>JADRCH010000073.1:1499474-1599182 GCA_019843965.1 Rhynchomys soricoides | reverse complement strand
ACAGAGAACAGGAGACTGTACATGTGGAGTCAGCAGGCACACACAGAGAACAGGAGACTGTAGAGGTGGAGTCAACAGGCACACACAGAGAGTAGATTAGTCACAGAACCAAGTTTCCCAGATTGAATCCAGAAAGAGGGTTGGGCTTCAAGTGTGCTTCAGAGTTGCCAGGCACCCATGACCTTCATCTCTAGTGGCTGTCAACTTAAGCCAACCAAATCTGTGCAACTCTATGACTGTGCCACCTCTGTCCTTCCCTCTGGGCTGTTCGTTCCTGACCTCTTTCTTGGATCACCTTCCTCTCAAGTAAGGTACTATTTTGGGATCTAAGTGTATATGGAATGGGTGGCGCATCACTGCTCACCTCTGCACATCTCTCATCTGTCCTCTTCAGAGTAGCCATCTGTGCCAGTGTGCCCTCATCTAGCCTTAACCTGTCACCTATGTTCAGGATTGTGAACCTGCATTCCCAGCCTGAAGGTTAACTCTCTCCCAGGTCCATATTTCCACTACCCACTGGACATGGCTGATATTCACTCTTTAAACAAACCAGTGACCTCCAAATTCCTTGATATTTCCTATAATTTATGTTTTAATTCAGGTAAATGTATCTTGTATCTCAAGTCAGAGGCACAGCTTTCTCACCAATTTTCCCCTCTTCCTAACCACCTTCCACCATACCCGTCAGAGGAAGGTCTCTGTGGATCCCACCTCAGTACCCTCACTCATGGTGACTTCTCTCCACCTTCGTTACTAAAGCCCTAGTTTGAACTCTTGTGCTGTCCTTAGACTATTTGGGCGATAAAAGCTTCAAAATTACGATGGAACAGCTAGTGTGTGCCTGTTTCTTGACACACCTCTGGGCAAAATTTCACTCAGTTTTGCCCTTGCAACATCCAGTCCTTTACCTGTCCTCCCTGCCACCAGACTGAAACACATTTTCTCATCAAAGAACAAACTTATGCAATCGTTTCTTTGACTTCTCTTTCATTACAAAATAGACTACACAATCCTAGGCACAAAAGGCTGCACAATCTGCCTCCATGCACACACCTACCTCCCAACCTGACCTCATTCCTGCCATAGTACGCTCTTTACAATTTCCAAGTCTATGGCTGGCAGGATGCTTTCTTTGATCTAAAGTAATGTTGGTTTCTTTTATACCCCTGGAGACTCTCATATTTCTTTAATTACTTGCTTAAATGATCTCTCATCCTTAAGTCCATCAGAATCCAGCAGGATCTTGCCATGCTCCCACCCAACTTTACTTAGATCTGCCAAGCACACCCCAAAATTTTCAGGTCTATTATTTTGTCTGTCTGTCATCCTCCCTCACAGCTTATAGAGGACCAATACCAAGTAGTTTGTGTTGATCTCTGTCTATATGTTGAGTTCTACCACTTTATCTTAGTCTTGCCTATCCCTTCAAGTCCAGTTCAGTTCCAGCCTCCTTCTTGGCCCTTCTCAGTCCATGCCTTTCAGACCAGTCTTGTTTCCATGTCTGAATAACCGTAGTAGAACTTACCATCTGTCTACAGCACTTAACAACATGAGTCCTTGAACTACCAAGCGTCCCAGTTTTCTCCTGTGATGTTCTTCAAAGACTCTTCACTAAACCTTAGTCTCATACTTCACATCATATTCACTGTGCTACAGTTTTTGGCTAATCCATAACTTTCTTTTCCAAAGAAAATGAAAATGACAGACTCCAGAGCAGGGTAGAACAAATGTGAGATATCTTTCCTCTGAAGAAACTAAGAGAAAAATGGAAGTAGATATAAGTAATCTTAGAAGATACCAAAGTCCTACAGAAGAGAGCTGCAGACTTATTTTCTTAAGATAAACAAATCAGAAAAATAAGACAACATGAAGCGCTAAGCTAGCCACATGATCATCAAATACAGCCCAATAACAACAGATGCATGTGCATTCACTGTCCATATGGAAACAGAGAAGACAGGAGAGTGGATAATTTCCAATACATTCTACACTTAATTTACATAACTACTAATGTAGTTATGTAATAGAAAGATTGAAAGAAAAATAACTGCAATGTGTGAGTAGTTTTGCCCTCTGCCAATTGGGGGGGCAGTTATGTCCCACGTGCCCCCCACAGGACATCAGCTTCTTATACTAATGCGGGTGGTCAGGTCAAAAGATAAATTCACACCAGTTTCCTCCACTACCTGTTTCAACAGTAATGAAAACTCTACTCCACTCAGATAAAACATGTCAATCCATTGCACCATGTGTTTATGATTTTTATATTAAGGAACTTAGGAGCAGTCTCAGAGACTTTCAAGAATATCAATTTTATATAATTCTTATATTTTGCTGACTTTAACACCCAATCTTTTCCTGAAATGTGACTCCTGTAGTTAAATATTAAAGGATTCTCATTCCCTAAAAAGAGCTTGTGTGCTTCTATCATGTTTCTTGTGTGCATTTACAGCCAGAAAATGACTGGCAAAAGGGAGAGGCTATTGTTGACCCCAAATTACTCATTAAATATTAAATAACTGAATGTTATCATATTCAATTGAGAAAGAATGGAGATTCTCTGTTTAAAGAGTAATAAAAAAGATATTGTCATCAACATTTTTTCTACAAAGATAATAAAAAATTCACTTGGGAAAGAGGCCCGCCTTTATCAGCAGCTGGGAGGGGACATCATACCAAAGATCCATACACTAGCTCTTCTAGAGAAAACAAAGATCCAGAAGGCAAAATCCCCCAGGATTAATCAACAACATAGAGATATATGAGGAGATGAATCAAGATTTCTTCATGTTTAAATAATGATCATATATCATCTCTAATTTTAAAACAATATTTTTAGAGTAAGAAAAGTCTTTCGCTTGCTGGTTCCTCTCACACCATTTCTTTCACTAATTTAACTCAACCCACAAGTCAGCAGGTTTTAGGTAGTGAGGTGACCATTGAGCAATAACTGCATGTCATAGACTTACAAAATTCAGCTACTTGTATAATGTAAAATAATAATAATAATTGTTGTTGTTGTTGTTGTTGTTACTTTAAATGTGGGCTTAAGAGTTGGGATATGCAGTTATCCAGGCTAACTTATATGTGGTGTCACCAAAGAAAACATCTTACATATGCTCTTCACGTGAGCAAATTATTTCAAACTGCACATGCTCCATAATGAAGAGATGGGAAATTAATCCAGGTTTAAAGTAAGCTCTGTGCTACTTTTATATTACTGGTTAGCAAGTGCTTTTTAACTCACAGGTCAAAGTCTTTGAACATTAGAACAAATAAATTCACTGTTTTTTCAAGTCTGAATGCCATGCAGTGAGCCTCTGATCACAGAGGCTCCTCATTCCACTACAGGTTTACTTTCTTGCTCATGTTAAACTGAACTGCCTCCAAGTGATTTTTAAGTATTGAGGTAAACACAGCCGTCCTTTTTCAAGGATATTTTGGGCAACTGTTGTAAAGCAAAGATGCAAATCACTTTCCAAAAATAATTTTGATGTGAAATTAAAATGTACAAGTCAAAAATCACCCAAAGCGTAAACTTATGTAAAAACAAACTCAATCAAAAGAAAGATATTTTAAATTCTTAACAACAGGTTCAAATTACCTGACCTGTGGGGCAAACTCCTCCATACACATCTTTCTTGGATACCATCAGATCCTGTTTTCCTCTCAACAATAAACCACCATTAGCTAGAATGCAACCAAGGCGAAAGTTAAAACAAGTGTGTGGTGTCTGTCCTGCGCCCTCCTTTCCATTAAGATACAACTGTTTACTGAACACCTACAATGTTCTGAACACTAGGTTGGAAAGAGTGAGTGTATGAAAGGTATAGTGGGGACTTTAAAAGGGACAGCTAACAAGTAAACAAACTTGCAGAAATAGCCAGGAAGCCATGTCCAATCCATCCATAAAGGAAAGCCTGAATCACATCATCCTTCATCTGCCCATGTAGGGCTGCCTAGTGGGCTAGGCACTCACCACTGACCTAACTGTAGCTGGAAAGTACAGTGAAGCCGAGAAGCCCTGGCCTCTGCCCTACTCTTCTCAGACATATTTCTAGTTTTTTGGATCTTCTTGAATGTGTGTAATAATTTATATGTTCTGTTAATAATGCTTATTTCTACATTATAAGTAGATGAAGTCTGAAATCTGTTATCTAGTGCAAAGCCTAGCATGGAACGTAGAGGGTTAACAAACACTTGCTAAATGGTTGCCACTATTTCCAAATGCAGGATGGGTGCCATTCCTCAGGAGGCAGCAGCAGTAGTTTCAAGTGAAAGTTTAACCTCACTTCTTGTTACAGTAAATTCCTGTTTTAAATGGAAGTGATTCCAGGTAAAGAGAATCCTGATTAGAAAACACGAATTCACCATAGGATGAAGAACCCTGTAGGCTTCCATAGAGTTTATCCAACACCTCTCTCCATCTCCACAGACCCCATCCTTGGGGAAGTAAGAAAGGCCAATGTCCCTCTCTACATTACTGTATGTTTGTTTCTAATTTTCCATTAGATCACCAATAAGAGGAAAAATTCAATACAAACAAGACCTGGATTTTACCTAAGGTCAGCAAAAGATTTAGCTGCATAGAATCTTCTCTTTTAATACCCCATTTTACAGTATCTTGGGAATTTTTGAAAAATACAAGGCCTTAACCTAACCCATCAGATGCTGTCAAATAAAATTTGTTTAAATATATGTTCTGTTTCAAATAATAAAAGGGAAATGAAAATATTTTTAAAATACAAAACCATACATCTTCTCTCTCTTTTTTTCTGTTAAGATGCATTTATTTTTTTCTTTAAAGAGTAGCTTTATTGAGTTCAAATGAAAACTATCCATTAGATTTAGCAAAAACAAAAAAAACAACCAAAACCCCAGAGCAACAACAAAAATCCTGTCAGTGATCTTTGAACTAGATCTCAGCTTATTGTGAAAGTTTTTTTCTTCATCTAGCTGTCTGAGGTTAGAATATAATCTGTTAAACATAAAAATACTTAAATGTTTTTCTTAATGCATTCTAATGGCAATTACATTCTTGTTGACAAATTGATAACTTTTTACTGATTGAAACTCTCTAGCCAAAGGTTGGTAAACTCTCAGTTGTCTTTGTGAGTACAGAGTATCAGTGGGAAGAGTTGAAGTGATGAATAAGGTTGGTAAGCTTATCTATTTTATCTTTTTTTAAAAAATGTGCATAAAATGTTATCTAGTAAACTTATTTCTAGGAATTTATGTTGACAAAAATATGTATGTACTGTGGGATATCTATCACAGTATTATATACAATGGTGAATTATAAGAAACAAGTCAAAATTAAATAAAGAAGTAATAAATTGGGAAATTACTTGTAGACATTTCTATAATAATGAAAATACTATCTTCTAGGCCAAAACTTTAGAAGCCAATATTATCATCATCTTATAATTTCACATTATAAATATGATTAAAATAAATTAAAACACTTTGTGCAAACACAGTGCAAACACAGAATGGCCTGTAAAACACATTATGCAATTGGAAATTATTTCTGACAGATCAACTCTTAAAGTTTTACAGGCCATTCATTTTTTTCTCTTTCAAAATGACAAAGGAAAGTTGACTTCAGTCAAAAGAGCACACAACCTAATCTCATAAATCACACGTTTAATGTTACCTGTTTTCAGTAGGCTTTGAAAACCTTACTACTGTCACACTCAACTAGAAATAAGTTGACAACTCCTGACTCAATTCAGAGAAAATAAATATTAGTCTTCTAAAATATACAGGACTCACCTCCCTAATGTGAACATAAAATTCAAATACCTCCAATGTTCTCCCGTGAAGATATGTTAGCTTCACTCTGAGCAAAGAGCAACATTTCTTTGCATTTCCCAAGGCCATTAAACTGAGAGTCATCAGATACCTATAAGACTTGCTGAAGTTACCCCTTAAATATTTCTATTTGACCAGTACAAAGTGTCCTTCCTTATCTTCTTTGATAACTTTTGGTTGAAAGTTGATTTTATTTGATATTAGAATGGCTACTCCAGCTTGCTTCTTGGGACCATTTGCTCAGAAAATTGTTCTCCAACCTTTTACTCTGAGGTAGTGTCTGTCTTTGTAACTGAGGTGCATTTCCTGTATGCAGAAAAATGTTGGGTCCTGTTTACATATCCACTCTCTTAGTCTATGGCTTTTTATTGGAGAATTGAGTCAACTGATGTTAAGAGACATTAAGGATCCGCCAAACTGATTTCCAGAGAGGTTGTATCAGCTTGCATTCCCACCAGCAATGGAGGAGTGTTCCTCTTTCTCCACATCCTCGCCAACATCTGCTGTCACCTGAGATTTTGCTCTTAGACATTCTGACTGGTATGAGGGGGAATCTCAGGGTTGTTTTGATTTGCATTTCCCTGATGACTAAGGATGTTGAACATTTCTTTAGGTGCTTCTCGGTCATTTGAGTTTCCTCAGTTGAGAATTCTCTGTTCAGCTCTCTTCCCCATTTTTTGATAGGGTTATTTGGATCTTTGGAATCTAGCTTCTTGAGTTCTTGGTATACATTGGATATTAGCCCTCTATCAGATGTAGGATTGGTAAAGATCTTTTCCCAATCTGTAGGTTGCCGTTTTGTCCTATTTACAGTGTCCTTTGCCTTACAAAAGCTTTGAAATTTTATGAGGTCCCGTCTGTTAATGCTTGATCTTAGAGCACAAGCCATTGGTGTTCTGTTCAGGAACTTTTCCTCTGTGCTCATGTGTTTGAGACTTTTCCCCACTTTCTCTTCTACTAGATTCAGTGTATCTGGTTTTATGTGGAGGTCCTTGATCCACTTGGACTTGAGCTTTGTACAGGGAGATAGGAATGGATCAATTCGCAATTTTCTACATGTAGACCGCCAGTTGAACCAGCACCACTCCTTTGTCAAGATCAAGTGACCATAAGTGTGTGGGTACAGCAGAGGAATAGATACAGAAAATGTGGTACATTTACACAATGGAATACTACTCAGCAATTAAAAACAATGACTTCATGAAATTCACAGACAAATGGATGGAACTTGAAAATATCATCCTGAGCGAGGTAACACAGTCATAAAAGAATGAACATGGTATGTACTCACTGTTAAGTGGTTATTAGCCCCAAAGTTTGAAATACCCAAGAGTCAATTCATAGCAATAGTAGGGCTGAGTGTGAGGTCCCAGATGGACGACTTGGAGAAGGGACTGATGGAGCTGAGGGAGTTTGCATCCCCAGGGAGGCAGCAACAGTGGCAACTGGCCTGACTCCTCTATACTCCTGGAGACTGATCCACCAACCAAAGAATACACATGGAGGGACCCATGGTGCTGGCCACATATGTAGCAGAGGAGGATCTTGTTAGCCATCGGGGGAGGAGAGGCCCTTGGGCCTGAGGGTGATAGATCCCCCAGTATGGGAGAATGCCAAGGAGGGAAGATGAGAGTGGGTGGGTGGGTGGGAGAATACCCCCATAGTGGCAGGTGGAGGGGGGAGGAAATGGGGAGGTTCCAAAGGGGAGATCTAGAAAGGGGGAAACATTTGAAATGTAAATAAAGTATGAAAAATAAAAAAAAAATAGAATAAAAAGAGACATTAAGGAAAAGTGATTGTTACTTCCTGTTATTTTTGTTGGTAGAGGTGGTATTATGTTTGTGTGGGTATCTTCTTTTGGGTTTGTTGAAAGATTATTTTCTTGCTTTTTCTAGGGTGTAATTTCCTTCCTTGTGTTGGTGTTTTCCATCTATTATCCTTTGTAGGGCTGGATTTGTGGAAAGATATTATGTAAATTTGGTTTTGTCATGGAATATCTTGTTTTCTCCGTCTATGGTAATTGAGAGTTTTGCTGGGTATAGTAGCCTGGGCTGGCATTTGTGTTCTCTTAAGGTCTATATAAGATCTTCCCTGGATCTTTTAGCTTTCATAGTCTCTAGTAAGAAGTCTGGTGTAATTCTGATAGGTCTGTCTCTGTATGTTACTTGACCTTTTTCCCTTACTGCTTTTCATATTCTTTCTTCATTTAGTACATTTGGTGTTTTTATTATTATGTGACGGGAGGAATTTCTTTTCTGGTTCAGTCTATTTGGAGTTCTATAGGCTTCTTGTATGTTCATGGGCATCTCTTTCTTTAGGTTAGGAAAGTTTTCTTCTATAATTTTGTTGAAGATATTCACTGGCCTTTTAAGTTGGGAATCTTCACTCTCTTCTATACCTATTATCCTTAGGTTTGGTCTTCTCATTGTGTCCTGGATTTCCTGGATGTTTTGTGGTAGGAGCATTTTGCATTTTGCATTTTCTTTGACTTGTGTCAATGTTTTGTATGGTATCTATCCCAATACCAGGAGTACCTGGGACCAGCAGGATCAAGGGACCCAGGAACCCCGCTGGACCAGTGGCACAGATTCCTTCCTGTCTGGGCCATTGCCCTGAGAGGACCTTGGGTGTGAACTCCTCAGCCAGTCCCACAACACCCAGAGGAAGCTCAACTCCCAGGTGCTCTAACAAGCCCAGGATCACAGGATTGCAGGATCCCAGGAACTTGGTGACACTAAGGATCTCAAAGTCTCAGAGGTAACTTGACTCCCAGGAGCTCTGTCAAACCCAGCATCTCGGGATCACAGGATCCCAAAGACAGCAGGATCATAGGAAGGACAGACTCCAGTCAGATAAAGGGAGGGCAGGTAGCTCTAGAGATAACCAGATGGCAGGAGGCTAGCGCAAGAACATAAGCAACAGAAACCAAGGTTACCTGGCATCATCAGAACCCAATTCTCTCACCATAGCAAATCCTGATTACACCATCACACTGAAAAAGCAAGATTCAAATCTAAAATCACTTCTCATGATGATGATAAAGGACTTTAAAAAGTACATAAATAACTCCCTTAAGGAAATACAGGAGAACACAGATAAATAGCTAAAAACCCTTAAAGAGGAAACACAAAAATCCCTTAAAGAATTACAGGAAAACACAACCAAACAGGTGAAAGAATTGAACAAAACCATCCAGGATCTAAAAATGGAAACAGAAACAATAAAGAAATCACAAAAGGAGACAATTCAGGAGATTGAAAACCTAGGAAAGAGATCAGAAGTCATAGATGTAAGCATTACCAACAGAATATAAGAGATAGAAGAGAGAATCTCAGGTGCAGAAGATACCACAGAAAACATACATCTTCACAATTGGTTTTACATATTATATAACTAAAATATGCTTATAACTTCTCAAAAACATTGTTTTTCATTGGTAAGGATGTTACCTTTTATTATCTCATATTTTTTATTTGTTAACAAATTGCCCAGCTATTGGGGCAGTGAATTAACTGTGAAAAAATAAAACTCAAGTTTTATCAAAATAAATCCCAAATGAACTAAATGTTTACATATTAAAATATGAGATTATAAAATCACAAAAGAAAATATATAAACATTTTAATGTTCTTAAAGTGGAGGAGGAGTTCCTGAGCTTGGCTCCAAGCTTAGATACATTAGAGAAAAATGTTTAAAATCAGTATGTTTGATTTTAATGTTACATTTCTAGATTTATAATCTTAGCAATATGGCATATTCCAAGAAATGTTTCTATATTTAACACCTGGAAATTCACAATAAAATCTTAAACAAACTTTAAGAACATAGGTTAGGTATCATGGAAATAAAGGGACCCTTGATAAGTGAAATTCACTTGAAAGCTAGATTCCAGGAAAATTAGTCAAACTTGAAAAGGTACAGTTGCTAAAATATTACATTTTGAATGCACTAATTTCTGGAACTTCAGATGTTTCTATGTGAAACAAGACCAACAGAAGTTAAGGCAAACATACGTCCATAAAGCTGAAATCTTGAAAGGAGATATTCCATTATCCAAAGTAATTTTAAAACTAATTAAATAAATAAGCAAGCCTCTAATCTACATACAAAGACACTAGATTACAGAAAGGAGAAAATTACATAGCATAGTATTCACTTGAGTTTGATAACGGGACTCACATTATCATATGCCTGAAAATCACTCACAACAGACTTGAGTTGTTCTTGACTTTGTCTTACTGCTTTTGCTTCATGGGGCTTGAACAAAAATACCCTATCCATAGGAGGCACTTTTTCCCCTGGCACTGTAGAGTCTCATAGACAAGAATCAATAACTGTATGCTCACAAGAACTAAGCTCTTGTGAGCAGGAGTCAGCAAAACAACCAAGCAACTCAAGGAGACCCAGAAATTACTGTGGCTGAGATAATCAGGTGCTAGGTTAAAGCATACAACTTCACTACTTTTAAAGAAATACAATGCAGATAATGAAGAAATAGAAACTACAAAATGGACATTCTCAAAAATGACAAATGTTACTTCTATAATGCAAAGTCTCACAGTTAAGATTAGAAATACATTTGCTAAGTTAAATAACAAATGAGACAGAATTGAAGCTAGAACAAGTAAAACCAAGCATGTGCAAATCTGCTTCCATGTAAGCAGCAACAATGATTCAAGACTGGCAAACAAATGAGGGGTCGAGAGGGAGAGGTGATGGTATGAACACACAAACATTCTAAGATCACAGCTAAAAATGGAGTGAAAAGATGAAGCAGAATCACTAGATTTCGAGAAGGGGTTAAATCCTCAGATTCTAGTTCCAACAATGTTAAGAGTGATAAATGGAAAGCAAGCTCACTGCCAGATGTACTGAGAAACCACAGCACCTGAAATGAAGAGATCAGTGGCAGATTGTGTGTGTGTGTGTGTGTGTGTATAAAATTAAAAAGTGCCAATGCTGTAATGGAACTAGAAAATTCCTGTTACTTAGTATATTTCCTGTGCCTTTTTCAGTACCACTGTGTTACAATGTCTTCAAATAGCAACCTGTTGTACAGGTGCAGTGAACAGGCTATGCCCTCCAGGTTTATAGACGTATGTTCTGTACAATGGCAGGATTGGTTAACAGCACACTTCTTGGAACACAGCCCTGCTGTTAAGTGGCATTATCGCATTAGGGGTGTGCAGTGTGGAGACCAGAGGCTGACATTAGGTGTCCTCCTCAACTGTTCTCTGCCTTGTTTTTTGAGATGGGGTCTCTCACTGAGCCTGATCAAAATTATCTAGATACATGCCTGTAAATAATTAAGCACTTAAACAGTATATCTAAAATATAACAATCACAGAAGGTAATTTCAAAATATATCTAGTAGACAAGACATTTATGTTTTAAAATCTACATAGAGATTTACAAATCTACAGAGAGATTTAATTGAAAAGTATGCCGAACACTAAAAATACAATCATTTATTTTAAAACTTTATGTGTTCAAGTGAAACATGAAAGGGCTTGTCAGACAGACGGTATAAATCAAGGCACCATGTGACAGCATTTCAGCCATAAGCATGTCAACAGTTCAAATACATGATGAGTGAAAAATCACTTATACTCTACAAGATGTATTAGCTTTTGTAAATATGCATATATATACATATCACTGTATATATAATTTAAATCTAGATTTGCATATGAGAGAAAGCATGTACTGTTTTTCCTTCTGAATCTAGCATATCTCACTTAATATAATGATTTGTATCCATTTTATTTCTATCTAGTTCTATCCAGTTTCCTGAAAATATTCATTTTTTTCCTTTTCTTTTTCTTTACTGCTCTATAAAATTCCTCTGAGCACATGTATCACTTCTTTTAAAATTTTAAGCCCTTTCTATTTCTTGGCAGTTGTAAACAGTGCAGTCATAAACATAGATGTGCACATCTATATAGTATTTTGAATTTTCTGAGTATATACAAAAGGGGGATATTGCCAAGAATTATTTATTAGTGCAATTTTTCTTTTGAACACTTTGGTAACAGATATCAGAAGCCCTAATCAGTACTAGTAAACTAATACTTGTGTTTCTAGAAATTTGTTCTAATTTTTCATGCATGAAAACACTAAATTAAAATTTGTTTATGATGTTTATGATGTCAGAAGTCTGAACGGGTAAACCAACAGCTGCTCTTCAGGGGACCTGTGTTCCACTGTAAGTACACAGACAGCATCACACAACTGTCTGTGACTCCATTTCTGATGCCCTCTCTGGCCTTCATGGACATAGTATATAAACATACATGCAGACAGAACATCCATACACACAAAAATAAAGAAATAATTATATTTAGGAAACTTTCTATAGTAATACAAAAGTGTTAAACCATTTAAATGACAGATAATTCATGATCGGAAAAATAATTTATTGAAATATATATCATATATATTCATACATCACATTATATAGAGCTAATTGTGCAAGGAAATGTGTGGATAATAGTGTTAAAATGGAAAGGAAGTCAGTCGGGGTGCAAGTAGATGTAGTACGACTCTAGTGTGCGTGTAAGTAGGAGGGTAAGGACCACACAGGGGAACGCTGACACTAGTTACCTCTAGGTAGTTACATTAGAAACTATGTCATCATTTGGCTTGTCCTCATTTTCTACCCAAATTGTATATAATTAATAACTTTAAAAGAAAAATATTTAAATATAGTACTTAGAAAAATAACATTATATAAAAAACACATCATATAATACAGCTTTTCGAAACCTTATTTTTTATTTCTGTTGCAAACCCGGTACTTTCTAATGGGAAATCCTGAAGTCTCAAGGATTATAGAGTGTGGTGTCTAACTCAAAAGTTTTACACCATAGCAGATAGGGAAGGTCACCAGTAAAATGGTTAAAAAATGCCTTATTGAAATATGACCACAGATTTAATATAAAAGATTCACAAACCAATAAAAAAACATAAACTTACTATCAGAGAAAATAAGAAAAATTAATAAATTAAGAAAAGGTTATTAAGAGTTCATTAACAACATCATTAAATATGAGCATCCTGCCTTGATGAGGAGCTTTGAAACTATACATTGTTTATACATTCTGCTTCCACTGTGGCCATTTAAACTCCCCTCTGACAATTAATAATGTAAGGAGGCGAGCGGAGCTCAAGATGCCAGGGCAATTAGTAACAGAACCCAGGGGCTTTCACCACTCTCTTGTTGTTTGGAACTTAGCCTAGATCAACAGTGACTATGAATCATAACCTCCACTTCACTCTAAGCAGTTGCCTGATCCCTTTGCCTGAAGAAAAGTATTCAACCTAAAGAGCTGCCTGCTAAGGTGGCACTTCCACGAAAGCCCTCAGTGCTCCAGACAGGAAAGCCCAACCCTGACTTTTCCCATGCTCTAAGCAAATATGCATATGTAAAGAGAAGAAGCAAAAGACTGAGATTGTAGGAAGGCAGGAGACTTCCGGTACACAACGGTCCTGTCATTCAGCTCCAAGCTTTTACCCAAGTGCAGATATGCTTTCATTAAAAGTAGTAAGCCTTGCAATAGTTACAAAGAAAACTAGTTGAACCTCAAGAGCCATTTTGAATTCAATGCACTGCTGAAAAAAGTCCAAGCATTATATTCTACCTAAAGAACAGCTAAGAGTAGCTCCCAGTCAGCACTTTCTTTCTCAAAACATCTTACGTTTTCACTGTGAAATATTTTTTGTTTGCATTAAAAGTTGTATTAGATGATAATCAACAATTATCCAATTTGCTAACAAACATCCCCTAAAGTTCCGTAATCACCCCTAGTCCTTCATGGTGATGACCCATTGAGCTGCATTTTGGCTTTCGTTCCAAGACTAAATTTATGTGGTAAGACTTTTTCCTTCGTAGAGAGACCACTTCGAATGGTGATTGAATAAATGCTAAGTATACATGGCAAGGTTCCCAAAATCTGACAAATTGAGAAGACCTCTTGTAGAAATTTAAATTCCAGTTGAGAGCAGCATCCCATATTTCCCAAGGTCCATCACTAACTAGTATTTATTCATGACTAAATAAGTCAAAATTAATATGTAGGAGGCCAGGGGGCAGGGGTGAGAGGTGACTGGGAGGATAAATCTGTCAGCCATTTGGGTAAATGCAACATTCAGAAGCAGCGTTTTCAGCTACGATTTGACAAATTTCTAGCAGGAAGCATTTGCACGTGTGATTTACAACATGCAGAAGTCTAGGGAAGCATCACTCCGGTAATGCAGCATGACAAGGGCCCAGGATGATACACTTGCTTTAAACCTCTTCCCGCTGAACTCCTCAAGAAACATTGTATGTCCAGAAAAGAACCGGAGAAAAGACAAAACCAAAGGACACTTTAAAGAAAGATGTTCCCAAAATGAAGCCTACTCTGCCTGACCCCAGGTGCTGGCTCTCTGTTTTGTTTTGTTTTGTTTTGTCTTGTCTTGTCTTGTTTTGTTTTGTTTTTACCTCAGTCAGAGCTCAGTCTTGAAATAAGAAAATAAAATAAGCTTGGAGTACCAGGTGCTCTTTAAAAGTAAAATATTGCAGGAGGGTCCTGAGGGGGTTGTTAATAGTCTGGAAAAGGCCTGTAATAAACAACTAAGCCCTCTCCAGGCTTCTAAAAGGAATCACCACACAAGGATTCAATTAAAAATATTGTAGGTTCTATAGCATAACACGGTTACTTGGGGTAGCGTAAATAATTTGACTGTGGAGAAGTTAGAAAATGAATTATTCAGCTCCTAGTGAAATAAAGTTCTCTACTTGGGCTATGTAAGCCACAAGCCCTACCCACACTGAGGAGTTAAGTGATCAAGTACATCTTAGACGTGTGTATGACTTCGAGTTTCTGGATCATATTAAATAAAAACTGTTCAAGGGGTCTAAGGAATATTTGAGTTTCTCCCCCCCACCCCCGTGGCCACAGTTAATTTAAATCCATCCCTTTTCTCTTATTTTGTCAGAGGAAAAAAAAAAAAACTTAAGCTTGACTCTTCCCTTTCAAAAAGACACATTCTTGACAACTCACAAGATTCCTACTTCTGACAAACTAGGTTTTTGAGTGGCTTGTTATTCTTTTGGTGAAAAACTATGAAATGATAGAGACAGAAAAGAGCATTGTATCTAAAATGTGGCAAAGTAAGAATTCTCAGCACATGCCATTATCTTCTTCAAAAAACAAAACAAAACCAAACAAAAGCTCAGGTATGGCTCCCTCTTCTCCACAGCCATGTTTAAGCCTTGGCCTGTGAAGCCCAAGGCCTGAGCAATTTCATTATGCGCTTGTTTTCCTGTGCAAAGTTAAACTGGTTCAGGTACACAACAGACCCTGACTTTCTTAACTGTTACTGGCCATATGGACAACACAAAGCAAAGTTAAAACCCTTCCTGAATCAGGTTCATCCCAGTTCTGAAAGTCCAGGCTTCCTATTCAGTGGTAAGGACATGCACAGCACATGCACAGAGCCTGGCTCTGGTGAACTGTAGCTTAGAGTTTACCTGGAAGGTGTGGGCTCTTATGAAGTAAAAGCACAACTATGGCAAAGCAACATGTTTGTAGGGATGTCTTGCTTTCTGGTTTCTAAGAGTATTCTCTGCTGATTGGCACCCGTTTAAAACTTTAGGATGCTTCTCCCTTCTGGAGTTTATGTCTGCTTTCTTACAGTTCCAAAACATATGTTTAAAATAATCACACTATCATTCTTTAGGGGTTATTTGCTATAGAGGAACTACAGGCAACCTCAGATTTTGTGGGCTTGAAATTTTAAAATCCACTTTAAAAAAAAAAACAAATATGGTTTTGTAAAGGCAAAATTAAGTAAATGTTCTTAGAAATTCAAAATACAAAATGAGGTAAAAGTCTGCAAGTTTCTGAAGTTTAATTAACTTCATAGTTGCCTCTGAGAGAGTGCTCTGCCCTTCCCCACTCCTTCCCTGGGGCCTCAAATCTCTACAGGATTAGGCACATCCTTTCCTACTGAGGCCTGACAAGGCTCATGCGGGTAGGGGAGGGGAGTGCTGGACCAGCCCAGGTATGCTCTGTGGTAGGTGGCTTAGTCTCTGGGAGCTCCCCGGGTCAGGTCAGGGTTAGTTGAGACTGAAGGTCTTCCTATGGAGTTGCAATTCCCTTCAGTTCTTCAATCCTTTCCTTAACTCTTCCATAGGGGTCCCTGACTTCAGTCTAATGGTTAGTTGTAAGTATCTGCATCTGTCTCAGTCAGCTGCTGGTAGGGCCTCTCAGAGAACAGCCATGTTAGGCTCCTGTCTGTAAGTATATCATAGCATCAGTAATAGTGTCAGGCTTTGGTGTCCTCCCGCCAAAGATGGATCTTAAGTTGGGCCAGTTCCCTTAAGTCTCTGCTCCAGTTTTGTCCCTGCAGTTCTTTTAGACAGGAATAATTCTGGGTCAGAAATTTTTAAGATAGATTGGTAACCTCATCCCTCCACTTGGGCCCTGCCTTTCTACTAGAGGTGGTCTCTTCAGGTTCCCTCTCCTCATTGTTGAGCATTTCAGCTAAGGTTATGCCTACTGAAAGACGCTCACATCCCAGGTCTCTGGTACTTTCTAGAAGCTCCACCCACCCTCTACCTCCAGAAGCTGCATATTTCCATTCATTCTCCTGGCCCTCGGGCTTCTCTCCTGCCCCGCTATTCCTGATCCTACCCCACTCTTTTTCCCTTTCCCTCCTATCCCCTACCCAGGTCCCTCCCTCCCTTTGCCTTCCGTGATGATTAGTGATTGTTTTGTTCCCCCTTCTAAGTGGGATTGAAGTGTCCTCACTTGGGCCTTCTTGTGAAACTTCGTATGGTCTGTGGGTTGTATCCTGGGTATTCTGTACTTTATAGCTAATATCCACTTAGCAGTGAGTACATACCATGCATGTCCTTTTGGATCTGGGTTACCTCACTCAGGATGATATTTTCTAGTTCCATTCATTTGCCTGCAAAATTTATGATGTTCTTGTTTTTAATAGCTGAATAGTATTCCATTGTGTAAATGAACCACATTTTCTGTATCCATTCTTCAGTTAAGGGACATCTAGGTTGTTTCCAGCTTCTTGCTATTACAAATAAGGCTGCCATGAATATGATGAAGCGTGTGAAATCATTTTCATGTATGAAAGAGCCAAAAAATATCTTGTAGACAGCAGTGCTAAGTCAAGAATTCTTGTGTGAAATTAGTAATCCATTTGTGAAAATTGGACCCTAGTGACCTGTTTTGGTTGTAATCGTAACTATAATGTATTTTCTAAATTGTCTCAATTGGTCGTTAAGAGACCAAACTTCATAGAAACTTATTGTATGCCATATGAAATGATTTTTGAGAAAGGAATTTACCTGGGTCATGGTAAGACACTTCTTTACGAAAAACAAAACAAAACATTTCTATATCCTAGAATAATCAGTGTGTGTAATCTATGCTGAGAGCATGATTTTCACCAGCTTCTGCAGCATGTCATGAACCCCAAATGTATTGACTCTAGGTCACAATCTTCCTTTGTCATGTAATTAGAAAAAAGTCAAAATTAGCATATAATAAAATTAACCCAAACCATGGAATGTCTTGGTAAACCTGTTCTTTGCTTTTATAGTTAAGCCACACTAATTCAGTATGTTGACAGCATTTGAATTTGAACTCTTTTATAGACAAATAACCTCTTGCCAACAATTTCTGTCTCTAGTTTAATAATTTTCTTTTTAATTTACCTTTTTTAGAGATTATAATATAATTACATAATTTATCCCTTCCCTTTACTCTGGCCAAAATCCCTTATATCACTCTTGTTGTTTCAAATTCAGGGCTTCATTTTTCATTAATTATTATTACAAAATACATGCATCCATACATGGTATACACACACACACATGCACACACACACACACATACCTCAATCTATAAATACCACTTACTCAGTCTGTATAATGTTACTGCTATGTTTTCAGGGCTGACCATTTGGTACTGTATAACCAAATAGGTATGCTCTTCCCTAGAAAAAATTATTTGTCCCAGTCTCAGCATTTCTTAGTTGCCAGTAATTTTTTATATAGGGCTGAGACTTCATGGGCTCGCCCACCCACCTATCCACATTGGCATGTCTATGGTTCTTCTAATTCAGCTCATGTTTAAGCAGTTGTGTTGGTGAGACTTTGACTGTAGCAGCTGACATTCCCAATAGACACAATCCCATAGCAGACCCTCAAATTATCCGGCTCTTGAAATCTTTCCAACCCCTCTTCTGCAATGGTCCCTGAGCCTTAGGTTAGAGGTGTTTTGTAGGTGTATCTTTTGGAATTGGACTCCACAATACTGCAGTTTGATTGGTTGTGGTTTTCTCTAATGGTTTCCATTGTAAAAGTTTATTCTCTGATGGGGTGAGAACTACACTTATCTGGGTGTATAAATAAATGTTTAAAGTGTAGTTAGGGCTGATGCTGGCTTGATAAAGTAGTTGTTGTAGACTCCTCTCCAAGATCCGTGATTTCACTAGCCATGTGTTCCAGTATAAGGTATGAGTTCCCTCTTGCTGAGTAGGTCTTAAGTCTGATTAAAGAATTACTGATACTGTCAAGGTATTTGTGCCACCATAGTCTTAGCTTTGTGGTTCATAGGCATCATGGCTTATTGGTTACTTCCCTCCTTTGGAAGTTTTCATGGCACATTCTAGTCATGGTACTTTCATGACCAATGCTCAAGGAGGCTTTCAGGTCAATTCTCTAGGCCCTGTATCTGAAGTGCATGCTGTCTTATCAATAAAACCTTACCTTCCACCTCTGGGGAGGGGGCAACCAATGGAAGTGGCAATGGTCTGTAATGTTTGGGGAGCCTTTTTGAACAATTATGACAACCAACCAAAAAGAGAGCTTCTAATGCTTGATGTTGGGGTTTTTATTGGATGCTCTTTGACTCTTAGAGGGAGCATTTCCCAGCTGGGAAAACATCATTTAAAGTATGTATGTATACTTACCCACAGACTGTTGTGTATTACGGTCTTTTTAGGTAATTGATAGTATGATTCCTTATGACTCTTTCAAATACCCTGATTGCTATTTTGCCCTCCTGTCTCCTTCTGTATTTATCTCCTTTTCCCTCTCTAATTAGAGCACCACAACTACCACCATTTTGGGGGGACTTGACCATTGTTTTTTATTAGCTTTTTGACCTGTGGCAGTCAAATTTCCAACCCTACACACAACTGTTCTCTTCAAAGAGAAAAGTCACCTTTGTTTCTAAATAAAATCTATATTTTTCAATTAAAATGAATCTATTCGATTCTGATTTGACCCATGTTGTCCAGTTTGATCGAAATGTCTTCATGACCCAATCCTGCCTTGTTTCTCCAGTCTTAATTCCTTCTTTCTTCCTAAATATCTTGGCTTTCTTTGTAATGAACTGTATGTGGTTGCCCTGAAGGCCCTCTGAGTCTGTTCAAAACCATTTCCTTCACTGCTGGCTAACTCGCTAGAGCTGAAGCAGGCACCCCTGACCTCGCTATGCCGAGTTGACTGTTTCCTCCCACTACTTTCTATCAAATGACATCAAGGAGGAACTGACTGCTGACGTAGAACCTAAGCCTCAGAGCTACAATGTTCTTAAAACTTTTAATCCAGCACCATCTATAGAAAAGATGAGGAGACAGAAGAAAACTTTTAAAACAAATGAATAATTTGTAAATGCAAATAACATATCTAAATGCTAGTAGAGAGGACTTCTGTTCCAATACAAAGAAATGGCAATGCTTGAGGCGATAGATATTCCCATTTTCTGATCACACACTGTATGCCTATATAGAAGTATCATACTGTACCTATAAGTGTATACCACATTAATTAGAACTTTAACAGTGAAATAAATAACACACTCACAAATGTAAGTCATTGATAATTTTGTACAGACATTTAAGTCTTATTTTCTACTCATAAATTGGGGCATCCAAATGTATTTAATAATTTCAAATAAAATTCATTAGTTGTTAGCCAGCTCATAATCACCTAATTAAATCTAATTACTCAATTAAACACTGGTAAGTCTGTCTAACAGTAAAATCAATAATTTAGTCTACATTACTGCCCATAAATAATTGGGTTTTTAGGTTTTATTTTTTACAGAATTTACTGACTTAAAGAACCACATAAAGACCAGGTTGTAATGATTTTGTAATTTAGGAACACTCAGTTTCCAATCAGTAACCAAGAGATTTCTCCTATAAATATTATTTCCACAAAGTGAGAGCTAGTCCAATTTAATGCAGTATTATAAACAAATAATATTTAAATACAAGTTCACTATGATATGCAAAGAGCTTTGGGTTTGACCATATCTTAAACATTTTGTGTTTTCAAATTTCACCATTTTCCAAATGAATTAGAGCTTCAAAATAATAAGACATATTCAGAAATGTTCAGTTTCAGAATTGTAATTAGAAATCTAAAACATAAACAAAATAGACTTACTTGTAAGAGAAAGTGGATGAGCATTTGTTGCTAACCATGTTTGACAAGAAGATGGGAGAAAGCAAAGTTTTCTTGACAGTATTCTCTGTGGGGTATGCTCTGAGATTCTTCAGACAAGTCACAGCTTCCAAGACAAACATAATCATTCAGTTATTCATCCAACACATGTTCATGAAGAATCATTTTCCATGACAATCATTGACATAGAAGCAAGCACCTCTTCCTGGGGGGAGTTAAGAGTCAGCTGGGATGAATGTTTGACAGTAGCTTATCCTTACAGACAAGCCGGATTTCTTGATTTACCTCTATATGTTCCTTTACAAGCTGGATTTCTTGATTTACCTCTATATGTCCCTTTACTTTATTTTATAAGCTATTTCCCAGGCCTAGGTAACTATGATATCTCCCACATTTGTAGTACATGTCTTAAAAGACGATAGCCAGTATTTTAAAATCAATTACATTTGAAGAAATTGATGTTATTTACACCTAAGAAACATTATCAGCAACTTGCTCTTCTCTCATCCCCCACTCTCAGCCCCTATTCATTTCCTCCTATGTTTTCTCCACTTCCTGGCAGCTAGTTCTTGGTTTCCCAAGAAAAAAAGCTAAGAATCCCGTGAGCTTTCTTCTTCCTACCAGAACCATGTCTTGAATATCTTCCCTCAACACCTAAGCTTAGCTCTATGGACATTCACTTTAGACAACAACTGCAAGCTGCTCTCCAACTACCTGAAACATCACACCTACCTCAAAACTTCATCTATTTTAAATACAAAAATCCCTTTGAGGCACGCAAGCATAGGGGATAATTTAGAAATCCAACTCTCTGCTTCCTGTTTTCTTTGATGTTAATGAAGGAAATCTCGTCAGATCTGTGCCTTTCACACTTACCTTCGGACTTAACCAACACTGCCTGAAATTTTTCTGGCTCTTCAAACCCTCCTCCTTTATTCCTTTAGTGAGACCCACATCAAGATATCACTGGGCATCTGGTATGCACTAGACAGCCATATAGAAATCTGTCACTTACTTTGATTTTGTTTTCTACCGCCTTCTTGGGGACTTCAAGAAAAAGGAAAAAAGGAAAGAAAATTCACTGCCATTTAATCGAACAGTCTCCTTTCCCCTGCTGTTGTCCCCAGTGAGTAAAAGTTTTTCATTCCAAAACTACTGCTCTATTTTTTTCTCCTCATTGCCAATGTTATAGTCATTGTTTGAATGACTGTGGTCATGGTTGGCCCCTCTTACTAGCTAATAGGACTCCTTATTTTGCTCTACATTTTTAGTTCTGCCTCCTTCTATAACTAATCAGTTTTGCTTCTCTAAAAATTAAATCGATTCAGCTTCAAAACATCACAAACATCACAAAACATCACACAAAATGTTAATGGGGGTCTGGATTAAGATTAGAATCCACTCAAAACCTGCCTACATAAGCTAAAATAACTTCTACTAGGTGCCTTCCCATCTCCTTCCTCAAGCCCCTTTTGAAGCAACCATGACCTACACATTTCTCAACATTAACAATATCCTACAGTTCAATCTTTACCATATGGTCGGGTTGATCACAGCAATGACCTCACTCCTTTCAATTTTCTATATTAGTTACTTTTCCCATCACTGGGACAAAGTAACTAATCAAACCAAGTAAAGGCAGGAAGCATTTACTTTGCTTCAAACTGGTTCGAGGTTGCAGTCCATCACAGCACAGACAGCACCTGAGAAGGAGTAAAGTTCACACACACACACACACACACACACACACACACACACATACACTGTGTCCCAACCAGGAAGCAGAGGCAAAGCTATTGGGGCTTAGTATACTTTCTAACTTTTACTTAGTTCCTGACTGAGGGATAGTGCTCCTCACATACAGAAGGGTCTTTCCTGTTGAGCTAAACCTTTCTGGAAACATCTTTAGACAGTTCACACTGAAGAAACACATATTCAGAGATATGTATCTATGGTGATTCTAAATCCTATCAAGTTGACAATCAAGGTTAAGTATCTCTTTAACAAAACTAAAAAAGCAGAAGTCTTGTTATGTTAGAAATTCTTGGCCTTAGAGGGTTTTCACATCCCAAAGACTGTCCTTAGGATTCACAAACCAGTGGGGGAGTCTCCAGGCAGTCTCAGTTAGAGAGTGACTCTAAATGAGATTCCTATCAGTGGGGGAATATGGAGCCTGAAGTGGCCACCTGCTATAGCCAGACAAGACTCCCAGTGGAGGGTTAAGGACACCAACCCACCATAAAATCTACCACCCAAAATTTGTCCTGCCTACAAGAAGTGCAAGGACAAAGATGAAGCAGACACTGAGGGAATGGCCAACCATTGACTGGCCCAATTGGCCCATCCCATGGGCAAAAACCAGTCCCCGACACTATTGATACTCTGTTATGCTTACAAACAGGAACCTACCATAACTGTTCTCTGAGAGGCTCTACCCAGCAGTTGACTGGAACAGATACAGAATCCCATAGCCAAACATTAAACAGAGCTCAGGGAGTATTGTGAAAGAGTCAGGAAAGGATTAAGAGACCCAGAGGGGCTAGGTACTCCACAAGAAGACCAACAGAGTCAACTAACCTGGACCCTTGGGAGTTCCCACAGACTGAACCACCAACCAAAGATCATACATGGGCTCCCTGACACATATGTAGCAGCTGTGTAGCTTGATCTTCATGTGGGTCCCCCCAAAACTGCAGCAGGGCTGTCTGTGACTCTGTTGCTTGCCTGTGGATCCTGTTCTCCTAACCAGGCTGCCTTGTTTGGCCTCAGTGGAAGAGGATGTGCTTAGGCCTTTAGTGACTTGATGTGCCAGGGTGGACTGGTACCCAGGGGTTACCTCCCCATTCTCAGAAGCGAAGGGAAGAAGGGATGATGGAGGGGCCAGGTGAAGGGGAACCAAGGAGGAGGGCTGTGATCAGGATGTAAAATGAACAAATAAATAAATAAAGGGAAAAGTCTTATACACAAAACAACAAAACAAACAAACAAACAAAACCCAAGTAACTGTGGCAACCCAAGAACTTCCAATAATCCAAGCACATTTAAAGTCACTCATAGTGATTGTTCTTCAAAACCACCAAGTCCTATACTTACTACCTACTACTAAGCTATTTATTATACTTTAAAAATACTGCTGAAATGCACTGGTGATTTGGGGAACAAAAACCAAAAGGAGTCTTTAGCCAATGTGATTTTAAAACAAATGTCTGATCATAGCTATCTTGATATTTTTCTTTCTGGAACCATTCATTGCTGCCTGTCTACATTTTGTATTTTATCTCTACATTTTAAAACTCTTTGTCAATTTTATTTCTTCTAAAGGATTCAGCAATGCCATCTCCAGATGGTCCATCCCTACGTAAGGCTCTCCACCTTTATGGTTAGAAGCCTTATCTTCCTTCAGCTCCAGACCAGTCAATGCAGACCTCCCATCTAGACTTCCCTTAACTGGTTCTACCTCCTGCAGCCCCAAAGAGGCCTCATCACCCTAAAAGAACAACTGGTCAGGGCTACACATTGCCCAGCTCAGTTCTAAAAAAAAACTGTTACAAAAAAGAAAAAAAAATCCTCCACAAGACTGTTCTTGATGTAAGGAATATGGCCTTGGATTGAGAAACCAGAGAAGTTCCAACCAGGGAATTTCTATAATAGAATCCTGGTCAGATCCCCCTGCCTGAAGTCAAACCAACCAGGACTGCTGCCCTTTGTGTGGTGAGAATTGCATGTTCTGGACCCTGTCAAAAGAAGGATGAGTACCGAGTGAAAGCTACCACAGCCCACTCTTCTGAGAACTGTTTTCTGCCTTCAGCTGCTACTTTCTTGTACTCTGTCCAATCATGTTTACCTTTCCACAAAGGATGAAGAAAGGAAAGGGGAGGGGGGAAAGTTGGAAAATGGGACAGAAAGGAGGCAAAAAAGAGAGGAAGTGAAAGAAGAAGACAGGACAGGACTACAGAGCATATTACTGTGTAAAAATATCCCCAGTGATCACTGGGGAAGACAGACTGACTGACTAAATTGTCTGTCCAAAGGGACTTGAGTTTGAGATGAAAATTCACAGTAAGAAGCAATGAGGCAGAAACCAGAACAAATACAAGCAGCCATAATAGAGAGACAGAGAAGCGATGCTGAGGCAAAAATATTCTGCATAAACGTAATAGAGTATTTTTCACCTTGGGCCATTAGAAGAATGAGAACAACCCTTGCCTTCATGCAGGCCTCGTGAAAGAGATATTATCCCCTACTACCTCATTCCCTAAAGACCAATCAGTTTAAAAAGGTGCACTGTTCCACCAATCATATTGTGCCTAGTTGTTGATGCTCTACTCTGTCCCTGGAAACTGAATAAAAACTTGCCAAATGGGCTGCCCATGTCACCGCCTCTCATTTGGATGCAGGACCACCCAGGTGCAATAAATTCCTCTTGCTTTTGCATAAAAAAAAGAAAAGAAAGAAAGAAAGAGGTATTATCCATCTCATTCCACAGACATGAATTTCCACACCATTCAACGTTTCTATGAAGACTAGAAACACACCTCAGTCAAATGGTGCTGATGAAGTCTAACTTTGTCAAACAGACAAGAGAGGCTGGAAATGACAAGCTGATCAGGGTTGTACTCACCTGTGATACCAGAACTCAGATAGTGACAGCCAACGGATCTGGAGTTCAAGGCTGACCTTGGTACTACATAGCAAGACCCTATATCAAAATAAATGAATTTCAAATGAGAAGGAAGGAAGTGAGAAGGGAAGGGAGGGGAGAAAAAAGGCATTTTTTCTAGTCCTTGACTCTGTCACTATCAAGTGTGAATTTGAACACCTCATCTACTCTGTAAGCCTTTTCGTGGAGCAGGGTCAAATGGACCCCCATTTTTCTCTTTCCTTTAACTATAAAGTGAATTCATCTGCTCTTATGCTTTGAAAATCCTTTCTGAACTTGTCAATTCTTCCAACTGAACTGAACAAATTCAATACAGTTTTATAATTCTTGACCCTTTTAAAAATTAACTGCAATGGAAGCATCTGCTTGAACAGAGATCTTAAGGCAAGAAAAGACTGAAACCCAAGCAATATCCATGAAAAGTGTCTCTTGTGGGTATGTAAACTTTTAACCTCTTACCTCAAATGAATGGATTTCCTTATTTGACCTATTTAATCATCAGTAAAAGTCAGACATGTCATTCCATAGATTTTGTCAGTTAGCAGAATACTATAAATTCTAAATGGAAAGTACTTTCTTTGGTCTTTCCACATTCTGCAATGAGAAAGAAGTTAATACTAGTTTATCAAAATAATTTATGTTTTAAATTCCCCAAAGAGGAGAGAGAAAATAATAATGTCCATTCCATTTTAGGCTTTGGTCTCAGGATTTGCATTGATATAGGTTATAGCATACTTTAGGATGTGGGGAAGGGAATAATAAATCATTCTCACCGAAGCTATTATACATTTTCTACAATTACAGATTTCAACATACATAAAGTTTTGATGGTTTTGTTTGGTCCATTATCCCCTAAAGATTAGTTTAAATATTTCCAAAAAGTTTCAAGAACCAATTTAACTATAATCAAGATACAATTAAGTAGTCACTAAAAGACAGGCGAGAAACGTCTATGTGGTTTTTAAAAATCCACAAAAATGAGGGGAATTTTTCAATATTAAGAACAAATTGTATTATCATTGTGAGTGTTATGAAGGTCTGCATGACCCTGCCCTCATGTGAGGGTCAGAGGCAGTTCTGGAAACTGTGTTCTCTCCTACCACCTTTGTGTGACTTCTAGGAATGGAATCCTGCCCATCAGGCTTTTGTACCCAGTGCTTTACCTGCTGAACCATCTCACTGGCGCCCCACAAATCAGTTAAATAACTAATTTAATGTTGTAAAGTAGAACATTTAAAGTTCTTAAAGTTAACAAATTATTATGGAAAGGTTCCAAGCAGGCAATGAGGAATAACATTGGTTCAATTCTTTAAATTGCATATTGAGGGGAAATTAGTCATTTAAGAGAGTTTTTGTAATTTCATGTTCAGTATCAATAATCAATTGAAACTCTATCAAGCTGGAGGAGGGTTTCAAAAAAGTTAAGTCTGAAAGGAGAGAGGAGGCATTCGTAGCTGAAAACAAAACCAAGCTTCCCATCTGTGTCCACCTCTGAGGTTGCCTCACAGGATCTGGGAACTTGCTAGAAAGCAATCTTCCTCAGGGCTTTGCATCATACATTTTATCTCTCCAAGGAAATTCTAATTACTGGTTCCAATCATTTCTGATTGATTCGACTTTTATTTGTCCAAGATATTCTTTGCTCTATGATGAAATCAAGCCTCTAATAAAATTCCAAATATTTCAGAACAATTGACCAGCTCCAGATGACTGAAAATTTTCTCATGTCCATCTGGCATTCAGGAAGAAAGCTTCACAAAGTAGATTCTGAGGAATGATACATCTGGCAGTCACTAAAACAAAGGACTCACCAATGACATACTTGACACCAATTAATCTTGCATAAATGCAAACTTGTCAATTGAGGCCCAAGCTTCAATACCAGCATCACACACTTTAGTGAATTAATCTTCTAACATGTGGCTTCATGTTTAGAGCACATTTTGGAAATCAATTACATAAACACACATTATTTTCAGCGAACACATTTAGAATTACTGGCAAGCTAGGCATAGTGAAATTACATTGATAATTCGGGAGGTGAAGGCAGTAGCATCAAAAGTTCAAGGACATCCTTTGCTATACAGCAAGTTCAGTGCAAGCCTGAGATACATGAGACCATGTCTCAAAAATGCATGTATACAAACATAATATATGTTTATGTTATAAAACAAGTCATTATATATATATATATATATATATATATATATATATATATATATATTAAAGAGACAGAAACAGTAACAGTATGGGGTGGTGTGTGTGTGTGTGTGTGTGTGTAAGAGAGAGAGAGGCAGAGAGTTGAGATGTGGCTCAGCTTGGCCTACAAATCAGGACTCTCCTACGTCAACCTTCTAAGTGCTGGAATTACAGGACTATGCTACTGCTTTGCTGTGTTCCAGTTTTGGTCTTTGGGGGTTTAGGTTGTTTTTTCTCTTAAGAAACTAAGTGCTGAAAGTTTACTTGACTTATCCTTTTCTTTGGTCTTTACATAAACTCCAATTCAATGATGAAGGATAACACAGAATGGGAGAATTTTGGCACTAAAAAGTAGTCACCATCACATTCCTGGGTTTGCTTGAATCATAGTAGGTATATTAGAAACCCATATGTGTGCCTATCGAGAGAATATTGTCATAGACAATAATGTTCAATTTAGCTATTCAAAAATATTGAATTTTTAAAGCATCAATATGAAGAATGGCCAAAGAAAATAAATAATTTGATCAGCATTATTCTTGCAGGTGAACAATTTGTATCAATCCACTAAGAATACCACTATATAACAATAAATTCTTTCTGTAACATTAATCAGTAAATTCATCCAAATTCTGGCTACAGTTGTTACTTCTTCTGCACAACATACATTTACGAAATGCGAGGATATTTAATGATTCGAGTCTTGGTCTCTAAAAATCTAGAGATAGCCACTGTGGTTCCTTATTATACTCAATTAGCTCACACTCCTATGAACCTCTCTTAGACTTAGAAATAAGCCATACTACAAAGGCAAATTTGATCCAGATACATGCTTCAAAGATTAGAGTCTTCGGGCACACTGACTGCTCATGGCCTTCAACATCTAACATCTCCTCTGAAACTGAATTCTTCCCACCAAACAGAGCTTGAAGCCTTTGAAAATCTCAGCTTCTCTTAAGCTTGGAGCAATTTGTCAAGTCAAATTTATTGTTCAACTACATCCTGCTCAAGCCTGTTCTTCCATCCTTCGATCCCTGGAGATGATAAGGCTGCAGTTTTTGTAGTTTGCTGCTTTTTTGTGTCCCTGGTGTACTGAGTCCCACTGCTAGAGAGGAGTAACGTAGAGAACCCTCACAGCTGCACTCCTGGCATCAGAGCAGCTGACTTTGAATCCTCACTGTGTGACCCAGGTAAGTTACTTACTCATTACCTGCCTCAGTCTCCTTTTTGAAGACTTTTACATAAGAAAAAAGTAATAATATTAAGAAGCTATAAGTCATAATCTGATTATTAGTTTCTTGAACAATAGGCACGTTATATGATATTAGTTATTTCTACTTAAGAGATGAGTCTATCATATGTTTAATTTTTGAAATTCAAAACATTAAATATCTCAGAGACTCACAAATTTAGAAGATATCTACAGATGTTGAAGGCCTTACTCCAAGTATAACTTCACCTTAAGATACTGCTTATTATGGATCCTCACAGTCCCATGACCTAGAAAGTAAACCACACCAGACCTGTGCCCACAGCCTGCTGCTTCTAAAACATCCCAGAAAAGAGAGGGAGATACAAACAAAAACCCAAAAGACTTTAGACATTAACTGATTTGGCCTAGAATAAATACGATTTCCTAAGCTCAGGTCACAGAGCAGTAAATGATAGGCCACCAAGACTGACAGTGACAGTAGCAAGAGTGATAAGAAAGTCCCAAAGGCTTTTCTTTATGCATACTTTTAATTCCTGTGAATCATCTAGTGTAAGAAACATCACTCCCCTAGAGAAGTTAAGTTCAAAGTTTACATAGCTGGAAAATGCCAATCAAGACTTGAATATAGACCTGCAGGCCCTATGCCAGCATGTTGGTTATCTTAGGGTGTGTCTGCCATTCCTAAGCCATTCTATTTGACTGCAGAAGATTTGATGCTATGATCAGCAAAGTCAAGGAACACACTCTCCATTAAGCCCGTAAAAAAAATAATAAACCTCATGTAAGTCACATAAAGAAAAATGTTCTCCATCAAACTATGGTGTCTGGATTCAAGGTTATGTATGATCCAGGCAAAGGATAAATGAAGTAAAAAAAGCTCTTAGGCTGCCCAGCTCTCGGTTTGCTTGTAGCTCACAAAGGCAGACCTGGAGTTTGGAGGTCTTGGCATCACTGATAGAATTTCCAAAGAAGAAAAGGTGGTCTGTGTCACTAGCACACACTAGTGCTGCTGGCACACAGAAGCAGATCACTAACAAAGGTCATGATTCAGTCATGTTGCCATGTTTGATGTGCTGGTACTGACTTTTCCCCTTAACTACACTGCTGAGCTTGCGGGTTTTCCCTCTGTGTACATTTCAAGATGCTCAATGAATAGACCTCAACAAGCTCTTACACCATATGCTGTGGTTTCCATAGGAAAGCCAAGAAGGTATTCACAGAAGAGAGATAAGGAGCAGGCAAGAACAGTGTGATGACTGTTCACAAATGTGTGAGGAGAAGAGCAGAGCACAGCACATGAGGACAGTGAATACAGACTGCCATTCTTCGGGGGCTGGGCTATAACTAGGTGGCAAAACAGTTGCCTAGCATCCATAAAGCCCTGGGTTCATTCCCAGCACCACAAAAAAAGAAACAAACAAAACAGGTTATTCTTTCAGTTCTTATTAGTCCTGCATGGGATGGTCCACCACAAAACAACAGGCACCAAACATTGCTGCTTTCAACACCTCTACACTAGTCAGGATACTGTTAGGACAGGAAGTGACACCTGAATAATATCCTGTCAGGGTGGAGCACCAGATGTTCTGATATCTAAAAACAATTATTCAAGTGTTTTTGATAGTCTCATGGGTTTCTTGTTCTAGCCTCAAAACAACCTCAAGGGGCCAGTAAGATGACTCAGCTGATTAAGGGTGCTCGCTGCCAAGCTGATAATCTGAGTTTAGTCCCTGGGGCCCACATGGTGAAAGGAGAGAAGTGACTCCCACAGGCTGTCCTCTGACCTCTGCACATATGGCATGCACACATGTGGGAGTGCATGCGCGTGCGCACACACACACACACACACACACACACACACACATACACACACACACACCATTTTTAAAACCTTAGAAGTAGAAAATCTTATCCTTCCATTTGAAAAAAGCAGGAACATTTTAGAAATTGTAACACAAAAAAATGTTTCTCCAGACAGACTTTTAAGAAGAAAAGGGACAAAATATAAGAAAGTCAGAAACTTCATCAAACTAAAAACTGAAAAAACACTGACTCTCCAAATATAGAGGAAACACAAGAAGAAGACAAGAATAATATACTCAACTTGTATAAAGCACTGGAAAGAAGATGACTGGAAAAGCACTTCCATAACTAATCAAGAAAAATCAATTAAGAAACCAACAAAAGCTTTGGACAAAATCTTTCAAAGGAAGTTTTATCAATAGACAAGTGAAAAAATGCTGTGTTAGAGGCATGAGAGATATGCAATGTGAACCTGCACAAGACACCTTAGCCACCAAAGAGATGGTGCTGTAAACGCCCAGGACCAAGTGTCAGTCATGTTACACAGCAATGTGGGAAGGGAAGATGAAAAGTACTGTGTTCTTTACTTACAAAGGAAGCATCAATTCTACTCCTCAGGTATTCACCTGAGAGAAAATGTTCATGCCCACTCCAAAAATTCGAAATGAATCCAAAGATCGATCAAAAAATGCTAGCAGAAAACTTGAGGTACAACCACATAGCTGCATGCCATGCAACAAAACAAACAAATAAAACAAACAAACAAAAAACTTCTAACAAGGATTCACCTCAAAATCACAGAGTGAAGGAAAACAGATCCAAAGCAATTATATACTGTATGATTCTATTTATGGGAACTTCTGATGGGAACAGCTGCAGAGGTCCAAAGGTACACACAGAGAGATCAATCAGGCATTGTTACAACAATCCAGATGGAAATCAGGGTGGCTGCAAAGATGTGAGAAATGGTCTAGTTCTGAATCTATCTCAGAGAGAAAGTCAGCACAGTTTTCTAAAGAATTAAATGCACTATGCAAAGAAATGAAGCCTGCTGGACATAGGCAGGAGGAGAGAGAGGGGGAAGCTGATGGGTGGAGCAGTCTGAGGACGAGGATGAGGCGAGAATGTGTACAGCCCGACAAGCCCATCAGATGTCTAAATTACGGCAACAAACCAGCAAGTGGGTGTGCAGAAAGACCGCTGGACTGCAGATAGATGGTTGGAAGCCTTTAACCTCATTGCTCCCAAGAAAGAGCTGAAACAAGTTTGAATAAGCAAACACATCCAGAAATATGTTTATTGTATAGAAACAATCTACTCTTTCAAAGCAGTTTGGGGCCATTGATGACTCGTGGGGTCAGGGAACTTACTAGAAACTTAGTGGTAAATGCCTTTGCTACAATCATCAAAGCCTTCCTTCTGTACTTAATAAATTCTGCAGATCTGATCCTGTCCAGTACTGAATGGCTTGTTCCCACAATATTAAATGGCAATGTTTACTTAACTCACCCACCCGGAAGACAGAAGAGCAGCAACCACCTGACCGCTGCTCTCCAGCAGTCTCTACCAACTTGCCACTTCTACAGCCTCTGCAGTCTGCCCCTGGACAGGACTGTCCTTAGCTCCTCCAAGTTAGCAGGTTCTATTGCTTCTCAAATTGTGTTTGGTGACTTGGTTCTTAAAGGGCACACCTGCTGCCAAAGGGAACTAACTGCCTGACTGTGTGGCCGGGAGAACCTACCAGACATAGCCGCAATCTGTGTGGTATGACTTGATGAAGGGAGTGAGGAGATTCTCTGTTCAGATTCCTGAAATTCCACTATTATTATGAAAGATGCAAGAAAAAATGCCTAATTTAATTTTGGATGGGCAGTAATCGGGAGAATGAGAAAGGAGAGGAGTTGAAAGACTAGCACACTACACACACACACACACACACACACACACACACACACACACGGGGTTGGGGGGGTGAGACACACACCTCAGGATGGCACATATTTTGTTATGAGTTCCATTTGGCTCACTTCTAACACCTAGCACCTAGTAGGCCCAGAAATTAACACATTCATTCTCACCTTTCACCATTTGAGGAAAGCAGACAAAACACACCCCCTCCAAAAATAAAAGTCTGAGGTGAAAAATATAGGACCAGTTCTGTTAATAGCCTTAATTTACTCTCCCAGGAATCACTTGTTGAGATAAAAAGGAATTTAAGCCATTCCTGTAGAGCCTAAAAGCTCGATGAAAGTGATATTTAGATATTAGTTGTATCTCAAATTCCTGTGAATCAGGGAACCAAGGGTCCTACTGTAGAGGACAGCTGGGCCCCCAGACCCCAGCGCCAGGAGAGTGCGCCTTCCCAAGTGGTTGGAAGCCTGGGCAGGGCCCTTGCGCCTCCCTCTCTCTCCTCCGCCCCTTTTCGCCCTACTTCTCCTCCCTTTCTCCTCCTCCTGTGGCTGCTGCTGCCAGACCTCGCCAGTTCAGACCCACCAGGCTGCCCTCCCCTGCGCACTCCTTGGCTGCCAGTGCAGGAGAGCTGCGTGGCTCCCCCCGCAGGTAGGAGCCCTAAGCCGAGATCGAGGGATGTGCACTGTAGCCGCGGGGGCTGTACTGGGAAGTGTAGTGGGACGACCCAAGAACTATCCCAGACTGTGAAACTGGGCAAAGATGGAGGTGGAGGTGCGGGTCTGGGATCGCAATTTGTCAGCCTGTGCCAGTACTTGGGTGACATTTATTGGGATGGGCAGAATATGCGCGCTGACTATCAACCCTGAGAGCTTTGCTGGTGACCATGGTCTCTAGGTTCAGTGACTGAGGTGCGGGATTTGAAAGGCACCTGGATTGCCCAGCGGCTGATTGGAAGCTAAAGCGCTCAGCAACTCCTGCTGACAGGCGCCTAGTAGCTTACATCTAAGAAAGCCTAGCTCACTTCCCTGCATTCACCAAGCTAGGCACCTCAAAATTGGTACCCAGTGCTGCAAAGCGGTCCGAAGTCCGAACTTAGGCAGCCTGGACCCTATGCATAGCACATTTTGAGACCTGAGAAAGAAAGAACAAGGGATCAGTGACTTTGAGCTGCTGGTCTCCGAAGCCCTGAGCTTGGAAACAAAGTTGTGCGCCGAGAGTGCCGATGGAAATGGAACTTTAAGAGTGGGGACGAGAGAAATCACCCCGCGGTGAGTGAGGAGATCTGTGTGGTATTCTATCAGGAACTAAGAGAGCGATGGTGCTTCGAATTTTGTTTGGGTATTTTGGACTTTTAATTTTCTTTAAGGGCAATAAAGTCTGAGGCCATGTGACTGATATTGGTTTGCAGGCATCCTTCGCAGAGCTGGGTGGAACTTCAGGTAGAGGTGAGCAGTGGGTGGGTACTCTACAGTTTCAGAAAACACAGACACATGCTGCTGCCCCAGTTCCACCTCCGAAGGGGCAGAGGGATGGAGTTGATCATATTCTATATCCCCTTTGACCACCGTTTCCTGGAGCCTAACGAGTAGGTGTGGTATAAACACATGCTGAACAACCTGCGTACAGGATGGGTAGAATGAAGTAATGCAGTTCTGCAGTCCTTCCTCCTGTCTTGCTTATTTGGTGGCAGGGGTGAGGGTGAGAAAGCAGACTGGAAATTGGGTATTTGGGGCTTCCCACCTTCCTTTCCTTGCCTGTCTCTTCACTGATAAAAGTTTTGATTTTTCCAGGCAGCTGAAACTAAACATCTCTTTGTCTCATTTTCCTTAGAGAATCACGATGTTGCAAACACTTTTCCTAACTATGCTGACTCTGGCGCTGGTCAAGTCACAGGACACCGAGGAAACCATCACATACACGGTAAGGGGTGATGGAATTTGAGATAACGAGTATTAAGTGCTAGTCTATGATATAAGATTTGACCAGCCTCTGCCTCTGCCAGGGTAAGCGGGCAGTAAGTACTCTGTGAAGCAAAATAAATTCAACAACACTTTAATATGATTCAGATTTAGGATTCCTGATAAACTGCTCTGGGCCTTTTCAAAGGTTCATTTAGATCACCAGCTGAGATGGGGACCGAAATAGAATGATTTGTGCAAAGTCAAAAACGAACTCTTTTAAAATTCAAATCTGCGTGAGCTCTGTTTCTAAGACACTCAATGAATCCATGGGTTTGAGGACTCTGGAAGCCTGGGTATAAGCAGATGCAATCAGTGCGTGCAGAGTAGCACTCAAATCAAATAAAAATGTATTATGTAAGTATACCGTCTCATCTGTGCCTGTCCTCATGAAGTGTTCGTTCTTGGTTTCATGAAGGCTGTCTATTCATGTAAGAGTATTGCGATAGTTTATCTGTCACCAGGAGACGATATTTGCTAAAGTGGATTTAAAGCACACTGTGTGCATCCTGGTCTTGAAGCTTCTATTTGTATCTCTGACATTTTTTAGTCATATTTGCCAGTTAGTTGCATCAGTATAACTGATGTTTAATAAAATATTTAAAATATCATCTGACCTCTCCCACTGCCCAAAATAGACATGTCAGGAGGGAGGGGCAGAGCAGGCTCACCTGCCTGGGATGAGTTCCTCTGTGTTGTTTTCTAACTCTCAGTCAGTGTTCTGAGATGAATGACATTTTTCTACTTCTTTCCAATTCTTAAAATTAAGCAATTCTATTCAAAAGAATGCAAATGTTTTTAGAGTAAAACTCAGAAGTGAGCTAATATCAATGACTAATAATGAACATTATCTCACTTTTGCACTGTGTTATTCTTAGAATAGTATTACCCATTCAGCAGATGTTCCCTTCTGCTGTTCAGAACGACTGTAAATAAAATCATTGAGTAAAAGTATCATGTTAATTTAACACTAAAACAAATAAAGGAAAATGAAAGCATGTGCTGTTTATCTTCAAATGAGGGTGTTTTGTTATTCAGGTTAAATTTACTGCCCTCTCAGGGAGCTTGGATTAAATTGTCTACTTGTATATTCATCTAATAAAAGAGTTTACTTCTTTTCTGAGATGCTGTCCTGGAACTCACTATGTAGCCCAGTCTGGCCTTGAATCCATGATCTTCTGTCTCAGTCTCCTAGGCAGATACTATCACTCCTGAATTGCTTATCTCAAGCCTCCTCCATTTTCCACTCACCTAACATCTTATTTGTTTTGAGTAGAAAGTATCCATTGTGGGTTAAGCCCTTCCATTTTAGGACGGTTATAATGAAGCCCTTCCAGATATGATGCCCTTTTTGTGCTAAGAGATGGTAGATTAAGCCTATTCTTTTTAAAGATGTCTACACTCAATAACAGATGGTCAGAGGACCAGGAGTGACTATTCTTAATCACCTCGGTGTGAGGTGAATGCCACGATCCTGCTGATGCTAGAATGGAAGGACAGAAAGGTTATCCACTTGATTTAAGGCTGAACAGAAGTTGGGAAACTATCTTCAGGCTAGCCTTAATAGTGGAGCCATGTTAAATGCACCAATGCAACATACCTGAAACAAACTACAAGCCTTTCTTACTTATCATGCAATTATTCAAATGAGCTGCCATCTTGGCATGGTTTGAAAGAATGGTATTTATAAAACAGGCGGTCTTATATTCCCCTTTCATACTAGAGATAGGGTCACTAACCTACTATTGGACAAATATCTACATAAGCAATTCTTTCACTATCAAAAGAAGTTTACGTTATTTGTTACTGAGGCAATTCAGCCTTCTATATCCTGGAAGATATTGTTGAAAACGGCAAAGCTTTTAAATAACATTATCATAGATGATACAAATCACTAAAGAAGTAGAAAAGGCAAAGGTAGATAATGTTGGTGCTGTTACAAGAGAGTAACTTAATGCTGGGTCTTGAGGGCAGTTCTGAGCTCAGGTTGTTCTAAAGAAAGTCTGGCAAAGCCCCCAAGACAAGTCGAGCGGATGGGGAAGGTGAGCTGTGCACATCTGAGCTCCATGAGCTCGTAGGTGGAAAAGCAAACCTAACCAGTATGCCTGCTTCAGAGAATTGTGAGCATAAGGAGTCTTGTCTCTTCCTGAGGCCAGGAAGGTTTGTGTCAATACAGAAGAGTGTAGAAATGGAGTGTAGAACTGTAGAAATGGAAGAGTGGTCAGAATTTGAAAGGAAACAAATGGAGACATCACAGCTGAGTCCCCTGGCTCTTGTGTAGGGCGATGGCAGCACCTTAAACAAGTGTTAAGAAAACTAAGAGGAATTGGCGTGTGGGATAACGTGAGTTGAGTTTTCATCTTAGTAGGTCTCCAGCATCACTAAAACAACTGACTTCTCAGTGCTTCCATTCAGCTAAGTATGCCCAGAGTATCTGTTTGCATAGTCAGTTGCCACTTCTAGTAAATGAGCAACTGTTTCCTAAGCTTAAATCACTGCAGAGTCTTCTTATCTTCTCTAGGATGGATGTTTCTCGGGATGTAATTAACAGCCTACACGAGTACTGTCTAAAGTGCTTATGAAGAACCAGATTCCAGGCATGCTATCTAGGTTGACAGAGTCAGATCCTTGAGAGCTAGAGTCCCCTTCAAACAGCACCCCAAGTAATTCAGAGGCCCAGTAAAACCTGACCTTCAAAACGGAATCTAGTTCCTTACTCTCAGTGTAAGGCTTTGTGTATTCAGCCTGCCTGCCTGCCTTCCTGACCTCAGCCCCTACCAGAACTCATTCCCTCTTCAATAGTTTTATGACACCGTTCATAATGACCAAGAATTCCCACATCTCCCTGGGTGTGTGCATGGGGTGGAGGGAATCCTCATTCAATAAGGCCTAGTTCGTTCTTTCCTTCTTTGCAAGGAATTTCCTCCTGTCCTGTCCTGTCCACACAAAAGCATCTGCCACACTGCTGACATCTCAATACAACTCGCCCTCTGCCCACCTGCTCTTCTGGCCCATGAGCTTCCAGCCCTAAAATCTCTCAGTATGAGAAGCTGCTTAGTGGTTCAGTGAAGAACTGGAGCTATGGACAAAGCAGAAAGTAAAAGAGAAGTCACGATGTCAGGAAAGCTCCGAACTCAGTGAGAGCACCTAGTGTAGGTTCAGGGCGTGAAGTAAGCACCAAGGCAGATCATTCTTTTGTGTAAGAAATTTACTACAAGTTCTTAACGCTGCAGATGAACAGGATAACATCATGTCAGAGGCTTTGAGGAAATTCCAGGCACTAATGCTGTAGACAGACAGACAGACAGTCAGCACGGTGGAGACTCTGAGACATGATCAAGCTTATGTGGCAGATCGAACAAGGTTCATTATACAGATGGGTTTCATCAGGTAGGGGCTGCCATGCCATGAGTACATAGTACACACACATTAGAACTGTAGTCGGTCTAGCCCTGGTTCATGGGCAGCTTGGGGAGAAAAGAAAGTCTTGAATTTTGCAGAAGGAGCGTGATGTTGAGGGTGAGGTAAACACACGTTTAGCTTATGTGTAACCATCAGATAGGGTATGTCCCCAGTAGCGCCTGATTTTTTTGAGTCGGTTAGCCTAGGGCCTGTATACAGAATGAACCATGAGGGTACAAGGAGATACAGTTACAGAGAAGCAGTTGGTCTGGGTTCTAATATTCACAGCCTCTTTATTTATATAAAAGGAACTGCTGGAATAGCCTTGAATAGAGGGAGTCGAGATACTAGGCATCATCTGGCATCTGCTGCTGCCTGGTGGGGTATAATGGGGTTAGAGAGGCTAAGATAGCCCCTGACAAAACGTTGACCTCTGGTTTGTCAACACTCACTGCTGACTTCCTGACAACACAGGCATCACCTTTGAGGTTGTAGTGACACAAGCTTTCGAGGGAATGTGAAAAATATTGTTCCATGTGTCACATTGCCAGAAAGGTCATTTTTAGAATCTGATGAAATTCAGGCAGAGTATTCGGGAAGATGGGTCTTGTGGAGAGAGAAGTAGTTACCAGGGCTAAGAAGGAAGAAATTCCTGGATCACATTAACCAGTTAGCCGTCATGATCTGGTCTGGGTTTGCCCTGTCCTCTATATTGTAACAGCAGTACTATGTCTCATATTAAAATAATCAAAAACCTAGTAAGTAAAGCTACTAAATAAAGGAAACAGTTGTTCTGTGTATTCCAGAAAGGGTAATTTTAAATCTTTAGTTATTCCCAACTGTAGAAAATTGAATTGAGGCAGAATCGTAGTAATCTAGGTGGCTGGACTCAGTTAATATTTTTCTTCCTTTTCGTTTTTAATTAGAAAAAGTTAAAATTTGGCCCTAAGAGTTTGGATTAAATTATAGGTACCCTACAAATAAAATGAGTTTCTTTTGAAAGATTTAAAATAATTTTTGCCTATTTCAAATTATGGTTTGTTTTTTTTTTTTTTTATCTTTTTTAAAGACAGTGAAAATATTTGAGATTTTTAAATATGTGAACTTGATCCAAATAGGGTAGGGGGGTCTGAGTAAACAGTTAGATCAAAAACATGATCAAATTTAGGGCCCAATGTAATCTTAACCTACAGCTTTAGTACTAGGACTGTACCAAGCTAAACTTCAGGCATCTTCTACCTAGATTAAGAAGTGTGATCCTTTCCTCCAGGTAGAGTGGGGGTGTCTTCTTTTGACTAATGAGATCATCTGATTGTCCTTGCTTCCTACACTTTGCACAGACTTACTGTGAAAACTCACACTTTTGGTGGTGGTTGCTTATTTAATTATACATCTAGAGGACTAAAGTAAAATTTGTATAAAGGACTCAATTTGTAAATAGACTTAATTATCTGTCTATTACAGTGCATTTTATAATTAATATGTAACTTAGAAATATCTCAATGTGAATAATCTTTTGCAACAGAATTTTCCCTAATGTTAAGATGGTGAGTACCTGGCTAGTGAAGGCTTCACTCTAAAGAAAAACATGTTTAGCATTTGAAGAAATCCAATCACAGCTTTTAAGTATCTCAGTAAAATGATAAAATAAAATTTTGGGCAGTGAGATTGTTCAATGGATAAAGGAGCTTGCTGTCATGCCTGCCAACCTGAGTTCAATCCCAGCTCCCACATGGTAGAAAGAGAAAATTGAGTCCCAAAGGTTATCCTCCGACTTCCATACATGAGCCATGGTACATATGAGCCCATACACATACATATAAAAATTAATTAAATCCCTAATCTAGCTTTTATAAATATTATTAAGAAAAATCAATATGTAAAGAAGCTGGAGATTGGGGAGTCATTAAGCATTTGCTAGGCAAGTGTGAAGACCAGTTTGTATCCCCACATAAGTACTGGGCAAACACGGCAGTCTATATATAATTCTAGCCTTGGAAAAGAAATGATCAGGGATTCCCCAGAGCAAGCTGGCTAGTGAGACAACCCATATCAGGGAGCTCTGGGCTTGATTGAGAGAATCTTCCTTATTAACTATGGTAGAAACATTAGATGATCCCTGGCATTAACATCAGGCCCACATATGCTTGTATGCACACACCTATATATACCTACACATGTGCAACTTAAGACACATACATGCATACCACACATATGTGAAAATAGAATGAAAAACAGCAATACTCAAGGAAAACATATTGCTGCAATTAGGGGGGAGAGCTAGGCATTGAGTTCATTTCCACGCTTGGAATTTTGGCCATAATTAAGTTTTAACTACATTATAAGCATCTTTTATAAATTTTCCATATAAAATCTTGTGTCTAAAGGCATGTCCCCATTATTTTAACCTTCATTACCAACCACACATTTTATACACATAACCCTTTATATCTCCTTCTAAATCTAAAGGCTTTCTAGGTCTAACTTTTAACAAAATCTCAAAAGCAATTGTCTCTTAAATGAAAACTTAAAAAATTGTATTTGAAAAAGAAAACATGAATGTTGTAATCTGAATATCTAACTGTCGTAAGTAGAGATAGCATGGTGAACACCGTAAGCACACTGTGAAGGAGAAATTACATTTATTATGGAACCAAGCACAGGGGTCATTCGTAAATGCCCCTGTATGGCTTTGAGGAAAGACTTCCGAATCTTAAAATGTTTGTAAACATATATACACATACCCACTGATGCACATACACATACCTTAAAGTCAGGTATGCAGCACTTAGTTACAGTGACTATGGGTCCTATTTACCATTTTCCCTGAAATATAGAATGTCAGATAGAGATAATTTACGTGCATGTGACACTTATGAACACAAGCAAGAAACTACTGTAGCATATAAATAAAATGTCAACACACTGAAGTTACGTGGCTGCATTTAACCACAGAGAGAAGAACACAAAGTGAAACTCTGTGTCTGAGCAGACTGCTGCAGAACACACCTGTGGCTGCGAGCTGCAGAAGAGCAAAGGGGTGTGGGCAGGATCCAGACCTAGTGTCTCAGGTTTATAGTTCCTGGAGATTGGAAGGCAAAAGGAAGGTGATATGGCTGAAGAGAATCTAGAGAGTAAGGACAAAGTTTAGGAGCCTGTTGACTGAACATGGATTGTCAAGTTGTCAGGGAACCAGCATCAGCTGGTTCTGCCCAATTCCAGAGCAACACTAGAGGGAAATCCTGGTGCTCCCCCCCCACACACATATACACATCTCCTCCCCCCACACACACACTCGGAGATGAAAGGCCTTGGAGTGAATGCTCACAATGGAGTGGGAAGCAGAGGGAAGTGGGAAGAATGTACTGAGCTGAGGACATGGCAGCAGAGACCTGCCTGGAGTAGTAGAGTGGAGGAGGGGCAAAGGAAGAGAATCTGGCGACACCATTATAAGAAAGGCAGGCACTTTTCTCCCATGATCAGAGCAGGGAGTCTGGGTAGAAAGGAGGCAGATCTGTTATCACCCACAGAGACACGTTGCTGTTCTCAGCCAGAAAAAGAGGTTTTGAGAGCAGACTTTTGGAGAATGATTTTGAAAGAAGTGTAGATGGTCAGAGAGGAAGGAAATTCCTAAAGTAGACAAAGGATCAGATAGCAGAAGTCTCTAACTACTTACCATTGCACTGTTTGAAGTTATCTGAGTCTGGAAGAATTTTGAAATAAATATTTCTCCATTAAGAGGCTTTCAGAAAGTTTATCAGGTCCAGTGGACACCAGCATCCTAGTAACCCTTCAACTTCCTTCTGGAGGTGCAACAGATGTCTTATGGAGTGAAAACAAAGCAAAAAATAAATATCTTTAGGCTCAGATAGTTTAGGGTCATGGAGTCCAATCTAAACTCCGGGAACATCTGGCCCAGAACCAGAGTTTTAGAAAAACATCAATAGAGTGACAGAGCCTCTGGAGAACCCAAGCCCCTCACCAGTGGAGAGTAGTGTTGGCATGGAGAGATCATGGCAACCGTAGAGGAACCTCAAAGGACGATCTGTTTCAGGTTCCCACTTCTGAGTCACAGCACTGCTATAAACGTTTAACACTTGGGGTTCAAAGAGAGATACAGAGATAATTAGGAGAGACATTATCAGGCAGACGTAGCATGACCAAGGCTCTAAGAGTTCAAGCCCCAGTGCATAGGCAGCATTTGGGGGCTCTCAGGAGAGCTCAGAGCTGCATGGTAGAGTGAGGGTTGTCCCATTAGATATGTTTCAGAGAAAGGAGAAAGTTTCCAGGCCAAGCAGTTGATGAGTAGTGTACAGCATAGTCAAGCTGTGGTGGTGTCTCTCCTTCCTACAAGGCAGTGCGAGAGGAAGGAGCATCACACTGTTTGGGGGAAAAAATGTGTGACGCAGAGGATATGAGGAGCATTTAGTTAATTTGTATCTATCATGTGCGCATGTCCTAGTAACCCCTGACAAGTTGGATTCCTTTAGCCTAAGGATGGATAGAGGAGCAGCTACAGACAGGCAGGACCTGAGCGGCAGTGGGTTGGGTGCCAATACTCTGATGCGCAGGAAGATTTAGAGAGATGCAAGAACTCAGGATGGAAGAAAATAGGGAACCCAGCTGGTCTTTTGTCAGTATTTGTTTTATGTAAAATTTATAGTAAATGTGGGAAACAAAATAAGATTTATCAGAAACGATGGGGAGACAGACCAGTTTCAAAAAGGAACTCCAAAAAGATGGTGATGGACACACCGAGGATTCAGGCCGGTGGAAAGAAGGTAAGGGACCCCTGAACTTTTAAGATAGACTTGTCTCAAAGGGGAAGGTGTGAAACTGACCACCCATCTCATTTCCTTAGGATTCCAACCAGCAGAATAAAGCTCTTACAATAGATAGCCTCTTAGGGAAGTGGTTAATTGTCTCCTGGTTCCATGTTTGACGTTTTTTTTCAGCAATGCACCGATGGATATGAATGGGACCCTATAAGACAGCAGTGCAAAGGTAAGTTTGCTTCTAAGACTTCCTATCCACTAGCAGCCCTCTGTGTCCATCTCGCATGGTCCTCTTCCTATCCCATCTGTGCTATGCCACATTCCACCCTCTGAGAAGACTGCTGACTTATTTCATTATTGACCACAGATATTGATGAATGTGACATTGTCCCAGATGCTTGCAAAGGTGGAATGAAATGTGTCAACCACTATGGAGGATATCTCTGCCTTCCTAAAACAGCCCAAATTATTGTCAATAACGAACAGCCTCAGCAAGAAACACCAATTGCGGAAGCATCGTCGGGTTCCACCACAGGGACCGTAGCTGCCAGGAGCATGGCAACCAGTGGCATGGTCCCTGGGGGTGGCTTCATAGCCAGTGCTACTGCAGTTGCTGGCCCTGAACTTCAGACTGGCCGAAATAACTTTGTCATCCGGAGGAACCCGGCTGACCCTCACCGCATCCCTTCCAACCCTTCCCACCGGATCCAGTGTGCAGCGGGCTACGAACAGAGTGAGCATAATGTGTGCCAAGGTGAGCAAGGCTTGTATTGACCATCCTGGTGAGGGTGCAATAGTTCGCATTTATCAAGGGCTTCCCACACAGAACATGGTGCTAAGTGTTTTGTCTGCAGTAGCATATGTCACCTTTGCAATAATCCTAAAAAGTACGCACTCTGGAGGCCATTATTATTTTACAAATGAGGAAGCTATGTGTCAGAAAATTCATCAGTGGTTCCCAACCTCAGCTGCTCTATTTATAATCACTAGGGAGCATTTTAAAGCTTCTCAGGGTCCAAGCCACACCCTAGCACAATTAAATAACACTTCTGAGGATGAATTCCAGGCATCAATGTTCCTTAAAGCTCTCATGTGGTTCCAGTATGCAGCCAAGTTTGAGAACTCGAGGACACACAGGTGTTAAGGACAGAGCTGGCTTTGACCCTGGAGCAGGGGTTGCCAAGAGTCAGCTGTCAGTAGAGGGGTTAGGTGGTTTGTTTGGAATTGGAATCATGCTTTCGACCCACTCTATAAATGCTCCCTCTTGGTTTCTCGAGCTTCTTTGTTGTTGGAGTTGCCACTAACTTAATTTCATTACTCCAGAGTAAAGAAAAACGAGCCCAACTTCCCTTCACTTTGAAGAGCGTCTCTGTGTTCACATGGCTGTTTCTTTTAAGTCTCATTTCAGCACATTTTACTTCTATTGCTTGCATTATGGCTCGTCTGCCTGGGCTTTTCTGTTTATTTTCACAGAGTACACATAACTGTATTCTAGAAGCAGCTGCAGACTCATGCGAGCAGAACGATAAGAATCTTGGCCTTTGAAGGCATGTGAGATACTAGTTAACTGGGCTGTGCTAAGGGATTGTCTGCATTTTTCCTTCACAAATCCTTTAAGAACTGCTGGTTTGGAGATTCGTTTCTTGAGAAAGGGTTTAGGAGAGCCCATCTTTTTATTTTTATTTTTTTGTATTTCTAGGGGCCAGGTCAGTAGACCTGATAGAACGGGCAGTCTGGTATCACCATACACACTGAGCAATGGGCAGGTCCTAGGGGCTCTGCTTTTCTGCCTGGTCATGAATGAGGTCATGAATACCTCAAGGGTTAGTGCCATCAAGCATTAGTTGGACATGGCTCTGTTCTCCAGTGCTTTGTTCTATCCTCAGTATAGCGATGGGAGCTTTTAAATGGCGTCTAAGTGAAGGGGGGAAACCGGCCATACTCTGTTTTTTATTATTTAATGTTCTGTGGGCAAATTTTAAGTCACCCCACATAAAGAGCTAACCCATGCTGTGATGGTATCACCTTTCAGGGGATCATCAGAGCAGCATCTGTTTTGTGTTACTGTCATGAGTCAGGATTCCAGCACTGATGATGAGTGCACTATCATCTGCTTGACATTCTGGTATCTGATTTAGGATTTTGACAAGAAAATAAACTGATGAGGCTATATGAGAATTATATGTGTTTGGATGAGTACTGGTGAAAATTACCTTCAGTTTATTTCGCACACACCGTCATTTAGTTGGTGAAAATTACCTTCAGTTTATTTCACATACACCGTCATTTAGTTGATGAAAAGTACCTTCAGTTTATTTCACATACACCATCATTTAGTTGAGCTATTTAAATAGTTTGCTTAAGGTTTGATGGTCTCTTTCTGAAATAAAAAATATTTTATGAAATTATTTAAATTTTACATTTTGAATTATCATTAGCCCTTTAGGTATTGAATACTTTTATAATCTTGAAGGAAAAAGAAAAAGAAACAGATAAAGAATAGATTACTTACCAAAGTAGTTCATGACCCATCATTGGCACCTCTGGCTGAATTCAGAAACAATGCCTAAAACTGAATGAAGAAGTTCTAGAATAAAATATATTTAAGACACATATTGGGTATGTGTTAGCTGCCCCAGTATAGGAGAATGCCAAGGAGGAAAGACGAGAGCGGGTGGGTGGGGGGATAGGGAGAGGGGAGGAAATGGGGAGGTTCCAAAGGAGAGATCTGGAAAGGGGGAAACATTTGAAATGGAAATAAAGTATCAAAAACAAACAACAACAAAAATAAATAAATGAAAAAAGAAATATACAGTGAATAATGAAAATGAAATCCTATTTAATTTTCCTTTAAAATATTTAGACTCATTGCCTGTAGTTCTGTGTCTAGGGGTGGGACCCCATGAAATCTCCACCCTTCCATATCAACATGCCCACATGTTGCCATGTTCCAGTCTTGTTTATGCGGTCATTTCTAGGAGAGACTGTGTCACAGCAGATATCCTGGTGTTCTGGTTCTAACAATCTTTTCACTGCATCCACCACCAAAGCTGTAGGAGATGTGTAATGGATGTATCCACGAGAGCTGGGCTCAGCACAATCTCTGCACTGTGTCCAGTTGTGGTTTTCTGTGGTTGTCTCTATTTGCCATAAAGAAAGGCTCCTTCAGTGGAGGGAGATAGCTGCACTTCCCTGTGCGTACAAGGGCTATTTTGAATGTAGGAAGGAGCTGGGCTGGTCTAACGGAGTGGTGCTGGTTAATACTTTTCTAATACCCGTTACACCACTGGCCCTGGATTTACAGGATTGACAGGATTTTCCTCCTGTCAAGTGGACCTTAGGTTCAATTAAACAGCTGCTGGTTACTACCAACATTCAAGCACCACATATTGTGCTTTATGGACATCTTTCTGGGCTGATCATTGTTGTGGTTCATAGGTGTTGCTTCTGGGTTGCTTTCCTTTCTTCATAATTTGCATAGTATTTTCTGGTACTATGGAAGCTAGACCACAGGAAAGAGGCTTTCAGGTTGGCTCCAGCTCCAATCATCCAGGTTGTGTTTCCTAATTAATTGTGTGGTGTCTTCAGCAATAGGAACCACCTTCAACCTCTGAGAGGCAACCCATGACTATATTAATAATCTATATGTTTTGGGAGTCACTTGGACTACCCTGACCACCATTGGAAGGGAGGATTTTCATGCGCTACACTGAGATTTTTGTTAGCCTGTGATTCTTGTCAGGGGTACTACAGCCAGAGCACTTTAACTTCCTTAAAGACGCAATCACTCACACAGAGAGAGACAGAGACAGAGAGAGACAGAGGCAGAGACAGAGACAGAGACAGAGAGACAGAGACAGAGAGAGACAGAGGCAGAGACAGAGACAGAGAGACAGAGAGAGACAGGCAGAGGCAGAGACAGAGACAGAGAGACAGAGACAGAGAGAGACAGAGACAGAGACAGAGACAGAGAGACAGAGAGAGACAGGCAGAGGCAGAGACAGAGACAGAGAGACAGAGACAGAGAGACAGAGAGAGACAGAGAAAGAAAGAGAGAGAGAACACACACAGAGAGAAAACACACACAGAGAGATGCACATATAAGTACTCGGTATCATTTTATGTAAATACAAAATGATCTCTTGTTGCTTTCTCAAACAGCCTTGGTGTTGTTTGTCCTTTGTCCTTCCTTCTTCTGTTCTGACCTCCAGCCTTCCCAGTTGAGCTCCACCACATCTTTCCATTCCCACCTCATATCATCCTACTGTTCCCAGCACTCATCCCACACCAGACCCCACCGCCCACACTCCCATCCCCAGTGGTCTCTGTGGCTACTCCAGGTTCTGTATTCACATCAGAGGATTTGGAGCTAGGGATCACAGAGGAGTGAGAACATGCTCCAGTATCTTTATGGGCGTGTAGGTTACCTTAGTCAATATAAGTAATGTGAGAAATACTAAGACAATCTTTTCTAGTTTACCCACTTAACCTGAAAATTTTGTGATTTCATTTTTCTTTACCTTGTGTCCATGAACCACATCTTTATTATCTACTCATGTATTGAATGACATTCAGGTTGTTTTCATTTCCTGGCTATTAGGGATATGCCCCTTTATTCATTGTCCAATTCAGAGTGGGCAACCCTCAAATCACAAGATACACCATTAACAGAAACAGATGTAGCAGCTTGTATTTATCTATGTGTATATACATATACCCTATATTTGTGACAATAAAAATGATAGAAAAAGAGGCTATCAATTTGGGAGTAGTGGTAGGTAAGGGGAGGGCCTGGAGGGGAGGGGAGAAATGTGAAACACTACTCCAATTTAAAACCTTTTTTTAAAACCCTCAGGAACAGACATATTTGATTAATAAAATGGAAGAGGTTTCAAAGTTATTAGCCATATAAGTAGGGCATAATTTCACAGTATTATAACAAATATATTACATACTCTCTGTCTAATTAGAAAGTTATGTATTTTAGTAGTCATTTACCTATTTTTTCAGGTCACTGGATGAAATTTTATCTTATGTTTATGAAATTAATTAAAATACCAAAAGATATAGAGTGACTACCTTACAAAGTTATTTTTTTCACATATTAAAATGCCATAACTCTTAGTTCTCTGGGGATTTTTAGAATTACAAATTAAAATTATTAGGCAAATTGCTTATGGAAAATATGAATGCTTAACTATTTATTTATGTACACACAGAGCATTTCACCTAAACTGTTCTGAATAATTTAGCAATTTCTAAAGTTTGTGCTTGGAGTCTGCACTATGGAAAACAGGGTTAAATGTTTTTAATGACTTACGGCTTTAGTTGGACTTCTTCCCACCTCCCGACTTTGCAAAGTGCCCATAAATGTGGATTTACATAATTGTTGATAAAACGGCTTATTTCATATGATAACAACAGAATAATCTGTCTAGGGATCTGACTAACATAAGTCAAATCACACTTATGCCCGTTTATTATTGAGCTAATCAAATACGCAGCCCCGCTCCTTCTAATTGCCTGCAGATGGATGACATTCTTATTCCAGGCCAGCAGCACAAAATAAGGTTTTATAACCAGTGTGAACGTGTGGGGACCTCTGCTTAAAACTATAATGTGCTCCAAGGACCGATATTCTTGACATCATTCTGCTGTTTGAGGAGCCCTCTGTTTTAATAAACTCCAATACTCCCTTTTAAATGCTGCCTAAGTGTGTCCACTAAGCCAAACACATTGACCATGGCTGGCTGGATTAAGACAAATGAAAGCTTATAATGAGTCATCGTTGAACAAAATTATTTTTTCCATATATGTTTTTTGAGAGGTATACTTCATCACATAATCCAAAACTGAGAAGTAGCAAGTGGTACGGTCTCTAATTTGTTTTAGTCTTAAGCAGTGTTCTCAGCTGGACCATGCCAGTGACAGATATTTTCTACCCACTGAAGTATCATTGATGTTTTTTGTAAATATACTTACTCCTTTCTACATGCTTTTCCAATGCTTTTGTTTTGTGCAAAATAAACTTTTTGCGCAAATAGTTTTGGAAAAATCATACAACCTCCGGAGATCAAGTTGTATGCTGAGTTTTCTGAGTAATTCTTGACAAAGGAGAGTTCCATGTGGGAGACATTGGGAGTTGTAAGTGACTGGCACCATCTTTAGCAGATATTCAACTACTTGGTCTTTTCAGGGTTACATATCTGAAGTCCATGTAATATCATCTACCTGAGAGACTACAGAAATTCATCTAGGAAAGCGAGTTGGGTGGACAGGAGAACCCACTGATGGCTCAGCTCTACTCTTCTACATTGTTGTTATACAGTCTTTATGTGATCTTCCTCAAAGAAAATGGAATAAAATCACTAGCTAAAGTCACAAATTAACTTTTCAATCATATAGAATTTTCTGAGTAGCAGCTTTGTGGAGGAAAAAATCATCCTGAAACTGAAAAAAGAGAAAATAAAAATTGCCCAATTTAAAGAATTTTTTTAACTTACAAAAATAGGACATTTTACATGGTTTGTAATTAAGATATCATTAGCTTGGTCAACTTTCACAGGGACAACTACTAATTAATGATCACTGGATAAAGGCACTTGTCACCAACTCTTAACAACCTGAGTTTGATCCCCCTGGTTCCTAATTATGAATGGAAAAAGCTGACTCCCAAAAGTTGCCCTCTGACCTCAACATACATGTCATGTCATACTCATATGTCCATGTGTGTGCATACACACACACACACACACACACACACACTCAATAAATTGTTGTGATGAAAAAAAATGTAAAAACAAAATGAACTTAGTAAAGGTACCCAGTGAAGCTGATTATAGAGTCAAGTCGAAAGGGCAGAACCTAGCTTGTACTATAGATTGTGTGTGTGTGTGTGTGTGTGTGTGTGTGTGTGTGTGTGTGTGTGATATAAAACACCAAAGAAAATGTGAAAAATACTTCACGGTTTCTAAGTGTCTTTGTCTGCCAAAGCTATCATGATGTTAAGACTGAAGGTCTTAACTTCCGTTCACTTAATTCCATTCACTGGAATCACTGAATACAGAAGGAAACAGGATGGGTAGCCATCCCTAGCACAGCCCCTGGTCCCATGAGGCTCACAGCTGAGAGGCAATCTAATGTTAGAGCTATTTGTCCAGGTAAAGAAAGTTCCTAGTAAGTGTAACTATTTGTTGTTTCTGGTTGGTTGGTCTTTGAGAGAAGATCATATTTCTTTTCTTTTGTCAACTTTCAACTGAATTTTTGGTGATTTTTATTCTATCTGTATTATTATTTGGCACAGAACCAACTAATACACAGGAAAAATAACTGTCCTCATTACATGCTCTAGCCTGTCACCTGCTCACTTAACAATCAGACCTCCACCCCCTGGTGGACCTTGTGCTATCCCTTGAACATTCATAACTAAAATACTGTTTTGAAAAGGAAACAAGTTTGCATGTACTTCTTTAAATCCCTTGTAATAATATGTCCAGCTTCTTAAGTGCTAGAGAAATATTTCTTTTATTTCTTTCACTTTTAAGTGGGTGTGACCTCATATCCAAAAGAACACTTATAAGGTACTCAGGTACCTCAGCACACCTGCATTTCTCTTCACAATCAGCTGTTGAGTATTATCCTTTGTTGATCTGACTGGTGCCATTAAGGCCTCTGGATGCTTGAGTTAGTTTTGTGAGGAAATGCCTAGCTTTTGTTGTATATGGGTACACAGCCCAATAAAGAGCTTTTCACATAACAAAACAGTTATTTTGAGAAAAGAAGACTGTAATTGTGTAAATTTATTAACCTAAAAACAGTTCAAGCAGAAAGAAAGATAGGCATGTAAGCTTACTTATACTTTTTCATTGTTGATTACCTTTGAGTATCTGAAATTTCTCTAAAGCTGTCTTACTAGGTAGGACTGAAATGCATAGGGAAAACTTGACTAATTTTTAAATAATGGATGCACTGTGTTAGAGATGGTTGATTTCCTTCTAAAAATAATATATTTTATTATTTACTTTTCACAATACTGTGAACATTGAGTCTTTAGTCATTGTAAGGTCATTTTAATATGCATTTTGAAGAATGTATGTTGCTGGTTCAAGTAAAGAAATGCCCTTAATTTTTCTTCATAATAACAACTGGAGTAAAAGGGTAGACGAGATCAATATGATTGTCCTCCTGCCTGAGAAAACTGCTACCGAAACTCTAGTCTGATAATACTGCACTTTCCTTCTCCTCCCACTGATGTCACTAGCACATGATCACACAGCCATAAGTGCTTGCTGAGATTGTATCTCTAAACCAAGGATGTGATAATGTACAATCTCAAAGAAAGGGAGCAAACAGGAGAGCCTTTCATCTCTCCATAAAACCTGTGAAGATGAAATCTCCACACTGCCCAAGTGAAATTGTAGTTGTGCTCTGTAATGACTGGCCCTCAGAGAGACCCATATCTTTTGTATGGATCCCCTTTAAACTCATGACAAGACTTGTATGAAGCACTGTGGTTTGGAGGTTCAGCTCATACTGAACCACATAAGGAATGGAAGTAGGCTCCAGCTTTGGCTCCAAAGCATCTTTCAGCTACCAAAGCAATGGGGAATCTCCCCAGGAGCAGAGATGCAGATCACCACCCTACTCTGTTCATACTCTGTGAGTCATCAGATATTTGAAAAGTCCATTCGTGTCTTCTTTTCAGTATAAACTTGATCAAAGATGTGCTTCCCATCACAGGAGGAGATTCTTGTTAGGACTAGTTAACACTTAATCTGTGCAATGAATTCCCCTATCCCCACAGAACAAAACAGCAGATTAGAGTAGAGTTGCAGGCCTAGGTAACTTCAGGAATGTGCAACGGTGCTGGATTATGATTTCTTTGTCCAGCAGAAAACCCCAACCTATATTCTCTGAAAGGACCAAGTCCCCTTTTAAGGATTGCCTTTGCACTTGTTGAGTTACTGGCATGATTTGATTCTTTGAAACCAAAGAGTAAACAAAATTCATTCCAAATGTGTTTGATTTTGCATGAATCTACAAATAAGTTATTCACACATCTGAAATCCATTAGCACACTGCTTTTTCCAAGAGGTAACTGCAAATTGTACACTCAAAACCAAATCTGATCAAGAAAACTTCATGCTAACATTGGCAGAAGAAAACACTATCATTACAAGAAGTTAAAACAATTTCAGGTTTGTAGTTCAGCCCTAATTGATATGTAAACATTTGGAGAAAGCAAAGCAAAGAAATACAAGAGCAGAATGCTAAGCACCAAGAAGTTTGCAACAGCTTAGAATTCTTATTTCATCTGAACAGATATTAAAAGGGCAGAAAGACAGCAGATCAACATTGCATAATTGGGTGCTAAATGAGAGAGAGAGAGAGAGAGAGAGAGAGAGAGAGAGAGAGAGAGATGGGGGATTTCATTTAAATTCTAAAACATTAGCTACTCTTCAAACAGTTGTACATCCATGTTAGTGTGCTAAGTAGGCAGTATTTTAATGAGATTGCTCAATTATAACACAAAACTATTCATGTAACGTTTAACAAACACTAGAAACAAAGCCTGAGAAGCACCTTCTGTTGTCATTTGATAAAGTCAAAGATGAAAACAATTTCGATAGAGTTGAACAAGAAAAACAAAGATCATAGTATAATACTTAGAGAACTTAGCATAACATACCCATGATTTTGGAAATAACAGTAAAACAAACAACAGTTTAAACAAGCAATGCATGGAATATCACAAGTACATGTTAAACTGTTAAATAAGTCAAACTAAAACGAGTATGTGACAGAGGCAGGCTCACAATTGGCTAAAATACATATCAGACTAAAAAAGAAAATATGCTCCAAAAAGTATGGTCAAAGACACAAGTTCCTTCTCAGGATAGAACATTTGATAAAGAATATTGGGAAGAAGGTGGAAATTAAGATCCAAAACTCAGAAGTGACCATCCTGTAACCAAGCAGAATAGTGAAGAGACCATTCCATCTTAAATTAAGGGCATCTTGGATACTCTGTCCTATTTAAACTTTTTACTAGAAAAAAAGGATCCATAAAACTTATTCTTTGCAATCCTAAATTATTTTGTTTTAATAAACACTGGTAACTAAACAGGTTGATTTTACTTCTGGGGGAAAAATGTTAGAAATACTGAAATTTTTTGACAAGCCTTTTATATAGAGTGACTTCAGCTCTGTGTTAGATAAATCCTTCCTCAGAAATCTGGTCATAATGAAAACTTAGATTGCTGCAATTTTAATATTCATGGTATTTGAAATAAAATTACCATAAGGCTGGAATTTTATTTAATATCTTATTACATTTACTTAATTAATGTGTGGGTACATGTGTATGCCTTAGCCAAAGACAGCTTTCAGGAGTTGGTTCTCACCTGCTACCATGTGGGTCTTAGGGACTGAACTTGGGTTGTCAGGCTTAGAGGCAAGTGCCTTTCTCCACTGAATCACTTCTCTGCATCATTATTTAATTTTTAATTTAAAAACTATGTAGAGCTAAAGATGAAGCCCAAGCCCTTGCATAAGTTAGGTAGGCGTGTTACTACTGAGGTATATCCCCAGATGTGACTTCATATTACTTTACTCATTTATTTAAAGTGTATAAGAGTATCAGGTGCTCTTCCGAACTGCTGAGCCATCTCTCTAGTCCCTGTGTTTTTATATTTTAATTAGAAAGTAATAAATCTATAAATTTTGAGGACACGATATGATTTTTTAAATCATTCTTTTTTATTTTTTTTTTAATTTTTGATACCTTATTTCAAATGTTTTCCCCTTTCCAGGTCTCCCCTTTGGAAACCCTCTATCCCATCCTTCCTCCCCCTGCCTCTATGAGGGTATTTCCCCCACCCACACACTCCCATCTTTGGTGTGTTCATTATGGAATAATCAAATCAAGCTAAGTAATGTATTATTACTTCACAGACATTTTTATGGTATGAATAGATAAAATATTTTTCTTTCTTATTTGTTTGAAAAATACAATAAATTACTAACCATAGCTATCAACATGTGGAAGAGACCGCCAAAGCTCACCCTTCTAGTCCAACTGAAGCTACCTTTTTACTAGCATTTTCTCACTCTGCCCCTTCCCCAGCCTCTAATAACCACATTGTTTCTTTCCTAAGCTTGAATTTCTTCAGGTTCCACAAACATGAGATTTTGTAATCTTTCTGTACGGCTCACAGATATTCATAAATTCTCTGATTTTCTGAAGAAACTCAAAAGTCTTGATGAATAATGAAGGCTGAAAAGTGAAGAGTGAAGGGTGAAGGGTGAAGGGTGAAGGGTGGTGAAAGGAAGAATAGGTTACAGCAATTTGTCTCATGTTGGACATTTCCATGGACTGCAGGCCACAGGTTGTCCTCTGCTCTTAGAATCCAGGAAAATCACTCAGGCAAGTGTAGATGAGTTAAGAAGATCACTTCTGATCTAAAGGCAGAGGAGAGAGGACTTAATTGCTGGGAAGGCAAGGAAAATATCACGGTCTCAGGACTTGCAGAAGAACCTTTCATCTTAAGAGTTGAGACTTGGCTTATACTTGCACAACTATCAAAGTAAAGGTGAAGTAGGGAGTGGAACTGTGGGCTGTGAGGAAAAAACAGTTTCACACATTCCCAGCTTATAGAAAAATCATGACACAATGTTGGACCTGCCTTTATACATATAAGTCCAAAAGACTCCAAGGGCTACAGTGAAGTAAGATTTCATTCTTTGCAGCTGAGTGTGCAGTCAATGATCTAACCCTGTTTCATGGAGGGAAGCCATGGAACACAATCCAAAATGAAAAATATCTCCAGGAATCCTATTCACTGTCCTCTCTGGAGACTAAGTCTTTGCAACCTGGATTCAGGAAGAACTTTTACTGATGCAATTAAACATCACCATTTTTTTTATACTTTGAGACCTAAAGAGATACTACTTCATAAAATGGGCTTCTATCCTTTTTCTATTTATTCTGGAGAACTTTGTAATAATAGAATATTGCAGAAGTTGTTGAAAAATGGTTAAGAAACTTCCCTATGTGGGGCAAATATCACCTTTCTTCCTTGGAGCCAGTATATTCCAGGAATTTGTGCTTACACATATGCATCATGCAGACACCTACTCTGGCACATGTCTGTATACATGCATGCACAGAACATTCACTTGACATTATCTGCAGTAGCAATGCACACAGATTAGACTAATCAGAGACAGGCTGCAGTCCCAGCTCTCAGCTGCAGTCCCAGCTCTCATGATTCCTGTCAATGCCTCTCGTGAGAGTACACAGCACCTTGGAGAGCTACTGCACAATTTGTTCAACAAATAATTTATTTAAACAGTTTATCCAGACAAGGTCAACAAAACAAAAATGAGGCCGGTAAGACAGAACCTCTGACTTTGTCATCGCAACATACTTCTGAAGCATTAAAATCTTTTATTACTTAGAAAAACTTTTAGCAAAGAAAAGGAAAGTTTGAGAAACCATGAAGTAGATTAGAAAATAATACCATGACTGGGAGTAGTAGTAAATCACCACTCCTTATACTTCAGACACAGTCAGAGGGAGCGCTGAAGGAAGCCCCACTCAACAAGCAAGGCAGAAAATTCCAGTCATTCATGATGAATCAAACTTCACAGTACAAACTATGGGCCCTTTTGTTAAAATAGTTCATGACCTGCTGTGTTATAATAGCCCTAATTCAGGGAAGAAGCCTGAGAAAGGTCCTCCCACAGAGGCTGCTGGAGATGCAACTTTGTTTGGAGCTTCAGCCCCACCCATCTTCACCTACACCTTCAGCTTTGCTGATAGGGGAAGGGAACTAATGAGAAAACAGAAGCTAAATGAAAAATGGGAGTTAATTGTGGTGCAATTTAAGACGCTATTGACAGTCCTGAAAAACAAACAACAAAAACAAACAAGAAAGATTATTTGCTGAATAGCTCATCCAAAAATAGGTGCTAAATAAAAAAACCTTTGTAAAGTAGAACTCAACTCTAAATCAACTTAAAAAAGAAAAAACCTTTACAAACCTTCTCATTGCTTTTTAAAATTGAAACATGCAGAAGAGTTGCATACGCATAGCAAGGCAGTCATTTCCAATCGCCCAGCCTATCATAGGTGGCTAATTCTTCCAGAAGATGACCAGGATAGTACTCTGTTAGAAAAACCCAGAATGTTTAGTTTACTACTACTGTTTACAAACTGCAGTAGAATTCTAAGCTTGGAAGAATTATTAGAAAATCTGGTTGTATATAAAATCAGACATAAGAAGACTACCAAATATGCTGTGAATTTAGTAAAAGAAAAAGAAAATCACTTCAGTTATGCACTGTCCTTAACAAGGTATAGTTCCGTCTGTCAGATTCATCGTGTCCAGGTACAGCTTACAGTGAGCAATGGAAAAGGGAGATCTCAAGAAGAATATGTGCATATACATTTGCAAAGCTAAAACAAAAATCAAATGAGTTGTGAAAAACTTGTAAAACTAAGCACCAGCAAAGGACCTGGCCCCTCCTTAGCACAGGCCTTGAGTCTGGGTTTCCCTTGTGTTAACACTGGAGAACCAATTTTTTTTAAAAAAAAATTATCCCAATAGATGACATACTATTGTTGTGTCAAAGCTATTCTATTCAGCAGAAAGAAAATGCAACTCTTGCTTAGAAGCAATGGCTTTTCCTCTCTGTGTTAGAGACTGAGTTGGGGCTGCCCAGAAGAGCAGAGCTGTCAGAGCAGAGAGGGGCACATCTTTAGCACAGGGGTTGTCTCAGGATTAAAGAATCATAAATGTCAGTGAATTTCTTGAACCTGAAGCCCTGAGAAGGTAGATATGCTAGGAAAAGTCACGGAGGTCAAAAGTCTGAGGTCCAAGAGCTCTGATGCCTAAATGCAAGATGATGTTTCTAGTCAGGAAGGTGTGTGTGTGCGGGGGGGGGGGGGGGCGCAAAGGTGATCTGCCCATCATCTGTCCTTTCGCTGTTTTTAGGCAATCAATGCACTGTTTTACATTCATCCAAACTGGTGAGGGCCACCTCCTTAATTCGGAAGGCAGTCAATGCACTGTTTTACATTCATCCAAACTGGTGAGGGCCACCTCCTTAATTCGGAAGGCAGTCAATGCACTGTTTTACATTCATCCAAACTGGTGAGGGCCACCTTCTTAATTCGGTCTACCAACTCAAAGACTCTCTTTTGGAAACACCCTCAAGAACATACACCAGAAATAATACTTCACCAGTTATCTGGGCAACCCCTGACCCAGTCAAAATGACATATGAAATTAACCATCACACTTCTTAACTGCAACTATCACCCCTAGCAAAGAATAGTTGTCAAGAATATGACTTGGATAAAACAATTGCCGCATAGTATTTGGATGAGAAGATAAAGCCAGTCATGAGACTTCTTAGGTTTCTCTACTGTATGACTCAGATACCTGAATAAATCAGTTGAGAAATTTTTATTAAAGGCTACTTAAAATTGTATATACTAACAATTACATTCAAAAACCAGTTTAATATACTTCTTAAAATCCCTATATGTTATACATACCCAGTCCAGAGACTCTCAAACTTAAATAAATTTACAAATTACCTGAAGATCCTATTAAAATAAAAATTCAGATCTTACATCCAGGTCAACACCTGACATTGCACACCTCTGGCAAAACATTTCCATCTTGGTTATGTATGAAGAACACATCTCCCATAGCTGCCCATGGACTTCCCAACAGGAAGCTGATACAGTCGTTTATACTTTCTGTTCAATTTTCTGCAGTAGCTAGTCTAGTATGGGAACCATTAGATCCCCGTGTGGTGCTTTTTCTTTTTTGTTTAGATGTTCTGTTACTCCATCAGGAATTAGCATGTAACAACTACAACTTGCTACAGAGACATTTCCATTGCTTATTAATGAAGAGAATTTTCCTCTCTGGTGGAATGCTTTCATGCTTGCATGCTCAGGAGGATTCCAGAAAGTAGCCTCTGGCAACAAAGAGTGCTAGAAACCCCATGAAACTAAGCTAGACACAAAGATTTCCATTCCGGTCCTCCCTTAAGAGATTTGATGACCTAGTAATCCAGTTCATGTCTCTGGAGTTTTAGTTTTCTAGGTCCTAAAGTGAATTGCCACATCCAGTTGTTGCTGCAAACAGTTCAGAGAAGAGAGAGACAAAGGCTTCTTCTAAGTGGTACAGGCAAAGCTCTGGCTCTTGAACGATACTTGAAACTGTTTCTACTGATGGGAATTCTTCTTTGCCTCAGATAATACTTTTATAAGGAGGGGGGAAAGCATACCAGGGCAAGCAGGCAAGTTAAAATCTGCCCTGAGAAGAATGCAGGTGCATCCTGTGATTACAAAAGTATTAATGACTCAGAAAGAGAAAACTAGACATTTCTAATGACCTGAAGGTCTATTGACAAAACAGTTCACACCTAGAACTGATTGTCTACTGGGTGTCTGGCCCAAATCATTGAAGCGTTAAAGCTGGATCACTGCTTACTTGTCCCCAGGCCCGAGCATAAGTAATTACTGTGGTTCATTGCACAGCCCATGACACCATTTCAATACTAGCTTAGAAAAGAATTGTTAGAATTTTGATGCACATTAAATACCTGCTTGTATGTGTTAACAGAAATGTCTTTATAATATGGAAGTATCAGCATTAAGCATGACTAGTCTTCTGTTGTTTACTTGATTTTGACTTGAGGCTTCCCACTTTTGTTGAGGATAAGAGTGCTTTCCAGTAAAGAACAACCACTTAAATTCCTTATATCTGGGGCTTTTTTTCCTGCTTTGCCCTCAAACAGGGTTTACTATCAAGACAGCATATCTTGCCTAGCTTCATGTGTGAATTATCACACATAATCCACAAGGATGACTATATTTGAGTTATCCATTGCAATATGTAAAATTTCCCCAAACTTAGGAGCTTTAACAACAGACATTTATTATCATACACGCTCTTAGCACGTTGTCTAGTTTTGGTTTTTCACAAGGCACCAGTCATTTCTAGGCTTGATAAGGAAAGAGCCACTTCCTCCATTTTGAGATTGTTAGCAGAACTCATTTCCTGCTTCTGCCCCTCATGAGTTCTTCCATTATGATTCCTTGCTACATAACATTTCTCCAGGGAGCATCCCTTAATGTGCAGCTTCTTTCATTAGAGGACATAAAGAAGGGAGCAGGTCAGAATGGTGATTAAGCTAGAGTCACAGTCCTTTGTAACCTAATCAAAGAAATGGCAGCCAGTCTGGTCTTTCAAGAAAAGTCAATGGAGCCAACTACACTCAGGGGGAAGAATGCTGGGAAGCTGGCATCACTGGGATCCAGGTCAGAGGTGTCCAGAACTAAGTAAAACTCTACAACTGACACTGGCCAAACCTAGAATTGCTAAATCTAGAATTTTAAGTGGTTTCATAAAACAAATAAAAATTAAAAGCAAAATGCATGGTCCTTCTTAGACAGTGTAAGAGACAGGATGCCCATTCAAACTCCCAGCTCAGGGGCAGGTCGTACAGGTGAGGTCCTCTCCAGTAGAAGAATGTGCTTGCTTCCTCCGTCTGTTCCTTTTACGTGAGTCATTGCTTTCTACTTCTCTGACTTTAACCTCTCAAATACTATCCACTACTCCTAAATAAACAGTACTTATGAAGTAAAACTTACTGAGAAAGTACAACAATTGCCTTTAGTTTTATAGAGTAGCATGTACTGGGTTCCTGTTATAGAAAATAAGTACAATGTGCACTATTTTTATGTTATAGCAACTTTGTTTTAAGACACTGTGTTAGTTGTGTGTTTCTTTGAGAATCATAGATAATTGTTCTCTCCCATTGAAATCTCTGTTCTGTTTTAGTCACAATGTTCCTCTCACTGGTTGTTTACTCAATACCTGGCACATAGAATTATAAGCTTTATGTTGAAGTGCATTCACATGTGTTCTTTTGCAACAAAGGTTTGCTGGGAGATATGCCCCACCCCCTGAACATAACCTAAGTTTGCAAAAAATGTATAAGTTAAAAATTCAGAAGCAACAGAAGCCGTGGGGTCCTGAGGAATAAGTGTGTCAGTGAGAGACAAGATGATGGCTGACTTATTAACAAGAGATAATGGGCAAAGCTGAATCGTATTCTAAGGAAGAGAGAAAAGATAAGTAACCTAAGTAGAAATCAAGAACTTGAACAATGTGTAGGAAGGCTGACAAAAGCTGCTGATGTAAGGGAGTGACACTAGCCACACTGTCTCTCCCAGCAGAATAGTCTGGAGGCTGCTTATGAATTAACCAGAATAAAAGAAAAAAGTTAATTCAGCTGTATTTAACAATGACAAAATTCCAAAGGAAGTCAATTTTCTCTTTTAAAAGATGAAGATAGATCAAGTGTCTTAAAATTGCTTTATAAAGTATGTAATCCAATTCTGATCAAGCACTGTGTTGCTCCTAAGCTTACTGTAGCACAGATTATGCTCCAGAGTCTAAATATCTCTGATGTCAATAATAAAAACACATATGGGCCTACTGAATGGGCTACTGGGGCCTTGCAGCCAGGCTGGCCTCTAGCCTTTGGCCTGCAGCATCCCAAGGAGGCTAATCTGGTCCATGGAGCAGGCAGGGAAAGCTGGCTTGGCTCTCATTGGGGATCTGATTCCCTTTACCATGAAACCTAGGGAGGCAGGAGCTTATGCTCCTAAGGTTTCTTTATATTCTGATATCTGTTTGCTAATACATCCTCTTGACATAAGCAGCCTCCCTGTATTCTTTCTTCATCACTAACTCTAAAATGGCAGGTTAAGGATTATCTTTTCTGCCACTTATCATAAAACACAGCTCCAAACCAGTTTGTTGTAGGTTTCTGAGCTTAAGCACATAGCTACAACTGAGTGGATAATCAATCATTCTATGGCTAAATCCATCTGGAACAAATTTGAAGAAGTGGCCATGTAGGTTTGTTTTGGACAAGAAAAGAAAGAAAAAAACTAAACTGGAACCAGAGTTAATCTTTTCAAAAGTTTTAGAAGAAAAAAATATATATATATATCAATGACTCCCCCTCCCCCATCCCAGAACTCACACACACTCTGTGAGGTTTGTGTAGACTTGTCCCCACTTTACAGTGCATTTAATCATTGAAAGATTATTGCAGTAGAGTCCACTCCCTAGAGAATGAGATCTCATTCTCTCTTGGGGTATCTCTATAACCTCATGATGCTCTTAAATCCCCCATATGCAGGCTTAACTGGAGTTATAAACCCAAAGAGCTTGCTTCCAAGTCTTTCTCAGCTACATCACTTCTTTTTGTCTTGTTTGTTTATTTTTTTGTTTGTTTCATTGTAGACATTAAAGGATAATATCAAGGCTCAAGGACCTTGATTTTTTTTAAATATTTTATTAAGTTTTTGAGAATATTGTACAATATATTTTGATCATATTCAGCATCCTCACCTCTTTCCAGATCCTAACCCCCTTCCCTACACACGTAATTTTGTGTACTGTTTTGAAATACATTGAGACAATTTGTACTGTCTAAATAGTTCTAAGTTGGTGGCTTTGCACCAAGTGTGGTTGACTTACCAGGATCCTACAGTCTTGGAGACTCCCTCTCCCAGCAGCTATTACCAATAGCTCCTCTGCTAGGGGCTAGGCTTAGTGCCCACCCTTCCCTACAGGCTGGGACTGGTCTGGCTTGTGCTTGTGCAGGTCTGATGCGGCCGTCTCACTGCTGAGTTCATACGTGAAGACTTGCCCTGCTGAGTCCAAAGGACAATGTTTCCTTCTAGTTATCCACTGTCTGTGGTTCTTATTCCTTTCACTCTGTCTTCTGCAATGACCCCAGAGACTTGGCAGGAGGGGAGTGTGGTTTGTCTGTTCTGTTTAGAGCTAAGCATTCTACAGTTAGTCACCGTCTACTACAAATAGAAGCTTCTTTAATGAGGGTTGAGAATATGGTATATACTATGGGTATAAGAGTAAATCATTAGAAGTCTGTATAATACTAAGGGACCCTGGTTATTAAGAACTCTATCTTTCTCTGCTATAGAATAAATTGGGGTGAAATTTTAAAATATATTACTGATATGTGCCCCTAAGTCAGTACTATTAATGTATTCATTTCTTCAGTGTATAGCTTTGTATTAATAGACTCATACCTTGAAATATTTAGCTAATATGTGCTCAAACATTATCAGCTGCTTAGTACCATGCCTTCCTTGAAGACTTTCCAATGTAACTGGTAAAGTAATCATCATCTACTCTGTAGACCAGGTCAGCCTGAAATTCAGGGATCCGTCTGCCTCTGCCTCCCAGGTGCTGGGATTAAAGGCATGTACCACCGCCACTCTGCCAAAGTTTTAAACATTAAATGTTCCAAATGATTCAGCTCAACAAGTCAAGTCAATAAACCTTCTTGAGAGCCTCCTTCCCAGGTAGGCAATACCAAATGGTAGCAGCCCAGAGGGAGCCAGAAAGGGCACTGGCTACTGCAATCCAGTGGCCTGTTTGGACTTTTTAGACAGTGGATATCATGAAGGATGACCCTGATTAAACAGATCAGGGGGTGAGTTGAGGGCAGGGCAGGCTTTGCTGAGAGAATGCTCCAACTACCACGTAGACCTAGTGCCACTGTTTTGGGGTAAGAAGGAAGGCAAACTTTGTGAGCACAGCAAAAAAAAGACTAGAAAGTCCCTAGATGACAGTTTAGCTAGGACCCTGAATGTTGATTCAGCCATTTAAGTTTAACATGGTCATGAGAAAAGCTTTGACTATATAACTATATAACTATAGTTATATAGTCACTCCTTAGTCATATATAGTCATTATATAGACAGATGACTATATAATGAAGAAGAAAGGCACACATAAATGGGTAACCTGTTTAAAATGTCCTAACTTCCACTGTGGGATAGAGACAGCATCAGTCTGATTGATGGGCAAGTGAGTTTCTCCAGAAAGAATTGCATGGCATTCAAGGACTATATGCAGGGTAACAATGCTAGAAGGTAGTGTGTTATGGGTGGACTATTTTCAGCATCATAATAACTAGCTTGAAACTATTTTTAAGTGTCAATTGCTAATTTGCGTCTGAGTGCCTTGCTTGATCCAGTGATTCCAAACAAGTTAAAAACAAGGAAGGTGAGCAGTTTATAATATGCCTTAGCAATCAGTTTATTCATGTGTATTAAAAAGGTTGCACATTCATAAGTTGGTATGATTTCTGTTTCTAAGCTTCATGAAATAATTAACAGCTAACTAACTCTTAAATGATCTTTTAGACAACCAAATGTTTTGCCTCATGCCCAAATCCTTAAACTATAAAGTGTTCATTAGCTGTAAAGTCTGAGTAGAGGACTACAGAGCTAGTCTACAGCTAAAAACTCTGCCTAAGCATAGGCTGTTCACAGACATACTATATTATTTTAACATTAAAGCTGACCTCTTCAAAATGCACTGAACGCAGGCTAGGTCAAGTGTAAGACCTTTGTTATTGTACTAAATTATAACAAAAGGAAATTATCCATCTCCTTACCCCCCATTCCCTAACATTCTTCAGATAAGAATAGGTAAAGAATAATCTTAAGAAAATAGAAAAGCAATAGGTTTCTTTGATGTGTACAGGAAGTGCATCATTCAGTCAAACACTGTCTTTCTTAATAATAATAAATTTTAAATTTCACAGGAAAAAGTATAGTTTAGGAGTAGGGGCAGGGTTGATCTGCTGAGCTAATAAAACATAAATTTTGAGTTCATAAGAATATATGGTTTGTGGGATATTCCAAAGAAACTGTAGTTGAATTTAGATTTCATTTCACTAAATTGTTAGCCCTTGCTCTCTGAAGACTACTACACAACCTTTTTGTAAAGGTGACAGCAGCTGGCCTGTCTGTTGCCTGCTCTCTGTAAGCCAAGGTCAAGCTTGTACTTTCCCTCTGAGGATGGGGTCTGCCGAGTTGAAGCCAGTTGTCTGGGTTGATTTTAAATTTCATATTGTATTTGAGAATGAGATAAGGGAGATGGATTTAGCCTTGCTTTGTCACAGTTGGGGAAATGTCACCAATGACAGACAAGGTATCCCTTTGCTAGGTTCCTAAACACATCTTTAAAATGCAACATTATCCACCAAGCCCGAATTGAGCATGGACAAAGCATAATAGGTACTGAGAAAATAAAGATAAGAGCTTATGGGACCTTCCCACAAAGAGCTCTCACATGGAGGCAGACAGTAATTTACTGTGCCATTTAACTATAAAGTCTTATTTTAGAGACTTCCTAGGGAAAGTGACACCAGGGCCTTGATCTTAGAAAGTTGTAGGAATCTGATTTCAGAGACTTGGGGGAATGAGGGAAGAGAAAGAAAAGTGTTCCAGGCCTAGCAAGAAGCATTTGCTAAGACTCTAAGTTGTTTGTTGTGACTTCAGTGTAGAGGGTGTGAAGAGATAGGAGTCAGAGCAGAAAATGTCCCGCGTGTCAACAATTTGGGTTTAGTCCTGAAGGTGGGCAAACATGACGTAAGTTTCCTCAGCATAAATGAGAAGTGCCCTGTATCTTGGTTCACAGAAGGGCTAAATGCACAAACATGGTGTTAACTTTTAAACTAATTTCTGAATTATAATTTACTAACAAAGGTCTATAATTTATTCTAAATACCTAAAAGTACTCTTATTTTCCCTTTATAGTCATGCTATATAGAAAATTTGAGGACTTCATTCCCCAAACAGCACAGGTCTGTCTGTAAGTCTAATGTTGTTCCATCAAACAATATAGCAGAGACAAGGGCTCAGGGACACCTGCAGAAGTAAAGCCAGCTTTGTGGATCCCCTTGGTAACCAGAGTCATTCCCACCACTGCTAGTTCTTTCCCTACACAGATCCCAGATATATTCCTGAAGAAGTTTTTACTACTTAAAGTCTGCTCTGTTTTACAGCTTGCAGTAAAACTGACCGAAACACTGATTTGAAAACAAAACTGAAACACGGATTTTGCAGAGGTCAAGAAGAGAGTCCATATAACCACTATACTTGGTTACAACATTATTTAATTATTCAAGATGCAATCATTTATCACAGAGACTAGTTAACTGTAAAGTACAATGAAAGCATTAAGCATTGTTTATCTTTGTTTATGTTATAGAAATATTAGGATGAATATATCCAATCCAGTGGAGAACTCAATTGCTAGTTTCAACTTGTGGAGGCTATAACATTACACGAGCCACCGATAGGTGCCTTGGCCTATAAAGCTGCAGTTACCTAGTAGACAGTGCCAGAATTTATTGGTCAAAATAAAACTGGTGTAGAAGCTTTTGCCAGATAAGGTGACATGAGCCAAGTGCCTCTTCATCCTTACTGTGGCTTTAATTAAAAATGAGGTGGAGAATGTCAGCAAGAGCTTCACCAAAGTATTTCAAGATTGCTGCTGCTCTCTCTTAACAAGGAAGTTTATGGCTCCACCTGTCCAAAGGCCAGTTGAACAATGGGGATGTCATATGGGTCAAAGGAATCAGGAAAAAGAAGCATAAAGAAGGTTAACATGAGCTGACCCTGAAGTGGACTTTATCCTGGAGAGATAGAGGGCTGGAGAAAGTCCGGCTGACAGACAGGCAATTGGCAAAAGTGTGTAACATATGGAGAGCTGGATAAAGATGCTTTGCTGAGCAGAAGCCAGATAAGAGCCATTTTGCATATTGAACCACCTACAATGTCTCAGTGAAGGTTTGGAACAATTGTGCAGAATATCTAAACCTTATTACCAGTTAAGTATATCCTGTGGATCTAACCCATTCAGTTCAGTTTAACTCTGAGCATTTAAATATGTAGTCAGAGCCAGGCCTGGGGATCCCAGAAAGCCTGGCAGCCTTAGCCTCACTAGGAAGGTGAAGATGGCAGGAAATCTGGGTGAGAGAAAGGCAACTGCTGTCTAAGAAGAGGTGCCAAGGCCTGTGGCCCTCGATGAAGAAGAGCAATGATCTCAAAAGTAATGCAAACAATTAAATATTAAACTTAAGAAGTGCAGGGCTGGCCCAAGATGACAAAGGATGTCACCATCAATCCTCTTTTCTGCACCTTTAAAGTGGGAATGAGACAAGATACATGACTATGAATGAATCTCCACACAACATTTGATGTCCAAAAAATAAATGAAAGTTAACTTTTCCAAAAAGAGGATTGCTACGACTTTTTAGTATGCCATGATCTTTGTCTGTTACCTGTAAACATCTCAGAACCTGAGAGCAGCTGTCAATCAAACCACCCTGTATGCTGACCCAAATGATCTATGGTTGTTTTGAACCTCCTCGTTGGAGATTCAGATATCCTGTGGATCTAACCTGTTTATTTTAGTTTAACTCTGAGCATTTTCCTGAGGGGGGGAAAAATGCAACAACCTTTGTCCTACCTTTATATGTAGATATTTTAGTGTTATTGGAATGCATTTTCCGTTTCTTCTCTAGAGACAATGACTATAATGTCTTTAACATAATTAAATAAATAGAAGTTACCACTCAAATTTCTATTGTTTTATATCCTTTTAATATCTAGAATTCACACATATAATAGTACTGTCCTGGATTTATATTTCAGTACTAACTGGAGCTCTGCTTGGTACCGTCTGCTAAGCAGCTCTTTATAGACATTGCTGTCAGAAAGGGGTGCTATAGCTACAAACAGCCCTATCCTATCTCAAAACATTTATTGTGCTGACACCTTTTTGTTTGAAGGTTTTCAATTTCCTCAATGAGAAATAAGCATGAGAGGAGGTCTAACTTTAGTTGTTCTTGTACCCATTCATCTGGGATATTGTCAAAAGGAGGGAAGGTCATGGAGTAACTGATGGTTCTTCTGATCAGGCTTCAGCTATGGAGGGTCATATTCAAACCATGAATAAGCCATGAAATGAAAATAGGGTGTTTAATTATGTGCAAATCAATGTGAACATTGTTAGAAATCATGATGTTTGCATTTTTCTCATCACCTTCTATTTGTATCCTTGATCCACTGTCAACTTTTAGCCTTTTTATAGTAAGCAATTTAATGAGTATTATTTTTAACTATTATTTCAATTAATTATCAAAATAAGATTATGAAATTGGCATTATCTCTACTTGATAGATGTGGCAATGAGATTTAGAAAGGTCAAATACGTTTCCTAAGACACAAAATAAGACTGTAATTCTGTTTAGATTTGAGACCTGTGTGATTGTAAACCTCATGATCTTGGTCTGGGGAGATGACATGATGTTGTGAGTACTTGATGCATGAGTCTGGATCCCAAGCACTCAGATTACAGCCAGAGCAGCACGTGTCTGCAACCCTGCACTCTGCACAAGAGGAACAGATCCCATCCCGTGGGCCTGCCAATCTAGCTGAAATGGGAAAGTCCAGGTTCAGTGAGAGACCATGTCTCAAAAAATCAAAGACTGAGAGACAGAGACAGAGAGAGACAGAGACACAGACGGAGATACAGAGACAGACAGAAACAGAGAGACAGAGACATAGAGAGACAGAGACAGCACATTAATATGTTGCATTATTCATTTACATCATCATTATAACAAAGGAACGCAGAAATAATAGTTATTCCCTCTGAAGAAAACTGACATTTTCAGTGGTGAAGGAGGAGACATATACCATTGACCTCCAGCCTCTATAGGTACATGCATTGGTGATCACACCTACACATATGGGTATACACACCTATATTAACATGTGTGCATGCATACAACATCCATGCATACCACACATACACACAAAAAGAAAAGAAACCATAATCTTACTCACTCTTTTGTCTCGATCATATTTCTGACAATGAATTACATTGGAAAAAAGTTATTCTGCAATTCTTAAACTTTAGAAAGTTGCTCCTTTGAACTTTATTCATGGTATGAGTTATACATAACATTTTTGTTCTAAGCAACTGTGATGAACTGCCATCTCAAATAAGAGAATTCAGGACTTAAAATACTAGCACTGAGAGAGCAGCTTGACTACTCTACTTCAAACAATAAAGAGATCGATGACTGACAGTCACTGACAGGGGACCTCCATAAACCTTCCTAGCCACCTCACCATCATTTACATTAACCACATGTGTGGCTGAAGCCAACAGCTTTCATTTAACAGTTTCCATAAATAAAATATGACATTCCTAGGGAGAAATAATCCTAAGGTAATTTTTAAATTAACAATATGAATTGCTCAAATTTTCCATTTTCTTCCATATTTGTGTAATATGATATGCTCCATATATGTGCCACATACAGAAACCATTAAAGTAAGAGAGCCAAAAACACACAGTCTCCTTTTCATCTGTGTTTACTCATGCCAAGAAATTCCCTTGAAGACAGGGTTATTTAGCGTCTACCTTTAACACATCTACCACGTGGCTGGCACAATTCCATCTATCTTTGTACTTTGCCAACTGAGAAATCCTGCATAGTGCATGTCTCCTCAGGAGAATTTCTCCAGTTTGCATTGTCAAACGTGCATTCAGCTGTTTTAAAGTCCTGGCAAATAGGTAACTTCTCAGGTATACAGTAGTTCATTTAAACATCCAGGACTCACTATTTAATAACCCTTCGCTCTTCTCCAGAAAGAGGGGTCCATGTTCAGAGTCCCCTTTAATCCAACCAGTTAGAGAGAAGAGGGTGACGTTCAATAAGAAATGAAGGAGAGAAGTGGAAAAAGAGAGCCAAGACCCTGAGCCCAACGAAGTAAGGACAAGGTTTTCAGATTTCTTCTGGAGCCAACATTGGACTGTGGGGAAGGGAGATGAGATTAGAGCTGGGAACAGAACCCAAGAACTCATCGAAGAAAGCATTATTTCAGATTTGAAAGATAGCTCTGAGAATAACACATATTGGAAAACTCGCCACTCCCATCAAGGAGATAGAAGATGAAAGGCCTCAGATTTATTTAAAAGTTCAAAGACCATTTAATATGTGGGTTTGCAGAAATCTTTAGACTCAAAATTCCCACAGTGCCAGCAGCTTTATTGAACAGGATTTTCCCTTGTCCCACACCCACAACCTTTACACTCTTCCAACTGATACTTATGTGTTGCTCAAACTTCCACAACAGTCATAGCATTTTCTATGTCATAGACATGAAGAGGGGAGGGATCCCACAGTCCATGTCAATACAGTATATTGGAAATTTTAATGTAAGTATGTAGAATGGTAACTCAGGGAAAATGGTAATAGTTGAATGGTCCTTTGTGAAATATAAGTTGGCAGCTGCTCACATTTAATATTTTGATCACTAAGTAATTTCATGCCTTGACATCATAAAGAATAAAGAGACCTCCCTTCTGAGAAAGCCCTAGTACTAGGTAGAAAGCAAAAAGTCCACAAACTGCTTTTCTGCTTAAAAAGAAGGGAGGAGATAACAGGCCCTTGAGACAAGAATGTCCCTTGGTATATTTTATTAAGTTTATCAGATGTCACAGGATAAATGACAAAAGTTAACTTCTCAACTATACAAAGACACACATATATGTGCACATGGTGTAATAAATGAGATAATATGCAGATGCTTAATCCTGTTGAATCCTTATACATTACTATTGGGGTAAATGCAGTGTTCATTTTTCCATATTTTTTGTTAAGCTTAAAGGAAAAGTTTCTTCTACAATGCAAAGAGTCCCACCAACAAGATTAAAAAGTCATTTCCACTGCCACATTTGCATGTAGCACCTTATTGCTGTTTTCAAACACAGACAAAGGAGATGGATCCTTGTCACTTGCCTAGATCCATAGTGTATCATATGCATTCTTCCAGAAATGGTAACTCATTTTTGGAAATGGTATGGTCCAAGCAGCCTCCTCTTTCCTCTAAATGGCCTTTCAAATGCCACAGTCTACTCTGAGCCAACTGTAACTCTTATGGGTTGAGCACAGAGAAAACACTGAAGAGCAATGGGGGCTGGTGTGGAGGTGGGGTGCTGGTTCCCATGGCTTTGCACCCCGCTTGCAGGAGTCTCCACTCTCACGCTTTCTACCTCCTCTAAGCTGTGAGAGCTTTAGAAATGGCCCCCTCTTCTCCAAAACAAGAGCTGTTCTAGTTTTGCCACCCGCCATGGTCCTTGTCCATTTACTTTGGCCTTCTCTCTATAGTAGTTTGAGATCAGAGCATGCAGTCGATGCCCATCACTTAGGAAACATAGTCTCTGTATTAAAACTCTTAGAAATTTACCCAGACTCACGTATGGCTATCTTCTCTCAATGTTCTCAAAGTACATAAAAAGGCTTTGTATTCCATACAGTAGTATTCACTTTTAAAAGTTTTTAATCATGTTATTTTTATTTTCTCTTCATTTCTGAACAATTTTTGTTGATTCTTTCACTTTCTGGGAGCAATTGTTAAACTCTTACCGGGATTGTGTTTTGTTATTTTTTACCCCCCTTTTTTTTTACTTATGATTAAAAGCATGTAAAACATGGTTTCCATATTTCTCTAAAACTTTTGTTGTTAGTACTATTCCCAATTTATTCCTTAATGAGTCTTCCCTTTAAGGTCAATTTTATCCAATATTAAAATTGCAAAGCTAAACGTTTTCTTGTTAAATATAGTACCCTTTGTGTCTCTCTTTTTTAAATACCCGTACACTTGCAGTTAAATTGTATTAATTAAACAGTAAACTCAAGTTTTTTAATTAACTGACAATTTTAAAAATTATTTTATTATTGTTATTATTACATTGTATAATATGAGCAACATGAAGTAAACATTGTAAGCTAGGTTCTCCCACCTCTACATGGTTCCAGGAACTGAATTCATCTCCTTAGCTTTCGAAGCAAGCATTTTTTTATTACTGAACCTTCCATCTGCTCAATTTCATTGTTTTTAGAGATAGCCTGTTGTCCACTTCTATTCACTGTAGTTACAAACACATGTAAAACTCAAACAGTCATCCTGCTTTCTGCCATCGACAGCTCTTGCATGTATCAACTTCTTTCTCTCTTTACCTTCTCGTTAGTTGACAAAGTATTTTTTATGATTCTGTTTTCCCATCAATCAGACTTCTAGTTTCATGTTATCATTATGCCTTTATAGTTCCTCTCTTTGAGATTGTTTAAATATGTATCCTGACTTATCAAAATCTAAAATAAATTGGAAGTTTTAACCTTTCCTTAACAGTAAATGTATCTTAAAATACAGAAAAAAATTTAAGCTCCACCTATCCCTCTACCAACCCAAACACATTTTAAAATATTTAACATATATATGGTATGTGTGTTTGTATGCATTTATGTTCATATGTGTTTGTGTTCATACATGTTGGTATTCTTATGCTTGATTTTTCACATCTGAAAATACAGGAGCCACTGCTCCCCAAGCATGGAAGACCTCAGAAGTTAGTCTTTGTCTTCCATTTTGTTTTAAGCGTTCTGTGTTGTTTCCCACTGTGAAATTCAGACTGTCTGGTTCTTGTGCTTTGGGGATTTCTCCTGTCTCTGCATCTCAGCTCAGTCTAGCACCCCTAGCCCTCTACCTTAACACTTTGTTACATTTGAAAGTCAGAAAAATATATAAGGAATATTGTGTGTAAATATCATATGTACTGAAGTGAGAAGGAAAATATAATCAGTAAGATATCATGCTCCAAAAGCAAGAGTCACAAATGAGGACTTTTAAAAAGCTGTTAGGCCTTTAATGAGTTGGAGGAATAATGCCAAGTTACATCCAACACCTGGTGGTGTGCTTAGCAGGAACAAAATCTACTTAATGTTGAATGAACAAAAAGAATGCAATTGGTCTCATGTCACAAGACACGACAATTTGGAGCAATTTGGAGGTCACAAGGCCATGCTTGTTATTATTGGCATTGCCATAGCCAGAAGCTTGTGTGACTCCAAGTGATGGTTTGCCAGAGGAACAAGTCAGGCATATGTGTGCTTTGGTTGGGGGTACTGAGTAATCCAGCTGTAAGACCTCCAGGAGGGAGACCAAAAACTCCAGTTGCATTGTTCGTGGTTGCTCGTGGCGGATTCAGTAGGCTCAGGAGATGGAATTGACCTCCATTAAGCTTATAACTCTCCAGAGTTTGACTTGGGGGCCAAGAAATGGCTAATTGGATACACCAGCAAAACACAACTGGATATAAACACATCATATTATAGGTACAATCACAATCACTCCCAAGAACATCAATTTTAAAACAGATAACCAACCTTTATAGAATAAACTTGAATTGTCATACAAACGGGTTTTCCTTTCTAGTACTCCACTACCCCAAAACAAAGACTGGTAGCATTGCTTATTTCAAAAATAGTTATGCTTCCCAAGATTACAGTTGGAACAATGGGCACAGAATCCCCTATTCTAGGACATCTTTCCCCAAACATATTTGGTGAATAATTATATTTGAGAACAAAAAGAGCTCATCTAGGTATGATACATTCACACAGATGCCCCAAAAATCTCAATACTGCAATATTTATCTGTGGAGTGCTTTAATGCACTGGGTGTAGTCAGCAGCACTTTGCCAGTGCACAAAGATCACTAAAGAATGAGCACTGGAGCCTTTGTTTTCTTGCTACACTTGCATTTCAGCCAGTGACTTAGTGAGGACATTTGCTTTGTACAAATAAAACAGATTCAGCATTCATGTGAACCAGTTGGTTTTCTTCTCACATTTATTAAAGATATGATGAACCCCATCTAATCAACTTGTACATGAAATCTCTCATTCCATGGGTATGCCGGTGAGCAAGAGTCCATCCTCAGTGAAAGTCCATCCTCACTGTTGAAGGATCAGCCCTGATACATGTAGAATGCTCTTTTCCACATGGGAACAACATATCACAGAATTTTATAGAACACTTAAGTTGGTCATCTTCTAAAACAAAGACTGAACCATCAAGAGGGCAAAAAGCTGATTTTGATGATATTTTTGTTTATCATTTAAGGCATACCAAATAGTTACCTATGTTTTGCCAGAATTGATAAGAATCTAGAACCATAAATCTACTCTGACCATGATGATGATAGTTCTCCTCTGGTAGTAAACATCTCTTTTATCCACTAGAACTGCTTAGCTTGGGTAAACTCTTGCTGAGATTTCTGGAAGGGTGAGAAGCTAACTGGAACTGGGCATTTTGCCCAGATAAATCTTCTACCAGCTCTATAAATGAAGCAAAGGGGAACCAGAAAATCTTTGACAAAAACTGTTAATAACTGACTAAAAACTGGAAAGAGAAACAGAAAACAAAGAGAGCTAGAAATCTAAGCAAAAGAAACACAGGGAAGAACACAGGTATGACACAATTAACAATCCTCTCTAATCCGGAGGGAAAAAATTAAATATACATGGCAGCAGCACACCCTTTGCTATCCACTACTCCTAGGAGAGAATTCTCCGACATACTCAATTACAGAAAGAACAAAGGGAAACCTTGGATGGAGCTGAACCTCAGTTTTTAGTAACACCAGGAAGCTGACTCTACATCTAAGTGCCTTGCTCCCTCCTCACCTGGGATGAGCTGAGGAGGGAGCACCTAACGGCACTTAGATCATAGGACCATCTGTTTCATGGGGTTCCTTGGAGGAAGTCCGAGATTAGAAAATCCAATTTCTTCAATAATATCTTTCCATATAGCAAAGCTTATATCTACTTTATGCCAATTTATTTTAGAATTTTAAGAAATGTCTACAGAAAGACATTCCTCTAGGTAGACTTCAATCATCAACTTTAATGGCTTACGAAGATTGTAATTACAAGTAGCCACTATTAAATAAAGTAGAGATGAAACACAATGTCCTCAGGTCTTGTGACTTTCCTATCTTCTAGGATAATTTTGAAAATAAAACCAATTCTTCAAATCCTTAAAGCCCTCGTCCAGTCAAGCCCTCTTCGCTGAAAAAGTTTACTGATGCCAGAGCTTGACCCCCTTCCTCTTTTCTGTGTGTTTACTGATGATAGTCTACAGTGACTTCTTCGAAAGTAGTTGGGAATCATTTCTTAAACGAAAGCAGCACAAAGCCAATGAGCTGAAGTGGTACTACTGAGCACTCAAACTGCAGGTTCCCCTTGCCTATAAAGCACAATGAAGTGACTCCATGTAGTGGTAAGTTATCAAATTATGGAAAGAACATTGCAGAGATTAAAATGTTGCATAAGAGAGAGGGAGCAGTGAGTCAAAGATTTGGAAACTATGAGTCAGAATACAGGGAAGGAGCCAAACTCAGAGAACAAAGGCCTAAGCAAGAGCCTAAAGGACACCAGTGAATGGACATTATCCCTATATTAGCTGTGTGACAATGTCAGATTTGCAATGCCACTGACTGGGGGCCAGTCTGATAGAGAGCTCATCAAAGATTATTTATTATACTGGATTATTTAAAACATCAAGAAGAGAGAGACCTACAATTTTATAAACCAAAAAGGGATATGTAGACGTGTGCGTGTGTGTGTGCGTGTGTGTGCGTGTGCGTGTGTGTGTGTGTGTGTGTGTGTGAAATCACTAAATAACACCCTTAGCTATTCTCCGTATATCAGAATGATTAAAAGTGCTATAGGATTTTAGGAAGCACATTCTGTTATTTGCCAGGACCCTCCTCCCCTTTAGTAATTTCAACATCAGTCCATGGCTGCTTCTTTAAGAGCTATTTGCTATGGTGTTCAATACAAACCCTCAAGATATCACACTGAAATCTCTGAATTTTGCTAATGACTTGAGCAAGCATTTAATGAGAATGGTTTTCCAGACAACCACCAGATATCTCACATACATCCTCTGCAGCCATGCTGACTTCAGAACTTTGCCATTCTCTGCAGTCCCTGGTTCTTTCTGTGGGCCCTGCCTTCTAAGAGACAGCTTCCTGCCCCTACCAGCTCATCACCTTTGAATTGCCCTTCAGAACCTGCCTCGTCTGCAAAGCTTCTGCTCATTCAGAGTGATGCAGTCAGTCTATGTGACTCCTGTGACTCAATTAAATGTTCTACCTTATTCCCAGTCAGAGGCAAATACTGCTCACTCTGAGTCTTAGCAACTCTTCTTCATGCAAGGGCCCTACCTTATTCTCAGTCAGAGGCAAATTGTTGATTCTGCTGTGCTTATTGGGCCTTACCTGTTATTCTGCCTTATGAATTTTACTTCCATAATCTAAAACACTGGTCCTACTTTCTGTGAACTCTGAACATCAATTCCCAGGAAACAGTGATGATTCATTCATCCATTAATTGGATAAACATTTACTGAAAACCCATCACATTCCTGCATTATAGTAAGCAGGAAAAAATGAGCTTAACTGTCAAGGACAAATGATAGATAATTAAAAACAAAAACAAAAAATCCTTTCCCCAGAGTGCTTGTTCCTAGATTCTTGGGAAAACATGGCTGACCTGAGTCATTTTCCTGTCAAATAAAGCAAGGCATTGCCCATGCAGATGTAGGAAGTTAATTTTGCCTACAAACAACAGAAGCAAAAGCAATGACTGTGCTGCAGTGGCTTAGTGAGCAGTGTCTCATACTGCACCTTCTAATACTAGAAAGAGAAACACACGCAAGTAAAAAAGGAGCACAAGACGTATAATGGTTTAACATGGCCTTGTGTGGGTGTGTAAACAAGCAGTAATGGCTCTTCAAAATAATAGCATCGTGGCATTTGAATAGATACTATAGTTAAAGACAGCCCACAGACATTCAGTCTGTTGATATTCTTCAGCATTAAATAACCTGCCAAGTGTGGGGGCTCAGGAGAATGAATATTTTACATTGTAGTCAGAGCAGCTCTAAACAAAAAAGTAGACAAAGCTGCTTTTAGCATTTATAAGTCCTGGTGAATGGAAAGTGTCATTGGCCAGTTAATGGTCACTTAACTTTTGATTGAATTGAGTCCCATCTCAGCTTTCCTTTGTTTTGGGTAAAGAAAAGAAAACCATGTAGTTGGGGTGGCCGTAGTAGTAGGATTGAGGGCTTTGCTTTTATTAAATTACTGTAACTCGCCAAATATTTTTGTTAAGTAATTCTTTTCAGAAGCTAAATAAAGCAGACTCTTAGGAAAGAGCCATGCAGGTTTGTATGTTCAAACCCTATTTAATGATCCATTGATCCCGGTGGAAATGTTACTCTATTTATCAAAGACACTCCAAACAAATGATGGGAAAGTAGGAAGGAAATCTCAAGATATCAGGAACATGATTGGGCGGGGGGGGGGGGGGGGGGGGGGGGGGGGTTGCGTAGAGTGGTTGCAGAAAGAAAATCCTCTGTCACTGGCCAGGCCTCCCTTAGCAGTGCCAAGAGGCCCAAGTCCTTGATCTCCCGCCAGCATGGACAGAGGGAACTTGCCGCAGCTGAGTCTAGCAGGGTTGTATCTCTCAGGGTTGTTATCACTGCAAATGTTGGCAAATGCTTCCAACATAAAACAATAGGAATTCTGCTGTCATTTCTGCCTTAGCAAGTTATAAAGCTCCAAAGAATCCCCAGTAGAAAGGTTTTCATCAAGTGCATTTGAGACAATAATGAGGCATGAGAGGCAGCAGGAACTTCCCAGCAGGGCTGCTGCAGGGTCTTGCACCTAGAAAGGTCATTTTGTGGTGGATTGGAAAATAGCATTGCAGTAATAGTGTTAATACATTTCTGAACAACAACCAAATCCTTAGTTGAAAGTTTCAAATCAGGTTCAAAGAATGACATGTCAAAGAAAGTCTTATTCGGTTGTTTGCCAGTGAACAGCTGTACTATATGTGAATATCATTATCCTCTTCCCCTCTTCTTTTGGAAAGAATCGATCTTCTTACTGCTTCTACACCCAGATAAGTGGAGTGGCTATCTCAGAACAACCTCACTATAAAATCAACTGCTTACCTTGCAGCATTGCTTAGCCTAAGTGCAACAATTCAATTCTCCTTAAAATCAAAAAAATTCAAAGGAAAAATTACATAAAGAGCATTCTCTGCTTTAGATGGGAACAGAGGGCATAATTAATTCTTGTTGCTGGAGGCTTTTATTTTAATTGATTATTGGCCCACTACTTTAAGAAACTTCCTTCATCTCCCACAGTAATGATCTAACATGCCTCTTCTCTGTCCTCAGCTAGTCTGTCTTGGTTTCATGCAGAATTAATTGGTCATCTAGAAATTACATGTTTTGTGATGCTTTTAACCCCTTTTCTAGAACTGTGACTTGGCTCCAACAGAAGACACATGTAGCAATTACTCCTAACAGTAAAATGTCTTAGGGAAATATGTATTTTAATCTACACGAATGTATCTCTCCTAGAAGAATATGATCAAATTGATGCTTTTCATTTTAAGTGTCATAATAACAGTGTTATGCATGCACGTTGATGTTGCTATCCCCATTTTACTCCTACTTTTGAGACAGTGCTAAGACTATGCTTGAACTTCCTCTGCAGCCCAGGCAAAACTTAAATTGGAGCCCTCCTGCCTCAGTCCTCCAAGTAGCTATTGTTTATTATCATAGGTATATCACTTCCTAGTGAATGTATAAAAATCTCTTGGAGAAGGCGTCTACTCATCAAGTGGTGGATGACAGATATTAGGAAAAAGACAGAACAAGGTTTTTGCTGTAGCTGAAAGCAGCTAAAGGTGCTAGATAGCTGTGAGAATTGTTAGCATTAATCTCAGGTATACACTCTGGAAGCTTGGAAATTATTGTATAAGCATTTGGAATATTTTTTCATTTTAAATATCTCCAATATGATGTATGATAATAATTTTTAAGAATAAAGTAAAATCAGTTTAAGAAAACCAAAGTGCAAATGAAGAACACCTCAATGTTTCACAAGCAACTGAAATTCTTTCTGTATTGCATGTCTTTGCAGACATTGATGAGTGCACCTCGGGGACCCACAATTGTAGAGCAGACCAAGTGTGCGTCAATTTGCGTGGTTCCTTCACGTGTCAGTGTCTTCCTGGGTATCAGAAGCGAGGGGAACAGTGTGTGGGTAAGTCCCTCGGTGCAATATTAAGAATTTTGTCTTGAGATTCTTTCAGTATCAAAGCCAGGACCTGCTACTTGATTGAAGAATGGTATAATATGTCTTCCTCTTCCAATGAATACTAACTAGCAAGAGGAACTTTAAGGTTGAACCTGTCCTGAATATTATATATAGAATATAGACTATATTAGTCTATACTCTAAGTGAAAGCAAAACTCTAGTCTAAAGGGAACCATAAAGACAACTAAGAACTACATTTTAAATTAAGAGTTGAGTCACAACCATAGTGGTTGATAGGGGCTTCATTTTTTACTACACAGCAGAAATGGTGCATGTAACAGATGCTGAGGTCAAATGTCCCCTCTGCCACTAAATCATCTGAGTCCATGATTACTTAAGTGCTCTATGTATTGCCTTGTACATTTATCCTGTCAAAATGGCACTAGTCCCAACTCAGGAAGTAGCTAAAGGATGGCAGTACTCAGCACAGTATGGTCTTGTGCCATTGCACTGGCCGGGATCATCAGGCAGTAAGTTAACAGAGTCTAAGGCAGAGGTTCTCAACCTTCCTAATGCTGAAAGCCTTTAATACAGTTCCTCATGCTGCAGTACCCCCAAATCACAAAATTACTATTTTCTACTTCGTAACTGTAATTTTGCTGTTATGAATCATAATGTGAATATCTGATATGCAACCCCAAAGTGGGTTGCAACCCACAGGTTGAGAACCACTAGCCTCTTTACATTGCAAGGTTTTGCTGGCGTTTCTGGTGCAGAATGAAGCACTGTGCTGGAGGGTCTGAGAGGATACCTCCCTGAGGTCTGGGGCCGTGTCAGCTTGTGTCACTGTTGCTGCCACAGTCTGCACATAGTGTCCAGTACATGTGGTGGCTCACCTGCATGGATTCTGAACAAATGGAAGAATATAGTTTGAGGAGACCAGCTGGCATGCACTGAAGTAAAACAGCACTCTGGCTCAATCAAGAGGCCCAGCAGAAGACATGAAACTGTGATTGGCTCCCTTTGCCCATCTGTTTACATACCTAACCTCTTACCACAGACCAGTGGAAAAGCCAGATTTTCTCTTAGGAACAAGTGAGGGTTTGGGGACAGGCAATCAGCATCAACTTCCACCTGAGAAAGTGAGCTGTTGACATAAGTATGTCAGCACTTAGCTCCCCGTGGGCCGTGGCTGGCTCTACCTGCCACAGGTTGTGTCTAGGTGCCAGAATGGGTGCCCAGATTCAAAGAAGGACAGAGTTTGTAATCCTGGAAGCTATGATGCAGAAGAAGAGTTCTGGAAAACTCTATAGACGCCAAAGCTCTTTGGGTTAGCCAGGAAAATAAACACTGAAGGCTTAAAATTACAGTAGCAAGACATCCACTGCAGGGTAAACTGAAGACAAAGGAACACAGAGTGACAGCCTTTATCAGTAAGTAGAAAAACGAATTCATATCTGATCATGTGTGTGCCAACGTTGCCCTCACCTACAAAGGTAATTCCACTTTCCTCAGTAGAACATAAAGGAGCTTTCTCATCAGTTGTATGCATCAACACTCTCCTTCCCAAAGACAGTTACACCACAGCTTCTTCTCAGTGGATATAAGTCTGTGCACATGTCTACACAGATGCTTACCAGAACAAGGAGACATTCCTCTCCAAACCCTTATTCCCCTAGCACATCCCACTTCAGAGTCACCTGCTGAGAAGCCGTGCTCCATCCAAATTTAATTAGTCTCTCCTTCCTCATCACGTTAAGATGAAATAGAACCCTTTTAGAAATTTCCAATCAGTTGTAGTCTGATACTTTTGTAAAATATAATAAAAATGGTATGTTGGTTTCAATTGCCATGGCTAAACATGCACTCTGGATTTCTGTATGTGTTATGGACTGATTCAGTACTCCATGGATCACTGCAATCAACAGGTCACTTTGAGCAGCTCAGTGCTCTCTCTGTCACTTATACACCTTTCTATTATTGATCTTTTCACTCTGAAGAGTAACATAATTTTGCCTGTATTCTATGCTAGACAGACACAGAATATATATGCAGTTATGACTGTACAACCTCAGTGCTGTAAAATGAATGTCTACTAGTTGAAGAGACGGGCACCATTGAGTCATCTATATTCATTGAGAGATGACTGTGTGCCAGGAACAGTTCTAGATGCTGAGATACTAGATTAGGCAAACAAACTTTACAGAATCATTGCTCTGAAGGAACTATTAGAAAACACCACTAGTTTGACTAGTGATGGTGGCACCTGGCTATCACATACAGTACCAGGAAGTACTATAAACTATAACTCTTAATTAAAGTAATGTTTCTGTGTATCAAATAAGTCATTGAACACTTACACTGCTAGTCCTTGTTCTGAGCATTAAGCCTAACCCTAACCCTAACCCTAACCCTTAAATGCCACAGATAATAGTGAGAGTCAGAGAAGGTAAATAAGCACATATCTTAATATTAAGCAACAACAGGGGCTCTAAGAAAGTCTAAGGTAGCATAAACTATCATATATGCATGAAAGAGGTGGCCTCTCCAAAGAAGGGCCATGAAGCAGATACAAAAGGCTATGTAGAAGTCTTTCACTAATTGTTTCAATGTGCTGATAAAAAAATTCATCTTTCTATTAACTCCTTCCACAGCATTGCCTGCTATGCTCCAGATGCATTGTCTGCTCTATACCATGTAAACTTTCCAGCCATTCTACCACATGGAAGAAGAAATGAAAGCTTCAGAAGCTAAGACAGTGAATTGCCAGATCAGAGTTCAAACTCAGCTTAGCTTCAGGCCATTTGAGCACAATATTGCTAAAACCCCAGCACAGTTTCATTCTTTTATGTTTTTTAATCATGAGGTAATATCACTCTATAGTACTGAATTATGAAAAAGTGTCCTATTACACTACACATGCTATGCTGGAGATGCCACAAAGTATAGTCGTGACATAATGACATTTTATTATGCTTCTAAGAGAGTCCATCCCTGCAAGTTCTCAGCTGAGCGTTTTATAGTTGGAAATATTTATCAAAGGACACAGGATGGAACACTTCACTCAAACGTCAGAACATTCTCAAAAGGTCACTTGTGTAGCACCCTTTCCTTTCATGATGTTCTTTCATTTGATGCTCACAAAACTTCCTAAGATACACATGGCAAGCCTTCCTATCGTGCTCTGGACATCAAGATACAAATGTTTAAACAGCAAAGCAACAGCCACCAGCCGATCCTGCCCACATCCCTTCTTTCTTAATTATGTGCTTCATCTCTTCTTTCCTTCCTCATTTTAATTAAGTTTTTGATGCACCAAGCTGACATCCTCATGTATATGTGGAATTGCCTTAATTACTCTTCTCTTTACATCTCAACTCATTTATTTACTGCTGGCATGGGTGTGACATTGGTGTTTGTCCTTAATGTCTTACTTTACTAATAAACAAAGTACATTTAAAACAAATATATCCTAATTTTAAGATAAAGGGTAGACAAGAGAGACTAAGGAAAGAAGAGGAGAAGATTATTTTTAACTCAAGGTCTTCCTGAGATGTGTTTTCTACATTATGTCCACTGATAATTTGCTAAGACACCAACTTGGTTCTGTTTTTGTTGTTGTTTGTTTGTTTGTTTTCTGTTTTTGTTTTTGATGATTTGGTTTGGTTTGGTTTGGTTTGGTTTTTTTAAGACAGATTTTTTCACTATGTAGCTCTGGCTATCATGGAACTTACTTTGTAGACAAGGTTACCCTCAAATTTACAGATATCCTCCCATCTCTGCCTTCCGTGTGCTGGAATTAAAGACATGCACCACTATGCCCAGCTAACAACTTGGTTCTGTGTCTGTGTCATCTACTTAGATATAGATGAATGCACGGTGCCTCCATATTGCCACCAAAGATGTGTGAACACACCGGGTTCCTTCTACTGCCAGTGCAGTCCCGGGTTTCAGCTGGCAGCAAACAACTACACGTGTGTTGGTAAGTCCTATGAGAACAGCTATCCTGACTGGCCAGCTTCTGCCTCCAGGAAAAGAAAGTCTCACGGTATGCTGGACAGTTTCTGGTGTTCTATGCTTCTGTGTGAACTGGTTTCCATCAGCTTTCCTCAGGATCATAAAGCTGAAAAGACAATAGTTAATCTGTTTCTTAAAACACATCATATAGGAATGGAAAACATTTTACCCTTAGTTCTAGTCCTCTGTGGGTAGACCAAAACAAATGTGCCTATAGATCTATCGATACCCTTACCTCAATTAGTCAACAGTGTGTGATAGAGTGCCGAAGAGGCCAAAGGTTGCTGCAAGTTCAAGTGTATAAACTTTCCACAAACAGTGCACATGACCCTTACATGGCTCTTCCCTTCCAGAGTGCAGAGTCATGGATGACACATGATCATAAGACTGGCACAACCTGGAAGGAATCTAGTGCACAAAGGGAAAATGTCTTTTCAAAGTATTTTCTGTGTGTTGGAACATAGCAAGACTGTAGGTCTCAGAGGCTTATATTATGCCATAATTATGCCATAATTGTCAAGGAATTTAACAGAAACCATTTAAAAGTTAGTAGCCCAGATAACTCTTTACAACTGTACGCTGAGAGACCAAATCAGTCCAAATGTCTAATAACAATTATTTATGGACTTGGCATTTTGAATCTGAACAATATAAGAAAATAGATGCTGGGATGTATGTTTATTGGACTCATTAAATTCTTTGTGGGTAGATTTATCAAACATTGAACTGTCATTCTTAGAAAATATATATTGTGGTACTTCTAAAAGAAGTGTGTGGTGGACTTTGACAGTGTTCTGACAACTGTGAAACTGAATGGGTGTTCTCCAGTGTGTTTGTACAGCAAGGGAACTACTTATCATCAGTTGGTCTAGGCACAAAAGAGCAAGACTGAACTTAAAAATGTCCGGCTACACACACAGAGAGACACATGTAGATTTAAAATCTTTCCTTGCAGATATAAATGAATGTGATGCCAGCAACCAGTGTGCTCAGCAGTGCTACAACATTCTTGGCTCATTCATCTGTCAGTGTAACCAAGGATATGAACTGAGCAGTGACAGGCTCAACTGTGAAGGTAACGTATTTTCCAAGTAACTTACAGCAAAGGGCAACTTTATCGATGTCCTCTTGCCAGATCATCATCTTCTTACCTGATCGTTTTGCTGATGAAAACAAAATTCTGTTCTTGAAATCTTATAATAGTAGTTCAGTGAAAACCTTGGTACTAAAAGAGATAAGACACATCAAGCAGCTGGAAGACAAGGTGCAGCCTAGGGTGTCTGTATTCTCAAAATGTGCCTCTGTTGGGAGCTTGTGAGAAACTGAGAATCTCAGGCCCCAACCAACATTTCCCAAGACGGAATCTGAACATTTTGGTTTACAAAGAACTGAGAATGTGGTAACAACAAAGAGGCCTGGCCTCTAGCTTTGCTTTATCCCTACACTGTGTGGCTTGAACACATATTTAAAGAAGTCTGAGTTGCAGTTTCCAATGAGTAGAAAGACAGACCTTCACAATCCAGTACGTATGCTGATTCTGGGCAACTCTGGGTGCTTCAGGCATCATAAAGTGGATGCCATCTGCATTTGATATTCATACCTCCCTCATGAGTCTGTCCATGATTATTTGGAGCCACATAGGTCATAATCCATCCAAAGAAATCTCAGACCATGCAATTGTGTCTAAAACCATAAGAGACAAGCTCAGGACTGCTGCCCTGCTTAGCAAACTATAAGGTGGTCACTAATTCTGAAATGCAAGTGATTCTTCCCCAGGAAGTCATATCATGCCAAGATGTCACCTCTGCAAAAATGCACAGGGGTGGAATTTGAAGTTCAAAGTTCAAGAGAGCTCAGCAGCAAGGTCCCACCATTACTAAATAGTCAAATACAAATTGCTACCTGAGTAGGTCTATAGAACCCAAAGTGAAGAGTAACTGTCATAATCCCACCTACTGTCTGCTTGGCTTCAGTGAAAACTGCTTTAAGAAAACCTGTGCAGGTTTAAGGGCCCACAGAGGATCAGATGCTGCTGCTGCAGCTAGCCCCAGCATTTTAGACAGAGTCTTGCATTTCTTCTATTTTGAATTTTTACTGTTTTGATACTTTTTAGTTTATCTAAAAATATACATTACAAAGCCAATGGCAGAAAAGTTTCTAAATTCTATGTCCATGCTTTTGTCTGGCTCTACAGACATCGATGAATGCAGAACCTCAAGCTACCTATGCCAATATCAATGTGTCAATGAACCTGGGAAGTTCTCATGTATGTGCCCACAGGGTTACCAAGTGGTGCGAAGCAGAACCTGTCAAGGTAAGCTAACTGTTCTCAGTAGGTGAAGTGTTTGCAGCTAGCAGGGAGGAATGTGAGGAGAGTTACAGGATTCAGACTTTCATTTTCCCACCTTGACTGTACAGTTTGAGCTCCTGATTAGCAAGGTAACAGATCACATTTTGTGAAAGAGAGACTCAATGGTAACCCTGACTTTCTTCAAGCTTTAAAGTAACTTCCTTTCTAAAACTGTGATTGAAATAATTTTTATATCTCACAGTATCATAAAATCTATGGAACTATCCCTTCCAATAATCTACCAAAAATCAGTCATTACAATATTTTACTGAGGGTTGAATTTAGACCCCAATTTTAGACATACTTTCAACAACCCTCAAAGCCTCTGAAACATCAAACTTCTGAACTCTGTACACTTGGAGGGGCATAGAGGGTCTTGCTATATAACTCAGGCTGGCCTCAAATTTGTAGTGCTCCAGCCTCTGCCTCCTAAGTACTAAAATCACATCACTCCCTCCTAATTAAGGCAGAATTTTAGGTGTCAAAAAACAAAACTCTTCATGATGGATATTAAAATATGTTTGAACAACTCAAGAAAAGCATGTATTGATCTGATAATGTCTAATGACATGGGCCCAATTTCAAAATAAATGTTCAGATTGTCCTTGTATCTTCATGTAGGTAGAAGAGAAAGATCTCTACAAAATATGATTAAGAGTCTGGCAGGCAGATGGCAAAATTTGAACCCACCTCCCCTAACCTTCAATGCTGTATTAATGGGAGAAAGATTGACAAATGCAGACAAAAGAAACATAGATAATCCCGGAAGATCTAATATAAACCCATTTACTCAAAGCGGTAGAAGAAAGAAAACTATGACTGAACCCAGTGACAGAAAACCTACTTTAATCTAACTCTACTGCTTTCTCTCTGTACAGCCTGAACAAATAATCAGACTTCTCTAAACCTTGGCTTTCCCTTTTTAAAAGGGAAAGTGTAGCAATGAGCCAAAAGAACACATGAAATGATTTACACAGTTCACAGTGTTTTGATGAAATTTACTTAGCAATGTAAATGAGCAATAGTAAATCTCTAGAGAGTCCTTTTTACTTGAAAAGAAAAGGAAGAGAGTCCTTTTACTTGAATTAGAAAGACTATACATGAGGAGAGGAAAGATCTTATTTTTAAAAGAACAAGACCAAGGGCATGTGGATTGGTAGGCTAGCATCACAGTTGCACAGAGGAAGTTATGAACTCAGAGGACATCCAAGACCTGGGATTTTGTAGCAGATAAACAGTCTCCAGCTAGTAGGTAGAAGCATAATCAGAATGTCATCGGTAGTACAATGAACATCTTTATAATCCTTTTCCAGGATTATAAAGTTACTATAAACTCTGCAAGTGTTGATTGTAGGAAAACATTGCATTCCAATGATCTCACTGAACCCTAATTCAGAAATGAATATTCTGTGCAGGAAAACATTTGTGAGTCAAATAGTTAAACCAATTCCCCTGGAATCACTCAAGGAAATATCTGTGTTTCTCATCACAAGTGGATTTGATAGTCAGCAAAGACAGATTTAGGTTAATGTGTAATAGAATCTTATTCACCTGGGCTACATCTTCAGAAATATTTCTGTTATAATTTAAGGAAAAAATGTATTGAAATTGTAAGTCGAAGTTCATGAGGTTGTCATATTGAAGACACACAGAAGCAAAATATCTTTTGTCAAAAAGACTTACATTTTTTTAACATTTAAAACAATTGCTTCCCTTTACTGAAACCCTGCCCCAGCATCATTTGTAAGAACAAAGTAAAATCAAACATATTTGGATTATTTTCTTCTTCTGAGAAGTTCAAATGTTCTCATGACCAAAAGCTCACAAAAAAATCAGAGCACTGTGCAATTGTATATCTAGAGGGTGGCAAAAGAAGATATACTTACTCACATATACATAATGAATATATTTTTTAAAGATTTATTTATTTTATGTATATGAGTACACTGTGGCTGTCTTCAGACACACCAGAAGAGGACATCAGATCCCATTATAGATGGTTGTGAGCCACCATGTGGTTGCTGGGAATTGAACTCAGGACCTCTGGAAGAGCAGTCTGTGCTCTTAACCACTGAACTATCTCTCTACCCTCCCATATTGAGTATTTTAATATTGTTTCTTTCTGAAAAAAAAAATACAGAATGATATAGCTGTTGCAAATGCTGAGTTACTAGAAGTTCTGAGTAAGGTCGTAGCCTCAGGTCCCCTTTTGCCATTGTCTATCTCTACATTACAAACCAGTGTTAGTATTCCTCATAGCAGAGCACCACCTTCACTTTACAAAAAAGTGAGAATATTTAGTGAATATTTCAATCGTGACTTCCATGGAATCTATCGTCGGGCCCAGAAGATACTTCCTCTAAATTATTCTTAGAAACTGTGTAACTTTTTCATTGTCCTCCTGGATTCTAGAAAATTGTAGCCAGCTGAAAATCAATAGAATTGCTTTCCTTCAAAGACAAGGCATAAAACTATTCTCACAGTGAGCCACCAACCAAAGAGCATACAACAGCTGCTCTGAGACCCCCTCACACACACACACTTATGTAGCAGAGAGGCAGAGGGTTGCCAGTCTGGCCTTAGTGAGAGAGGATAATCCCCAGGGTGGAGGGATACCTGGCGGGGGAGGAACCTTCTCAGAGGTGAAGGGGAGAGGGACAAGGAAAGAACTCCCCAAGGGGGGATGAGGGGCAGCATTTAGGATATAAATAAATGAATAATTTGTTAAAATTATTCTCACAATAGAGCTGCTGCTGTCATTTTATGAGCTTGAACTCATCTTCCATTTGTCCTCCAAGCTAGGCGTCCTCTTCACCTGTCTCCACAGCTTGTGTGAGAAACAACTAAGTTAACATCCGCCAATGAAAAGATTCGGGGGTAGCTATAGTAGCCCCCCTACCAAGTGTTTATAAGCTAGGAGACTACAAACCACACAATGAAAACAAAACAGATTTTAATAATCTAAAAATAGAAACGCATCAAAGTAAAAAAGAAAGCAACAAAGGTCCTAAACAGACAATATCAGGTATAAAAATTCAAGAGTTTGTATCCCAGCACCTAGCCCACAGCTGACTTGAAGCAGGACTAGGTAAATCACTTTTAAAAAGATAAATTAAGGAATGAAAATATTCACTTGTAGGAAGGCATGTTTCAGAACCGGCTTCTACGAGACAACATTTAAACTACCACTTATATGAAAAGGAAGCTGTAATTACGTAAGAATATAGACATTAAGCATTGCTGCTATTAACGTATGATACTGCTTGCTAGTTAAAAACCTTTTCCTCAAGTGTCATCTGGGGATCCAATTAGCTGAAACTAGAATCAGTCTCTGTCTAGCCTGGTCTAACCACCATCAGTCTCATCCCCAGGACTCTTTCCTCATCTGGCTGCTCAGTAGACACTGCCTTTTCCTTATTTGCCTCCCACTGTTGCCAGTCTCTTCTCCTTCCATACAGTCATAAATACCTCTGCTTTACAATGTGGAACACTGCACAGGTCACAGCTTCCCTGCATTCTATGGAGAATGCCCTCCCAGAGCACTGCCTGCCCCGTGTATGCTGTTACTAAAACTCTCTCTCTCTCTCTCTCTCTCTCTCTCTCTCTCCCTCTCCTGCTCTCCCTCCTTTCTTCTCTCTGTCACGCTCCCTCCCTCCTTCTTTCCCAGGTTCTCAAAACAGCTGCTCTCTTCCTGGGAAGCTTTCCCCTCTTTATGCATGAGAAATCATCTAAACATCATTCTTGAAGCACCACATGAGATGCCCCTCCTCTGTTCTGGTCCCTAGCTCTCCACACATAATCGGCTGTGCATCTGATCTACAGTCTTACTTACCTCGTAATTGCAGTTTACTCTGGCAGTAACCATTGCTGTATCTGTGTTCTCGGCTCCTTAGGAGAGGAGATGAAGTTTTATTGGTGTTTTGTTTACTTTCATGTAAGCAAAGTCAGTAGTTTGTGTTTGACTTTGAATTCAACAGTCAGGCAACTAGTGAGAGATGATACACCATGAAATGCCATGTCTTAGTTCAGTGACTCAGTAGTATCTATTGATGGAAATGCAGTAAACTTAGGTTGTATCTAGCCTTGTGTCTAAGACCAAACTGAACAAGCAGTTTACACATGTAGTCTTAGATCTTAGGAGGCTAAGGCAGGAGAATTTTAAGCTCAAAGCCAACTTTGATTACATAGTGACTTCCACTCCAGCCTGCTCTACATGGCAAGACCCTAACACCCACCCCAAACAAATAAAAATAAATAAAAGTAAACTGACCATGGTCCAGACTTCCTCCAATGCATTTCCTTACCAACCAGAATCTGCTACTCATACAATTTGCTTATGTCAGTGAACTCTTTAACACATGACTGCAGATATAAATGAATGTGAGACCACCAATGGATGCCGAGAAGATGAAATGTGCTGGAATTACCATGGTGGCTTCCGCTGTTACCCACGAAACCCATGTCAAGATCCCTATGTTCTTACATCAGAAAAGTAAGACACATTAGAACCTCTAAACATAAGTATTTTCTGGGCTCCCCAAGCCAAACTTGTGACTACTTCTGTGTTTGTCCCTGCAGCCGATGTGTTTGCCCAGTCTCAAACACTATGTGCCGAGAGCTGCCCCAGTCTATAGTCTACAAATACATGAGCATCCGATCTGACAGGTCTGTGCCATCAGACATCTTCCAGATACAGGCCACAACAATTTATGCAAACACCATTAATACTTTTCGGATTAAATCTGGAAATGAAAATGGAGAATTCTACCTACGAGTAAGTATGCTTAGGTAGCACTAGCTGCTGTAAAGGTGACCATTTTCTGTGTGCATTTATGTGGTGATTAAGTTAAATCCTACAGAGTTTCATGTGTAAGCACTGTGTCCAGTAAAAAAAAGATTAAGTAGTCTCCTAAAAGCCATCAAGATTCTGGGTCATAGCATCTAACAAATTGTGTGTAACGCCCAAACACACGCCTACCCCAAACAGGTACTGCAGAGGCGTACTATTTAATTGTGCAGATAAAAACACTTTGAAAGCTTTCCTCATGATAAAGTTTATAGATTGTTTTGATGTTTACACATTTATCCTGTCCCTTGATATATTAACTACCTTCTTGCTCCACAGCCATTTCTTTGCCAGAAAATTAGAAATGATTAATTTCTGAAGTGAAAAACTCAACTCAAAATCTATTGCTTTTATTTTTTCTAATAGAAAAGAATACGTCTCATTAACATATGATGTTTTAAACTTGAGCTGTTCTTGGTAGAAGTTGTGTCTACGTGAGTTTTACACAATATTGTAACTGCATGAGAGCACAACAAGCTCATTTCAAAAGCTTCTTTAAAACTAACTTTCTGTTTTAACTTTTATCCATTTAAGAAAATAAAAACCAGCCTAACCATCTTACAAGTAGGTGAAGTGCCAACATGTTTTCTTCACTACAGTAAACATGGCATTTTGAAATTTATTTTTATTTATATCTGCCTTTACTGGCTTGATATTTAAACAGATATTTTTCTCCAGACATCCCATCTTCATTAATAATATGAGCTATTACTGATTTGGTATAGTGTTAGGTAGTTTTAAATTGTTTGCAATCAAATTAATTTTTTGTAATCAAAACAAAAATATTTAAAGCTAGGCATTGATACACATGCCTAAAAATCACAGCATTCACGAGACAGAGTTGGAAGAACTGTAAAATTAAGGCCAGCCTGGGCTATCCAGTAAGTCTGAGGCTAGTCTGAGGTTTTTGAGAAAAAGCTCATCTCAAATTAAGAATAAGAATAAGAAAAATAACTTAAAATAATAAAAATACAGGCTCTAAGAGTATTTGTCACACAATCAAAATCAAGTCCTACAAGATCTCTCCAGGAGACAGCATTTCATGCTTGGGGATCAGACAGCAGACACCAGCTGAGAACCTACTGTGTCCTCAGCCTTACACTGGCTGCTTTGGGGAACTAAGAAGACATTCAGTCACAGTTCCTTCTCTCAAAGAACTTTTTACTGTGCCATTTTACCCTCGGTCAATTTACTGTTTAATTCTCTGGCCTAAATAGAGGTCACTGTTATGGATAAAATCACTCAGGAAGAGTATAGATGGCTCAAATTGCTCAGAAGAGGACGTAAAATAAAGAAGAGCCAAATCATGAAGACTTTTCACTTGTAGCCTGATCTGAGGCCTACTGATCATCTCATTCACCGTTGTGCTCAGCGTCTGCCACTCTGCCACCAACTCCCAAACCACCCCCTCCATGGCCTGAAGTTTGTTGTCATTCAGAAGAGCAGCACATGAGACCTTAGATTCAGTGATCATCCTTTCTGAATGCTCTCAGTCCCATTCTGAACGGTCACCAGCACCTCACTTCCCCAGTCAGCAACCCCAGATAGATGCTATAATCCACATACATTTCATACCAAACTTGTAAGCACAGATTGATGATACTGTAAAGGTTTACTGTCCTCTTTCAGATGGGTTCTTAGTATGCTTGACAATGCTGTTGCGATTCTTGTGTGTTTTTATTCCATTCTTTTCAGCCCCTGTTCTCAAATGTCCCCATATCTAGTAAGCCCTTGTGCCCTACATTTTTAGTAGGCGAATCACTGCTTTGAAACCACTGACACCAGCGTTGACACTAGCCAGCATAAGTGTCCCGTCTACCCCTCCATCTGGTCTGTTTCCAATGATATTTGATAACTGTAAGTCACGACCAACTCAGCCCCATATAACACTCATTCCGTCTCCTCTGGAACCTTATTTAAGTTACACTTCCCTCTACCTCCCCTTTGAACATGTCTTTCCCTCTAGATGTTATACCGTCTCTTCTTCCTTACAAGACTAGGCTATTCTGTGTTTCATCACTTTTTGGCCATTTGTCTTTCAGTCTAAATACTTTACTAAAGTTTCTGTAGGGGAAAAAGCCACTGACATCCATAATGCTAAATCTGAGGACACTTTTCAATTTCAGTATTTCATTTTCCTTTGCTCTGCTGGACACTGCTGTCCATTTACATGTTTTTCACTTGAGCATTTATTTCCTCTCTGCTTTATTCTTTTTATAGTTTTTAAATTATATATATATAATTATGAGTATGTGGACACATGGTGTCTAGGTGCCTGCAGAGGCCAGGTGAAGGTGTCAGATCTCCTGGAGTTAGAATTACAGGCAGTTGTGAATAGGTTCTAGGATCTAAACTCCATTCCTCATGTTAGAATGTCGATTTAATTATGTTAATAAATCTCAGCGCAAGGTTCCTTCCTGCCTTTGACCATTTATGTTCCCTGGATGAAAGTTACGCACACAGTCTTATATTTTAATATGCCTTAAGCAGCACAATAGCTGGGCAACTGCCTAACCTCCTTGCTGTTAGAATCCACTTTCCTACCAATAACTCCAAGTTACTACTTACTAATTTCTATGTTCCATCTTGGCTGCTCTTAACACCAGTTAAGCCAGCTCTCTGGGCCACATTCTCTTGGCCCTTTTACATGGTGACTCCCCATCTGCCTCTCGCGTGATCTTCTTCTGACATGGCGGCTCTCTCTTCTGTGCCCTTCCATCGCAGCTTCTCTCTCTCTCTCTCCTTCATCTTCCCCATGGTCCCAAGCCTGAAAAGCTTAAACCTTGCCTATGTCTCTTCTCCCCAGCTACTAGCTGCTGGCATCTTTATTTACCAATCATAATTAACTAAGGCCAGGGCTCTTCAGTGCCTTATCTGCGACTCTCTCATGCAGTTTGGGGAACTCTAAATTAGAATTATCATTAGAATGCAAGCAACATTAGACCAATCTACTACATGACAGCAACACGGAGCTTAGCCACCAGGGCATCTCTCTAGCTCTAGCTTTATTTTTTGATTTCTCTCCTCTGTCCACTCCTTCAACTGCATTAGTTTAATGTGTATCCCTTGTATGATAGCTAAATTTTAATCTGTGTGTCTATCTTTTGTGTCCAGATTCATTCATTCACTTACCAATTATTCCAAAACATCTCTCTCCATCCTCCAATGCCCATTCCATGTCCAGTTTTGAAGATGTTAATTTGCAGAAATTCTCTTTCTCCCTGATGATTCTAAGGCCTAGGTTCTCAACCTTCCTAATGCTGCAACCCTTTAATACAGTTCCTCATGTTGTGGTGACTCCCCAAACATAAAACTTTTTTCATTACTACTTCAATACTGTAATTTTCCTAGTGTTAGGAATCATTATGTAAATATATGTGTCTTCCAATGGTTACAGGTAAGCTCCCCCATGAAAGGTTATTCATCCCTAAAGGAGTTGCAACCCACAGGTTAAGAACCTCTGCTCAGCCGGGCAGTGGTGGCGCACGCCTTTAATCCCAGCACTTGGGAGGCAGAGGCAGATGGATTTCTGAGTTCGAGGCCAGCCTGGTCTACAGAGTGAGTTCCAGGACAGCCAGGGTTACACAGAGAAACCCTGTCTCTAAAAACAAAAACAAACAAACAAAAAAGAACTTCTACTCTAAAGTATTTGTACATGTTACCTCAATGTTTCAGGAATATGTATGTATATATGTATGTATTCCTTTGTGCTCATACTATGTATATTCAGATAATCTAAAATTTGTCATGTTCTATTTAAATCAATTACTTACCTATTTGTCTGTTTGTTGTTTGTTTGCTTGTTTGTTTGTAACAGTGTCTCTCTGTATAGCCCTGGATGTTCTAGAACTCATCTACATAGACCAGGCTGGTCTTGAACTCTGCCTGCCTCTGTCTCTGGGACTCAAGGCATGTGCCACCATGCCTGGCTCTTTATCAAACTCCTTACTCACTAGAATATAAAGAAATGTTCAATGTTAAGAAAATAACTACTTTCTCTAACAGTTTCAAGATCATCAGATCCTCATGTGAACTCTTTAGAGAGACTGGAATTATTTAATCTATGAGTAGCGAAATGTTAATAACAAAGAAAAATATTTGAGATGTTAATGCATGTTAACAACAATTGTGGGGAAATAAGAATTTTAAAAGCAAGCCCTCGACTTGGAGCTAGTGCAGATGAGTGAGCTAGGGTAAAGATGAAAGTTAGAAGCAAGTAGAAACTGAGCAGTGCTTCTTTATCTTATTATCTACCCTGATGATCACAGGAAGTGTGCTAACAACAGCAACAAAGTAGAAACTCTAGCCCAAGAAAAATCATTGTACTCACCCTTCTTTTCTTGTTATTTTAGCAAACAAGCCCTGTGAGTGCAATGCTGGTGCTTGTGAAGTCGCTATCAGGACCAAGAGAATACATCGTGGACCTGGAGATGCTGACAGTCAGTAGTATAGGGACCTTCCGCACCAGCTCTGTGTTAAGATTGACAATAATAGTGGGACCATTTTCATTTTAGCCTTTTATTCGTATAAAGCCTACCACCAGCATTTAAATCAGCCAAAGAATATCATTACCAAAACTCTATTTTATTTATAGCTATATCTAGTACATCTATATTCAAACAGCTAGACTATGGTAGGAAGTGGGCATTTAATCCATAAGAGTCAATGTTTATCTTTATCACTATGTGTAAATTAGACATTAATCCAACATTCTTCTTGAAGAGAGATAAGCATATATTATCTAGTGAAACCTGGATTCTTTCCTACAAATAATGGGACCAAGCAATGACACAAAAAATGGAACACAGCAATTCTGTGGTGTATAGAGAAATATACACCTCCACAGACCATCCTGTGAGAACTGGCCATCTTAACATGAAGAACAAGAAGGAAGTTTTTTTTTAACTGCTTTGTAAGAAAATGGAAAAAAGTCAATAAAGATATATTTCTTTAGAAAATGAGAATCTGCCATGTTTGCGTTGGTCAGTATTTTAATGATCAGTTTAAAGGTACTTGTTTCTTGTTTAGCAAGAAATTATTATTGTGCAATATGCTAGTTTCTATATGGCATCTTAAACCTTGTCAGAAATTTCACCCACAATTCCAAAAACAATCAAATATCTCAAAAATTTTTCCCATCGAAAGTCTATGAGGAATAATAGAAAAAATAGCTTTTTTCAAAATCATTTTAGAATTGTCCAAAGAAGCAAGTTAAGTATATATAGTAGAATCCCTGAAGCAAGAAATGCACTTACAGGTCAAAGCAAAATGGAGAAGAGGTGTTTCCCTGGAGACACTCCGGTTTCTAAGCCTAATTTCTAACAAGACTCTAGTTTGCCTGCAAGAATCTAACTCAGAGAGGGAGAAAAAGTGGCTCTTTACTCTTAGAATTCACATTATTCTCCCTGCTCAATTCTATGAAAAAGTTTCATGTCTTGTTTGTTTAAAATAATTGCTTCTCTTTGATGTATCATATTTTTAAATAAAAATAAATATTCTTTTATTTAGAAGAGTACCCAATTTCCCGACATCATTTTTAAGGTGACCAATTCCAGCTGAGATATATATATATCACAAAATAGATGCACAAAGACTATTAAAATCATGTCTCTCTCACACACACACACAAAATGTTCACAACCAATGTTTTCTTTCATCTCATTTAAAAGCAAAAATAAATGAGCCTATCACAAGTAACTTTGCTGCTGAAAACAAATATCTTTTGGAGTTTATGCAAGAATTGTTAAAAATAAACCTCACTGCAGAACAAAATACAAATTCCTTGACTGTAGGGTTGAGGTGAACTTTGTGAATTTCAGGACAAAAAGAGAAGAGAGAGACCGTGGTGAGCAGCCACACCTGCCCTCATCTGCTACACCAGATTCTACAGTCCACATGACTTAAACACTGATCTCAATTTCTACATTTAATCTATCTAGATTTCCCTGCCTATAGACAAAGCCTTTGAGTCAGAGCTTAATACAAGAACACTTAAGAAAATGGGGATTTGCCATATTTGTGTTGGTCTTTATTGTAATGATCAGTTTTAAGGCAGCTGTTTATTACAAAGCATTAAATCACTGTTGTGCAGCATGCTGGTTTCTACAGGCATTTTAAACTTCACAAAAATTTCACCCAAAGCCTAAGTAAGACATTTTCCAAAATTTTTCCATCTTAAAAGGACAGTCTTGTCTCTAGCTCGCCAGAGACTGCAGAAGTAATAATAATCAACGGAATATTCTTGCTTAAACACTGGCCCTCCAACCTCATCTTCAAACACTGCATACACTGCATACATTATCTGGATTAACAGAAACCACTGGCTGCCAAATAGGTGGCTTCTCTTTTAGTACAAGCCTGCTCCAACCTGCAAATCAGACACACTGAAGACTGAAGCACTGCAGTCCTATTAAGGAAATCCTCTCTTTAAATTGTGCACACACTGGTTTAGTGTGTGCAGCTCTGGAGTGCACACTTCCATGCACATAACACACTCATCAAGCTGTACAACCATTAGTGCTCTCTAGATCCATAACATTTAATTCGCTAGAAACATGAGCTCATTATCAGCACCACTCACTGCAAGCTTTTGTAAAAGATCCCACTGAGCTACTTCTGTCTTGATTTGTCAATTCTGACACTTCCTATGAATAGAAACATACATGTGGCCTTTTATGCCTGGCTTCTTTCATTCCACATGTTTCAGAATACATTGACACCATATATTTGTGATTCTCACAGCATACCTTATGTCTGTAATACATTCCTTTTATGTCCATTGCATAAACATTTTGCTCATTTATTCATCAGCTATTCGACATCTCTTGATATATTGTTTCTGCCTATAGTTTTTCTTATAATATGTTTTAACAAGGAACTGATTATTTATCCACCCATTTCAGAACTGAACTTAATCTATTTTCAACTAAATAGCAAGTAAATACCTTTTTTTTCTCCTAATTCTTAGGACCAGTGGCTTGCAAAGAACATGGGGAAGCTAACACATGAATTTCTTTATGGGTGCAACAATCCTCAGTACACATAAAAATTGTATGTTCTCTTTGACTGTAGTTTGAAATTCAAAATCAGTGATGACCCAGAACAGTAAGACAAAGGCCTGCTTTTCTCTCCAGCTCCACAGTTCCCTCCTTCTGTCCTTGAAAATCATTGTTCTGAAGCAATTCCCATGGCTGGGAACTTCAGCAGTCATTCATTGTACAAGTTATAATTAGAATTTTTCTATCGGCATATTGAGGGTACCTACTGTAACCCCGTCCAACACTGGTCAGTATGATGCAGAAGAACCAGGATCCTAGCCTCAGGTCTAATCATATACATCTAAGAGACTTGATCAGTTTGCATAGCTTCTCAGTGCCTTTGTTATTTTATCTATAAAAAGGGAAGGTTGAAACAAGTTGTTTTCCCAATTTTAAAAATGTTTTAATTCCCCACCCCATGGATGCATTGAGAGCTCCCTCAAAGTACCTGGGTGCTCCGTGAATGTGGCCATTGTTGAGAAGTACTGTATACCTATGGAGGAATATAGTTCTCATGCAAAAATAGATTCTCACAGTGAGTTCATTCTCTGAGAAAAGGGGAAAAAATCCAGTCTAACTACAAACTTTTTAAAATTACATTTAAAAATGCATTTGTATATATTCTGTCTTAAATCATATCTTTTTTAAAATATGAGGGGAGCAATGTTCATGGAAGTCAGACAATGACACATGGCAAACTGTCTCTCCTTCTACCTTGTGGGTTCTGGGGATTGAACTCAAGTCATCAGGCTTGGAAGCAAGCATGTACCAACTGAGCTGCTGCACTTCTTTCTTTCCACTGAAAGAGGATTACTCAGTGAAAGTCATTTTGCCTTGCTTTTATGCACAGAGGAGGCGGCCACATGTTCCCATGTTGCAATGTACTTTCAGGGAAATGTCTGTGCTTCTCCTCAGGGAACCTCAGAGTGAGGATTGATCTAGATCCAGTCTAATACTCATTAGACTGGCTAAGACTTACATGCTTTCTGAATGGATAAATGGTCTGACAATGGTCAGGAAAGGCCTAGTGATTAAGTCCTCTCAGAAGAAGAGCTTTTTCCTCCATTGCCAAATTGCCACCCCAAGCAGCCTGACAACATGCAATTTCATTTCTATTAAAATAAAAATCTCTTCTGTCCCATGTCCTCATTTTTAAGTAATCAAAGGACTCATGAACTTACATCTGATCTTTTTGGTTCCTTGGGCTTTCAAAACTTGCTCAAGGCTACAGTGTGTTGAGCAAAGTTCCTGTACCCAGAGTGAGGTCATAAGAATTTAGCCATACCCCAAACTCAACATCACTAGGAAATCCCTTTCCTCCCAAGCTCCTTAAGACAGCCTTTCTATTCTGCACCATGTGCTGTCACATGATCTGCTATCACAGCCACCATCACACACTGCCAAGTTGAACCATACATACTCAGAACTGAGAGCTGTTTACTTTCTTAAGCTGTAGCAAATTTGTTTTCTTTAATTCCAGAGAGATAGAAGTGCTTTGCACAAACTATCCCTCAATGCTTTGAAATGCAAAGAATAACCATACAGAGATGATTTTACATGAACTCCACAGCAATTCCAAACGAAACAAAAGCTTGTTTGAAAATGTCAGAATCGAGTGCTATACATGCAGGAACTCATAGAGGCAGAGTGGAGAAGATGGGCTGGATCTAAACTCTGCTGCCCAAGTATCTAGATGAAAAGCTTACAAAGCCCATGGTGCCAGAGTAAAGGAAAGGTTAACAGAAAGAATAAGTCATAAGTGACTACTGAGGGAGAGAAGATGGACAGCAAGAATCACAGAAAGCTGTGTTCCTATAGAATCACAGAGAAGGGATTATGATGAATACCTCAGTTGTCAGCAGTGTCTGTAACTCCTTTCATGAAGTGTTTGAATGAAAGAGAGAGAAAAGATCTCAGGTAAAGGTGTGTGCTACCAAGTGTGATGACTGGAGTTCAAGCCCCATCTCACAGAGAAATTTACTCCAACAATTTTTCCTCTACACACACACACACACACACACACACACACGCACACACAAACACAGCACAAATAAATAGATGTAATTTTTAACTTAAAGAAAATGTTTAATAATAACTTTTAAAATACAAATACTAAGAGGTAGGACACTTCTAGAAAGCACCTCCCATATGTCACCTCTCTCTAAGAGAGAGATGACTTCATGAATCTATGTAATGCCCTAGAAAGACAGCTTAATTATGTCTAAGACACTGAACATTATAAGTGGGGTTCTTACTCTGGAAGGTACCTCACAAGTCAGCTTATCATTGATTCATGTCTCCTGGAGTTCAAGCAGCTCCATATGCTTTGAAGAGCTGTGTGCTTCTAAGTTTCTAACACTCTTTTTACAATATAGAAAGCTGCCTACATGTTACACATACACATCCCACAAGAGGCAAAACCTTCTATTAACATGTTGAATTATTTTTAATGCACATATTTCTGTCCTAAATCATCATCCCTGAACCATGGCAAGTGTCCATACCCCCAGCTAGAGGGCACACCTGTGAACTACAGACTCAAACTGTTATACATCTGCCCACAAAAGGCCAGTCCTTTTCTATCTGGCCTTCAGACTAAGATTGCAAGATTCCTGAGCAGAAGAAAAAAGCCCAAAACTGAGCTGCCTCTTGTATGCAATCAATGCAGAGGTCTGGTTAAGCTGTTTATATTGAGAGTATGTGTGTATGTTAACACAGCACAGACTCCTTTAATAAACCAGAATTGGAACATAAATGCAAGATAATTTTAAAGACCCAAATGCAATACTCATCTTGTTAAATAAATAAAATTAAATTAAAATTTTAAAAAATCCTTTTGTAGAAATTCAGCTTCTGAAAGACCAGCATTATCTTTAAATACTATATACATACATCAATAAGTGATTTAATGAGTATATAGGAGTCTCCAAATTGTTTATTTCCCTTAAAAACTATATTCCATGGGTGTGTTGTTTTAATATTTAGACTATCTTTCATGTGGCAAATTACTTGCCAGGTGTCTCAGTTTGCACTGTCCACAAGCATATCCTGACAGAAGTATTCCACTGTGCTGAGGCGGTTGGAGAGGCTATCTCAGAGAGTGCATGTGAAGAAGGAGGGAAGTGAACAAAAGAAGGGAGATATCTTGAGCCAGTAAGGGAACACCCTGTGGACAACAGGAGCTCAGATCTAGAATCCACCCCCAAACCAGAACAATCCTGGGACACTCACCTAGGAAATGTCCCTCCCGTAAAAGGCCAATCAGACTGCAGCATCATATACCAGTGTGTACACACAACCACCTGCCTGCAAATGAGTAAGCACTCTGGCACTGAAAACTTCCCTTTGGTAGAGGTGAAAGACTCCTTTACATGACATGCTATGAGAACACTACAAACTGCTACCATAGTCCCCAGTAAACATGGTATAGGATGTGGGGTGGAGCATCAGCATCTGAAGGCGAATGTAAGCCCAGAGGACTGTGGGAACTAATGTCTGTGTCACTCCTTGACATGGTGTACTCCTGTTACACGAACCTTCTCTTTGACCCTTTACTTAACTTTCTCCCATCTTCTTTTCTGATCTTCCACTCTCTCTTCTTCTACTAAAATTTCTTTTCCTCCAAGTGTCAATTAGCATATTAGGCACCACCGTGTTCAAGATGATGCCCTGAATTAGGCAGAAAGGCACCTAAGCAGAAAGTGTAGTGTCATGTGGTTAGCATTGCATCTATTTTACCTTGAATTCATCCTTAATCAGTATGTGGAGTGGCATATAAAAAGGGTACTCTTAGATGTCAGCTTCAGGGGAGCTAACAACTCTGGAGTATTAATAGCCCTTGTACTGTCAGCCCTTCCCAGGACGTTGGCAATGACCCTATCTCTATGTTCACCTGGTCTCATGCTCATGGAAAATTTGTAGAGCCAACATACTTCAGCTGACTTGTGGCATAGCACCTTATTTGTAGACTCCATGTTGCATTTCTTTCACGTTACACAGCACTAGAGCAAGTCACAAGCATTTGGGGCACAGTTGAGGCAGTAAAGGAACATTCAGGATTGTTGTAGCACTTGTTGGGTACACTTGACAGTCATGACAAGATACACTAAATGGAGCTCAAGTCTGGGTACACATAGTTCCTAGAATATTTATATCTCCTCCTCTGTGGAGGAGGAAAGGGCAAAAAAGGAGAAGAGATTGGTAGAAAGGAAGGGAGGAGAGTAGAGAGAGCAGGAAGGGGAAGAGAGGAGAGGGGAGAGAGCAGGGAGGGGGGAGAGTAGAGGGAGCAGGGAGGGGAAGAGAGGAGAGGGGAGAGAGCAGGGAGGGGGGAGAGTAGAG
>JADRCH010000073.1:1481813-1499464 GCA_019843965.1 Rhynchomys soricoides | reverse complement strand
AGGGGAAGAGAGGAGAGGGGAGAGAGCAGGGAGGGGGGAGAGTAGAGGGAGCAGGGAGGGGAGGAGAGGGGAGAAAGCAGGAAGGGGAGAAAAGAGGAAGGAACAGGGAGAGGAGGAGAGGAGAGGGGGAGAGAGCAGGAAGGGGAGGAGGGGGAGAGAGCAGGGAGGGAGGGGAGGAGAGTGGAGGGAGCAGAGCAAGGAGGGGAGAATAAGGGAGAGACCAGAGAGGAGAGGAAAGGAGAGGAGAGGAAAAGAATTTGTCAGAGCCAAAAGTTAATCCATGGAAAATTTTTCCAATCACTAGAGATATACAGTGCTAAGCAGAATATTTGATTCTTAATGAGACCCATGGTATACTTTACATTGTATGCACAGTTATAAATGTACCTCACGGTGAAAATTTTGTTCATATTTTTATAAGATACCCAGAAACTATTCTGACAACGAAGAATGAACTGCAGCTAAAGACAGAAAATAAGAAAAGATGAAAGAAAGAAAGAAAGAATAGATAGATAGATAGATAGATAGACAGACAGACAGACAGATAGATAGATAGCTGCAGATAATGCCAAATACCAAAAGCTGAAGTTTACTGAAAAAGGAAATCAATTTTTAAAAAGAAGTAATGACTAGATTCTTTAGTTACTCAATAGTAAAAATTAATGGCATGGCAAAGGGGAATGAACCAAAAGGGACAGCACTTGCTATGCAAACATTAGGACCTAAGTGATGCCCAATGCCTATGCAAAAAGAACACCAGGAATGGTGTCCACTGTGGATAGAAACAGGATGCTAGCTGGGATACACACACACACACACACACACACACACACACACACACACACGGAGGGGGAATTAATAGAGAGCAATGAATCATTCAAACAAGACAGTGGACAATTTTAAAACTATTTTCTGGGTATCATGCACACTACATAAGGTATATCATGACTACATGTTAGGAATCAGATGCTGCCCTAATGTAGACATTAACAAAACTGAATAGTGAAATAAAACCGCACTCACCACTAACAAGCCTCGCCATTTCAAAGAGTGTTCATAGGAATTCCTGTGCAAGTAAGTTTATTGCTATCCAAACTCACAGATCATACAGATAGAAATTTGACAGAGGCATCCCAAATTAGGCAGTATGAAAAAATGCATGACGTGGTAATAACTATTAATGAAGATAAAGAAATTTAAGAAAATTCCAACTACATGAGAAGCAACACTTGAGTATCTTGCTATTCTCCCTATACAAAATGACACAAAAGTCTATGCAGATAAACGTACAAGGAAGCACGTTTCAAGAAAGTGTTCAGCAGTTAGCTTGGGGCTGGGGGGGGGTATTTTTGCACACCTTGTGATTTTTGCTATATTTGTCAGTTTTTTAAATTTGTAATTTCTTCCATCATTTTAAATAAAAATTTGTACTCCTTTTAGCCTCATGCGCTCATAATGAGCCCCATATATGTGCACACTTGGCTCAAACTTGAACGCATCCCTGTTAATGAGAGTACAAATCTGCCCTCTCTTTACAGATGTGGGACTTTGGTTAGAACTCTAAAATACTTCCTTAGTCCATTTTGTTGTTGCTGAAACATAATTTCTAAGGTTGGACACTTCACAATGAAAAGAGATCTTTCTTTTTTTTCTCTTTTCTATTTTAGTGGTTCTCAACCTTCCTAATGCTGTTAAAACCTTTTAATACAGTTCTTCATGTTGTGGTGACCCCCAGCTATAAAATTATTTTCATTGCTACTTCACATATGTAATTTTGCTGCTGTTATGAATCATAATGTAAATATCTGTGTTTTCTGATTGTCTTAAGTGACTCCTTCAAACGGGTCATTTGACCACTCCCCAAAAGGGGTCATCACCCACAGCTTAAGAACTACTGTAATTCTGTAATTTTGGAGGCTGGAAATCTGCAATTAGGTAGATCCATCTTTTCAGTATCTGGTGACGGCATTCTGGCTATGTCCCATCATGGCTCATGTACCATATAGCATACATGAATGAAGAGTAATATGGAAGAGCTCATATAGCTAGGGAGTTACGGGATCAAGGTGGGGCCGTGCTTTGCTCTCCTATAACAACCTCTCCCCCAAGAACTGATTGACTTCTTCAAGATTCCATGGGACCAAATTAATCTCTTTCTGAGGATGGTTTTGACCCAGTAAACTTCCTCCAGCGTTGACTTCTTAATGTCTCCATACCATTCAATACCCACTATTCCTTTTGAAAATATTGTTGCGAGGACCTTTCAATATTATTTTGAGAACCAAGCTTCCATGTGAGTTTTGGAGAAGACGAACTACTTCTAAAACACAGAAGACACTTAATCTGGGTCTTAGAACACTTGAATAAGCAGAGTAGGGTACAAGATAAGACCTTGGATTTCAGCCATGCTGACTCCACCTATCAGAGTTAATCTTCTTGGTAACAATTGAAGATTTAAATGTATGCAGCTTTAACTCAAATTCAAAAGTTTAAGATATATTTCAGGGGCCTGAGGGATGGCTCAGCAGTTAAGAGCACTGGCTGTTTTTCCAAAGGACTTAGGTTTGATTCTCAGCACCCACATGGTAGCTCACAGCTGTCAGGAACTCTAGTCTTGAGTCTCTCTTCTGGCCTCTTTAGGCACCAGGCATGAACATTGTTCACAGACATTCAGGCAGGCAGGTATGAATGTGTAAGTAGTGTATGTATGTCTGTGTATGTGTGTAAGTGAGGAACTCACGCCCTGCCAGGAGGATTTGAGTAGCATTAATTGCCTACTGAAACATATGTGTGCATGTGTATATCTGTTTGCGTATCTGTTGTGTCTGTGTGTGTGAGTTTATATGTGTGTGTTTGTATGTGTGTATATGTGTGTGCATGTGTGTATGTGTTTGTGTGTGTGTGTTTGTGTGTATGTGTGTTTGTATGTGTGTATATGTGTATACATGTATATCTGTATGTGTGTCTGTGTTTGTGTGTGTGTGTTTGTGTGTATGTGTGTTTGTATGTGTGTATATGTGTATACATGTATATCTGTATGTGTGTCTGTGTTTGTGTGTGTGTGTTTGTGTGTATGTGTGTATATGTGTATACATGTGTATCTGTATGTGTGTCTGTGTTTGTGTGTGTGTTTCTGTAGGTGGTTTCCTTAGAGTGTCAACATTCTGTTCACTTGTGTCTTTCCCATGATTAACTGTCTTTGTTTCTTTCTTAAATTTATAAATTGGTTGTTAATGAGAAAGAAAAGACTTCCAGACTACATACACTCTGATTATATTCCACCTCTGGATCTTCCTTATGGTGCAAGCATCTTTCACTACACAAACACCATACATCTCAAACTGGACAAGTACTAAGGAGGTAGATTAAAAATGACATATAAACACTGTACATAATAAACATAAAATATGCTTACACAATTGAAGAGAATATTTTGAGTCTTACATTTTAAAGTGGCCATCATTTCGTACACAATTGTTACTGACAGGAGCTTTCTACTTGCTATTTCAGGCCTTGGGAAGTAATTCACCCTTGGAGCGGGTTTTGCTTGATTTCACTAATGAAAAGGCAGCTCCAATGATTTGGTGACATCCAAATATCAGGCATGATGGAACTGGAAACAAGAACCATCTTTCTCCAGAACCTGAATATTAGCCAAGGCAGCACAGCTGAGGGCAGCTAATCCCAGGCACAGAGAAAGCCCTTCTGTGCTTTTGAAGATGTTCCCATTGGGTGTCTTCAAAAAAGACTGTTTTAACACAAGGAAGCTTACACAAGACAGCAGAACACAAACACAGGGTGAGAAGCCTCATAAACCTTGTGGTTCATAACTCTCAACCAAGGTTTTGACTCCTCCTGCTGCCTCATGCGATAGATCCCTCTCCAAACAGAAGTTTATTCCCCTCTTTTCTTATTATTTTCTTATTGTTTTCTCCTGTTTCTGATTACATAAGCAGACATCATTCCTATTTTTTTTCAAAAATGTATCATTTGTGTGGGTGGTAGAAACATACTAGTCAAATAATCTCAAAAATGAACATAATTTGTAAATTGCAGCTGTGGAAACTTCTAAAAAATGCTACGAGATATAACACAAGTCTATAATTGGGAAGCGTCTAACAATCTACTCAGGCCCCGTAGCAAAGTGTCTCTTCTTAAAGGTTAGTAAGAATAAATTGAATTTTTAAGGTTAGTATTCAGAACAAGATATACATATACAAGTGCCTTTGGAAGGAAAGAATATTTTCTGAAACAAAAATAAGAGAAACTGGAAGCCTGAGGTGGCTGGATCTAAGGGGTGAAGCTTTAGAGACATGTAGAATGCACTAAAGTTCTAGCTTTGTTCTTAAAGAAATGGGAAACTATTCAAACATTTTAAAGAGATAAATAATGTCACCAAGGTTTTACTTGACAATGTTGCAAAGATGTAGGAGTGGGTACAGGTACTGAGAGAGAGCACGGAGACTCTGGCAAAGGCATTGGTAAAGAACATGAAGAGAAGGCATCAGAGTCCACATATTCATGAGACAAAATCAAGGACATATGATGGATCAGTCATGGAAAGCGTAGGAAGATGGACATGTCAATAATAAATGTAGGTTTCTGGCTTTTGTAATCCAACAGTCAGGCCACCGTTACCAAGCCAAGATTAAGGAAAGCCTTTCTGTGATCACACATGTGGAACTGTTCATTGGAGCCTGGTGGGCTCACCCATGAGTATACAATTGAAGAGAATGCATTCTCCTCCCCAAAATCAGGGACTTGGAGGCTTTGTGAACCTATCCCAAATCCATGTTTGACTGACAACAGGCCTCGTCTTGCACAGACTCAGCAAATCACTCTTTTAATGCTATCTCCTTCAATAAATATCCAAGCGTCTACTGTTGTCACAGACTACTTATAGACACCATACACAGGAAGGACGGAACCAAAGATAGTCATATTTCTAATGTTTATTAAGTTAATTTTAACAAATAAGTAAAAATCAATATTTCAGCTTCTTAAAGCAGGATTTCCTTAAATGAACCTCTAATCTAGCTAACTGATTTTTCTCATGGTCTCTTAATATGTATTTCTACCTCTCAGCTTTCACTCGAAGAACTGCCCAATGTCTTCATTGTGTCCTCTGTCTCTTCTTTCGCATCATAAAACCAGACCTCCATCAAATGCCTACTGAACACTTCCACTCTGGGAACAACTCTGGACTGCTATCGTGCTTCATTTCTATGACTCCCTAGGATTAAGTGTGTTTATACTCAGTTGATGCTTATGATTATATACAGTCACTTTTAAAATCACCACCTAACTTCTTGTATATGTGCCTTTCCTTACTCATAATTGATCAGCCACCAATTAACCAGTTCTGTTTCAGTGGCTACAATACTGCAAATGGAGCAGACCTATCCATGTGCATGTATTGTCCTTCAGTTCCTAATGCCAGAGCCGTCATCCTCACATTTCATCTGGGCCACTAGATATGACTTCTCCTTTTATGTGCTCACCTTCAGTCACCAGAGCTTGTGAATCTAGCATTATTATATCTCTTGCCGCCACCCACCTTTTCCATTCTCACTGCCAGCATCCTTGCTTAGGCCTTTATTTCCTTGCCTGCACTGTTTCAAAAGTCTCCCACTGGCCTTTCTGACTCTAGTTTCCCCTCCTCCAATCCAATCCAAACACCCCAGCTAGATTAATCTTCCCAATACACTCTGACTCACATTACTTCTCAGAGTAAACACCCTGTACGGTATTCCGTAGCCTATCAAATGAAGTATAAATTGCTCATTCTGGCATAAACTAGGCCCAAGGTAGTGAATGCTGTGGTATTCACTCCTCCCCCTCACACCAGGATACTTATTCCCCTTGATGTCAGCAATTCTGGCTACTGACGAGACACAGTTGAATCCCTTTCCAGAAATTTCCTTTGGCAATAGGAGCTGTTTGTCTCAAATTCTATCTTCTCCCAGGAGGCAGCCCACATGCAACGCTGGCTGTGAGGAACACAAAGGCTAAACTCCCTTGCCTCAATCTTGGGCAACTTTGTGGTGCTTTGCCAGATTCACACAGGACCAGCTGAAGCTCCTTTTCCAACTGCATCTAGCTCAACGTTTCCTCTGCCCTATCCTGTTTCCTTCATTCCTTCATAGTTATTAATCCCAAGGGAGTTCCCCAATAAAAATCCTACATCAGTCTCTTCCTCTCCGAATTTGTGCTCAGAAGCTACAACTTAAGAAGCTCAAAACTGTTCTTCCATAGGACTCATTTGTATTGTTTCCATAGCCTATGCCCCAGTCACACCACGCTTGACTGATTTGTTCATCAAAAAGAGGATCTTACTGGTTGTCTAACAAATTACAGAATTTTTTTAAAAAAATGGAATATAAGAGAGCAAGCAGCCAGTAGAATACAATATGAGCAGTTACTGTGGCTCAAATGTGGTTTCAGTGTCTGCTAAAGGTTGCTGCATTGGAAGCATGGTTCCTAATGTGACAGCATGAAGTAATGAACCATGTAGGATGTAGGGCTTGCTGCAGGGTGAGCAGATCACTAGAAACAGAGATGACTAAGCTTCTTATGGGATTCCAGTAAGTGCACATTGAGTGGGTCATTGTTGTTCCCAATCTCTGTACTACTGTGTTTCTGTGTGACATGTTGCTCTCAGTCCAACACTCAGCATATTGTGTCAAAGATGAGGCCTTACCATATGCTACCATGACAGAGCCATAGTGTCTTGAATTTCCAGCCTCAAAGTTGTGCATTAAATAAGACAAATAAAGTTAGTCTTTATACGTGTCTAACTGCAGGTGTTTTGTTACAGCAACAGAAAATGAATTATAAAACAGTAATTCTCCATACCAGATTATAGAAAGAACATCGAAGAGTATGCTAAGTAGGAAAGAGCATGATCAAAGTTCCAGAAATATGAAAACTCATCACAAAATCATTCCAGAATGAGTGAAGTTCAAGGGACTTAAGAATTGGTAGCAAGAGAAGAGGCAAGTGAAATCATCAGAGCCAGAACAAGAAAAGATCAAGCCTTATAAAGGGATGTAGACACTATCCTTAGTATAAAGCAAATGCCTCTTGACTTGAAGGAAGAAACACCCCCAAAATAATATTTGAACTTTTGGGAAAACCTTCTAGGTGCTGTGCAGTGAAAAAACAAATCACTAAAATTTGAAGGAAAATAAAAGTGACTACTGCTGCCATCCAAGCAAAATATATGTGAATTGGCCCAAAGAGACCACTTTCTCTGTGGAGCTAATGAAAGGGAAGGGGTCAGCATCACGTCGTGTGGCTGATGCCTCTCTGGAATAATTCACTGCATTTTATGTATAGAGGTACAAAACTGAAAAAGACATCTCCAGAAAAATAATGAGTTCTGTTTTAACTGAACATTCCAATCTAGGGAAGAGTCGGCTACAGGAGAGTAGATAGCAGTCAGGCATGGAGAGTTGGACTCAATAAGAGCAGCCTGGCTGGAGACAGGACTGTAGCATCAGCACCACCACATGTACAGTTATAGAGAACTGGAGGTAAGACTGCAAAATGTCATCAAGAAAGCAGAGAGGAGAAATCCCAGATGGAAATGGGACCTCAGAAGCCAAGACAGCACTTCAAGGTTAAGGAAGAAGTCAACAGCCTCAAATATTCCTCAGACCAAATTAAGGAACATTCAAAATGTATTCAGTGCTTAGAAAGAGCTCTGTGCTACTGATCCAACTTCCCCCTTCCCCTCCCTAATCTGGAATGTTTTTTCCCACAGTCAGAACCAATCCCACTTCTCAAGGCTGGGTTCTAGTTACCTCACTTTTGCCGCTGCTGTACAACACCAACAGAGATTTTGAGGACTTAAGCTGTCTATACATCTGAGCACCCTTTAGCTCATTAAAAAGTGGAAACTGTAGGTTCCAGAAAGAAACCAAATGGGGTGTCAAGAGCCAGAGAGTGGAAAGTGCTGAGGAAGGCTATCTACAAGACAGACATATTGCTGGCTTTGTCATCCCAAGCAGAGACAAAGCTACATGAGATGGTCTTCTCCTTACATGTAAATGTGATGCATGAAATCCCTGTCTGATTTTTCACTGTGTTATGACTTTAGTGGCCCAGATTAATGTGAGGACTGGAGCAAAACATCTCCATCTTCCAAAGCCTGGCTGACCTCACTAACTCCAAAAGGGAGGCTCTGAATAGCCAGTGATAAGCAGATATTTGTCTTTTGCTTTTTATTTTCCTAGACTGTAAACATCTAAAGAAGAAAGCCTATTTGAATAGGCACAACTGCCAGCTTCATTTACCCTCTTACATTTAATTAGCCTGTTTTGTTTTATGGGTGCTTCAAACAAGCTGACAGAGCAGAGGCGGCTGCACACTGCCAACATGAAGCAACTTGCTGAGCCCTCAATGTGAGGTTGGAGGCTTCACTTTACCCCCCTCAGACCTACTTTTCCGTGATGTTTTTTTCAAACACAGATCAAAACCCAAACCAGTAGAAGAGAATTCTTGCTCTTTCAAAGCATCAACAGAAGAGTCCTAAGGCACCGTGAAGGAGATGCAGTTGCCAACACAAAAACAATGAACATGGTGGTCATGTGGTAGTTTTTGGAGACATTAAACTCGGAGCTTCAAAATCTGGCTTCACAGCTGTGTGAACAGGAGTTATTCCACCCTTCCCCCATGCTTGCCTAAGAAACATTCCTCTTAAGGCTTCAAAACTTCTTGGCATTTTTCTCCCGAATACTGGCAAATATTTACTCAGTGCCCAGCAGAGCGTTTTGAATATGACTCCTCCTTAACAGTGGTAATGTTCAACACTGGTAACAAATATGCCATTAAGATATAGCTTTTTCTCAATTTTGAGGGGACAGGATCATGAAAATCATAATTAAATAAGATAGAAATTCCCAGCAGCTTGAATCTGGAATTCATTGCCTAAAGAAATTTCAGGTCAATAAGAAGTAAGTTAATAGCTGTTAGCATTAAGCCATTCCCCGGTGTCCACTCAACTCAGCACCTTGTTTTGTCATTTCACCACTGTTCCTATAATTAACAGTGCTTGTACCACTACCTACTTCTCTCCTGGGTGGCTTTACATTTGTACTGTGGGTCCCAAACACAGCCCCCAGTGGGTAAAAATAGGTGATTACCTTTATGCCAGTCTATCTGACAACAGTCTAAGATTATATGGCACCAAAAAAGTAGAACCAACTGTCAAAGAAAAACTTCAAACAGGACAAAGAGTAACATATACCTGGAGCCCTGGAAAGAAACTATGGATTTAGTCCAACATCAGCATTTACCTGATTGAAACAGGGGAGACATGGAAAAGCATTACTAAGATAGCATCCTATAACATGACTCCTGAAAAGGATGGTAACTCTTGATTGATCTCAAACACAGTTAAATAGGTAACATGCCAGATGAAGGGTTCAAAGGTTTTCTGTTACAAAAAATAATGACATAAATGAGGATACAAACAAGCAGGTGAATTCAATATGAGATCTGGAGAGAAATATCTGAAAGGTCAACAGAATGCATGGCAAAAGCAGGATCATGGATCTCTCATCAGCAATTACAAAATTCAGGGAAGCATGGGATGATATATTAATTATATTTCCTAAGCCCTGAAAGTAACTACGAACTAAGATTCTTACATACAGCAAAGATGTCTTTTAAAATTGACAGAGAATAAAGGATATTTGAAGCCAAGTATAAACCAAGGTTGTTATTGACTATGAAACCAGTACTGCTAAGAATACTTAAAAGAATATTATACACCTAGGATGAAGAAAGACAGTATCAAACACAAGAGTACAATAAAAAATAATTTTTTGTCAGAGAAACAGATTAACTGAGGGGAGCTTAGAAGGAGTGCCTCATATACAACAAAGTAAGCCAGCAAAACTCTAATAAAAGAGTAAGGGAAAGTAAAGAAAAAATAACCATTCAACCAAGCAAAATAATCAACAAAATGATACAAATGAGTAAGGATCTCTCAGTTGTATAGTTAAACATAAATGACATCAACTCACCACTAAAGACAATCTGAATGATTTAATTAAAAACTATATCCAACTCTTGGTTGTCTTCAAGACACACATCTCACTGGTGCTAAAAAGGATAGAAAAGAGTTTGTCAAATGAGCTGAAGCTGAAAAGAAGCTACCTCGTGTTTCTTGATATCTGACAGACCACAAGCAAAAAGATAAAAAAGACTCTTACACTAAGGACATCTATGTCTCTGCCTCAGGGAACATCACGAAAGAAGAGCCAGAAAGAAAGTATGAGCCCTAGGATGGAGAGATTCCAACAAAGAGATGTCTTTTGGACATGACATGGCCAGTACACACATGAAGTTACTACTGTTGTGTTCATCTGCACAGAACCTGCACAAGCTTGGGTCTATTAACACTTTATCATGAATGAGGAAAGGGCCATGAGACCCTCCCTGAAAGTCTATCAGTAGTTAAGGGTTACTGGAAGAAAGGGAGTCATTTTCTTCAGTAATGTAGCCACTGTTAATTGCTCATGCTTCAGTAAATAATTACACACCCATGCTCATTCAAACAACCCTAATTAAATGCAATGAGTCACAAATTAAAAGACATGAAATTAGTAGAAATATTTGTTGTGGAGAAGAAGGGGTTTAGAAGGAATGAAAAGATTTTTAAAAAGCATAGAGAAGTGAATGTGATAAAAAATATTTCATATATGTAAGAGACTGTCAAATAGTAAAGAGTAATAATAAAAATAAAGCTACTACCTATCAATTGCAACACCCACTTTCATCCCTAGGTAAGCCATCTAGGCTAAAAATCAGCAAACATCAGTGTTCAACAACATGTAAACATGTCCTTTACATATGTTTACAACATGTAAAGGACTTAGTGGTATATACAGAATATTCCAGTCAACAAATACAGAATACATGTTATCCTCAGAAACTTATCTTCTCCAAAATAGATCAACCTTTGGGCCACAATTCAAGTCTTACCAAATTAAAAAAAATCTAAATAATTATTTTATCATAGTGCAATAAAACTATTTCAAGTAACAAGAAACATTAAAGAAGCTAGCAAATACTTAGAGTCTGAAAAGACACTTTTGAATGAATCTTGGAGGAAATTATTCTTTTCTAAATTGAAAATAAAAGTACAACTTATCAGAATCTTTGGGACACAGCTAAGACAATTCTAAGAAAAAAATTTATATCCATGAGCTCTTACATTTAAAACTGGGGAAAAATCAAAAGTATTTACTGCACAAGCAAGAAGACATGAGACATGAGTTTGAGTCCCCGAAACCAACACAAAAATGCAGATGCATAGCACAAAATCTGTATTCTAATGCAGAATACCCAGAAATTCACAGGCCAGCTTACTCCCAGTCTTGCTGGCATACAAACCAGAAATCAACAGAGACCCTGCCGCAAACAAGATGAAAAGTGAGGACTACAATTCAAAGACACACTTTGATCTCCAAACTTGTGATATAGTGCACGAGCACACACACACACCATTGATACACAGAAATAGCTGGGGGCTAAGGAGATCTTTTACATCTTAGTGAATAAAGTACTTGCTGCTTCAATATGAGGACTTGCATTTGGATCCCCAGAACCCACATAAAAATTGTACTGTGGTGTAGTGGTCTGTGCCTATAAGCCCAGCACTTGAAGGGCAAGGCCTGATACTCACTGGCCAGCTAGTCTACCTGAAATGATGAATTTCAGGTTCAGGGAAGAACTCTGTCTCAAAATAAAAAGTGGAAAGTAATTAAGAAAGACACCAGATGTCAACCTCTGGTCTCCACATAGGCGCGCACACACACACACACACACACACACACACACACACACATGATCTCAAATAAATAATCTAATGATGTACCTCCAGGTCCTAGAGAACCAAGAACAATCCAAACCCCAAACCAGTAGACAAAGATTCTAAAGTTCCTGGCAGAAATTAGTGGGATGGAGACTAAAATAAGAACAATATATAGAATAATTCAATCAGTTGCCTCTTTGAAAATAAATAAATAAGATTTACAAACCCATAACCAACCCAGAAAGAGACAGAGGCAGAGAGAACTCAAAGTAGTAAAAAGTGAAGATAAAAGAGGGAGTTATCCCAGATTCCAATGAAATCCTGAAAACTGTTAGGTAATACTTAGAAAACATATTTTTAAAAAATGGAAAACTAAAGTAGATCCATAGTTTTCCGGACACCAATGACCTATCAAAATTAAATCAAGAGGATGTAAACAACTTAAATAACAATCATTGAGATTGAAGCAGTCATTGTTCTGTGAAGGTTTTATTGTTGGTCCTGTTTTGTTTCTTTTCAGAAAATAAAGGGCTAAAATCTTTAAAATTCAGTGTTTGAATACTTACCACTCACAGTATTGAATCACTTTGATAGGGTTAATTAGCCCTACTATTTATGTAAATATATATATATAAATATATATATATATATATATATATTTGCTTCATATATAAAAACAGGACTATGATAGGGCATCTATCAAACCACTGAGTTATAAGATAAATACATGAGAAAACCTGGAAGAGAGCTTAGTACCTGCAATCACTCAATAAATATTAGCTGTTCTGGTTTCTCTTCCATTCCTGTGACTAACATCACTACCAAATGCAACATGGGAGGAAACAGCTCACTTGGCTTGCCTTTCCAGTTTACAATCCATCACTGATGGAATTCAGATCAGTAACTCAAGGTGGGAAGAATGCTACTTGCTAGTTTTCTTTTGTTCATGCTCAGCTAGCTTGTTTATATGACCCAGGACCTCCAGTCCAGGAAACATTACTACCTGTAGTGCACTGGGCCCTCCTTTATCAATTAACAATCAAGACAATTTCCCACACATATGCCACAGACCAACTAATAGGTACAATTACCCAGTTGAGACTTTTCTAGGTGATTCAAGACTCAGTCAAGGTAATAGTTCATGCTATCTAGGACACTAGTGATTATAATTTTTATTATTTGTATTAATAGCAGAAAAAACATAAGATGAAAGAGTTCTTAATGTTAAAATGTTATGAAGTCACAATGACTAAATCAAGAAAACAAGGTCATCTTCTTAGGGTGGGGAGTGTCAACTCATGCTGTCCATCTCTAGACATCAACAACTATTCTCTTCCAACCACCTCCACTCACTCTGACTGCATTCACCTGGTCCCTTCTCTAGGCAGACACCAGATTATACTCATTCCTGCTACCCTAGAACACCTCTCAAGAAGGAGGGACAATATACTACACCAATATCTTGACACACCCCAGAGACTCATCTGAAGCTTAGGAATCCTGCACCTACCTTCTACCAACCCCCCATTTAGTCCTTTCTTGGAATGGATTCTAGGTTTGAATCACCAATTCTATCTGCACCCATTGCCTGAGGAAAGTCCTGAACACATCCAGACTTCTGAAGATTTACATCGAGAACCTATAACTCTAAAGAAGATCTGTTCCTGGGATGCAAAACCTCACTTAATCTAAGCTGAACTGGCACTATACCGGAGACCCCAGTTGAACAACATTGAATTTCCCAAAAACAGAACCATAAGCCCAATCTCGCAACAAGTTGGGGTAACAAAAAACAAAGCTTCAAATACCCATTCAACAAAAGAGATAAAATATAAACATACCAAGAAATACTTCAATGATCTAACTGTAGATGCCTAGGTCCCATCACAAATATACAAACACAAACAGCGTAAACAACATGTCTCCACCAAAACTTAGTACTTTCATCGTAACATCTCGTAAGAAAAAGTAACTTAGATGACATATAAACCATAGTAATAAACATGATCCAAGATACATAGAAATTGAAATCACATATATTTAACCACTTCAGATTAAATCTGGATATCAACAACAAAAGAAAAGACAGACAAAACAGAAATTCATGGAAATTAGATAACAAAATACTGGACCAAGACTGAGTGAAGAAAGAAATCAAGAAGGACTATTTTAAAATTCTAGATTGAATGAAAATGAAAATATAACATACCAAGATCTATGGTACATAGTGAGCATACACATAAAGAGAAGGTTTGCAGTCCTGTGAGCCTACATCAAAAAACTGGAGAGATCTCAAATTCATAATCTAGCTATGCACCTGATGGCCATGGAAAAACAAGAATAATCACCACCCTAAAGGAGTAAATAGAAAGAAATAATCAAAATCAGGCTGAAATGAATAAAATCAAGACAAAAACAATATTAAAAAGTTAATGAAGCAAAGAGTCGGTGCTTTGAAATTATTAACATGATTGACAAATTTTTTGCCAAACTAAACAAAGAAAAAGATGATCTAAATTAAATTAATAATATTAGAAAAGAAAGAGGAGATAGTACAACAGACAGTGAGGAAATCTCAGAGAATCAAAATCTATAGTAAGTGGGATGTGGTAGCCTTTAATTCTAACAGTTCAGAGCCAGGTGGATTTCTATGAGCTGAGGACCAGCCTAGTTTACATAGTGAGTTTCAGCTCATCCAAGGCTACATAGTGAGACCTTGTGTTAGAATAAACAAAAACCAAAGATCCTATATTCTGGAAAATTGTAAAATCTAAAAGAAAAGGATAAATTCTTTTCAGATATATACAACATACCTAAGTTAAGGCAAGAAAAAGTAAGTAATTTAAACAGACCCATGACACTCAATAAGATAAAAACAATAATTAATTTAAAATATTCCAACTAATGCCAGACATGATGACTTGCACTTTTAGTCCTAGCACTCAGAGACAGAGACAGGCTCTAAGCTCAAGGTCAGCCTGTTTCCAGTCAGACTTCCAGGACAGCCAGGGATATGTAGAGAAACCCTGTCTCAGACACACACACACACACACACACACACACACACACACTTTCTCTATACATGAATGACAAGGATGTCTGCTCTTCTGGCTCCTATTCAACACAGTACTCAAAGTCTTAGCTACAGCAATATGGTAAGTGAAGGAGATAGCAGTGAAAAGGAAGAAGTCTAAGCATCTTCATTTGAGATTACGTAGTTGTATATACAAAAGACCCTTAAAACTTCATGAGAAAACCTCTAGAACTGATAAACACATGAGAGATCTGTGTGTTAATGGCCCAACAGTGGTTCTGAGTCCACTGCTTCCTCCTATTCAAAGTGTCCAGACACTGCTGCATACCTAGACTGGGCTAGAAGGATGAAGCAGAGTCTGGAACGGGTGGACCCTGCAGGATCCCGGTCCAGCTGGGAATTGTAGCTGCTTGTATTACAAACACTAGTCACATTCCCCAAAAAACTGTATGAGAGCGCCTGCACATAGACTCTGGGAACCTGCCCCCAGTTGTTTCTGATTGGTAAATAAAGATGCTAGAAGCTAACAGCTAGGCAAGGCAGACAGAGGCGGGACTTGAAAAGTTCCAGGGCTTGGGAGCAAGTGAGAGGAGAAAAGAGGAGATCTGCATGCCAGGAAAAAGAGAAGGAGAAGGAGAGACAAGAATCCAGGCCTGAGAAGAGTGAAGGACAGGGAGGCATAGCCAACATGTGAAGGAGCAGGGAGAGTGCAGCCCAGTTGGGCAGCCCTCTAGATCCAGGACAACCATGGAAGAATGTAGAATTTAGTAAGTGATAACTCAGGATTATCAGTGGGAGGTAGATTAACAACATGGAAGTTAGGAAGTAGCTCAGCTATTGCACTGATATGTTTAAGGCATATCAAAATATAAAGACTGTGTGTGTGACTTTCATTCAGGAACCCTGAACATTGAGGTGGGTAGCAAAACTGCCCACTGCCAGGATCTATTTAATTATTCAATTCTACAGGAGTGCACCAGGAGGCCTAGAGAGAGAAGAGAGAAGGTCTTTTCCAGGGATCTTTTAGATGAAGGCCTTCTCCAATAGTCTTCAATGGAACAGCTCTGTTAGATGATCTTAGCCTGTACACACATACCTTTGTTTAGGGTGGGCTCAAATACATACACTTTATTTGGGATGAATGAGGGCTATAAATGGACATTGGAGAGTGGGAAAGAGTTTTCATTGGAAATTAAAATCATTGGCTAGAGTTTAAAGTTCTGTGAATGCCTCATTTGTGTGGAGTGGCATTCCAGGAATCTCAGATACTTGCTGGGTGAGATCTAATCAGGAGAAGAGGAAGTTTGTAGGTCTGTCAAGGACTACTCAGTCTTTCCCAGGTAGAGGATATGGAGAGTTTGGATCTCCAAACAAGGTCAGAGAAGCCTGGCTGGTAAAGGGAGTCCTCCATTTTTCAGGGAGCTCAGATGAGCTGTCCAGTCATGGTAGACTTTGTCCATAATTAGCAGGGTTTTCCCACAAAAAAATATTCAACAAATAAACAAGATACAAAATTAGCATAAAATAGTAATGTTCATGAATACAAATGACAAACACACCAAGAAAGAACTCAAGGAAACAATTTGATACACAATTGCCTCAAAACAAAACCTTAGAATAAATCTAACCAAAGACATTAGAAACTTGTACAATAAACACTTTTGAAAAAGAAATTGAAGAAAATACCAGAAATATCTCCCATAATCATGGATTATGCAAATAAATATCATGAAAATAGCCACCTATGAAAAAAATCTACAGCTTTAAAACAATTTCCATCACAATTTCAATGTAATTCTTCATAGAAATTGAACAAAAAAATTAAATTTATATGGAAATACAATATAAAACACCGAGGATAGCCAAATTAATCTTCAACAGCAACAAATGCTAAACATTATCACCCTCCCAGATTTCAAGTTATACTGATATAGTATATTTTATGTTTTGTTATTGTATTAATAAATGGCATTAGTAAAAATCAGTCAATCAATAAAGCAGACTTACTGAACAAAGGAATAGAATTGAGGGTCCATATATAACCCATGATCCTACAAGCACCTGATTTTTGGCAAAGAATCCAAAAATATATGTAGGAGAAGAAAAGGGCTTCTTTAATAAATGGTGCTGGGTCAACCTGGATAGCTGTAAGTTAAAGAATGAAACTGGATCTTCATCTCTCACCTTGCACAAAACTCAACTTGGAATGAGTCAAGCACCTCAACATAAGACCTGATACCCTGGCCCTGATAGATGAGGAAGTAGAGAATACACTTAAACTCCTTGGTACATGAAAGGGCTTTCTGAACAGGATCCTGGTTGAACAGGCATCAAGAGCAACAACTGAAAAACGGAACCTCATGAAACAAAAAATTTCTCTACAGCAAAGGACATCATCACTCAAGTGAAGAGGCAGCCTACAGAATGAGAAAAAAATCTACCAGTTATACCAGATATGGTTGATATCTATAACAAAGTGCTTAAAAATTAAACAGGAAAATAAAGAAAATTTTAAATGGAGCATAGAACTAAACAGTTCTCAAAAGATTAAATATAAATGAATGAGAAAAGCCTTAAGAATGTTTAACATAGCTGGGCAGTAGTGGCACATGCCTTTAATCCCAGCACTTGGGAGACAGAGGCAGGAGGATTTCTGAGTTTGAGGCCAGCCTGGTCTACAGAGTGAGTTCCAGGACAGCCAGGGCTACACAGAGAAACCCTGTCTTGAAAAGAGAGAGGGAGGGAGAGAGGGAGAGAGAGAGAGAGAGAGAGAGAGAGAGAGAGAGAGAGAGA
>JADRCH010000073.1:1368051-1481803 GCA_019843965.1 Rhynchomys soricoides | reverse complement strand
GAGAGAGAGAGAGAGAGAGAGAGAGAGAGAGAGAGAGAGAGAATGTTTAACATCCTTAGTCACCAGAAAAATTCCAATTAAAACTAATTGGAGATTTCATCTCACCCCAGCTAGAATTGTTAAGAATTTTTTTTTAAAGCAAATCCTAGCATGGATGTGGGAGGAAAAGGAAACATTTACTCACTGCTGGTTGGGTTAGGTGCAAACTGGTTCAGCCACTATAGAAATCAGTGTGGAGTTTCCTCAAAAAACTAAAACTATGTGTACCATATGACCCAAGTATACTACTCCTTGGTATATACCCAAAGGACTCCATCCATGTTCATTGCTGCTCTATTTATAATATCCAATAAATTGAAACAATCAAGATGTCCACCTAATAATAATGGATAATGAAAATGTGTTATCATCACCTTGTAGCCAGCCAGGCTGAGTCTCAAGGATCAAAAGACATAATCCAAAGATCTGCATAGGGAACCAAAGGACTCCAGGCTTTTGAGCTCGAGTAGTGTAAACAAAGCATAGAAATGCTTTTTTTTTAAATCAATTTTATTATTAAAACAAGCAAAACATAAAGTGACATTTACAATTAGCTTAAGCAAATACAAGTACAGAGATGGAATACACCTGTTGCTATGTCTAATCATCTTTGGTCATGTGAAAAGAGCCAAGACTATTTCTCCCAGACCTTTGTCTTTCCCACAGAGATAATGTGGACATGCCAGGGTGTTAGGTTAATGTGGTGTGAGTGAGGTCCTGCATCCACCCCAGGGCTCAGGCCTCCCAGAGAGGCAAGACGCAGGAAGTTTGACCAAACTCACCCCACAGCACCTCTGGGTGCGGGACACCACCCTGGGTTGGGGGAGCATGGCCTGGGGTCCAGGGAACTACATGGAGCCAGCTTTGTCTGGTTCTAAGGCTCTTGGGCTTCCCAGCCCCACTGGATTCCTCGGAAGAGCTGAGAACAGAGTGGGGGCCCCCCCGGAAGGCTGGGTCTAGCCTGGGGCCAAGGGGGAAAGGCTGGGAAGAGCCTGACTGGTCCCTCCGGGGGACTGAGTCTTTGGCTTGTTGGCCACTAGCTGGTTTGGTTTGGTAGAGACCCTGCCTGGGAGTGCTGAGAGGCCTTCTGCAGGAGACTAGACTGGGCTTTTTAGACGAAGTCCTGTTCCATTGTTCCCCATGGAGGATCCTGATGAAGAGGAGTTTGGCTACGTGACTGATGGTCACAGACCTATGGAGATCTCCAGCCGAGTGTCAGGAGCCTGGGGCCCAGGAGCATGGCAAAATGACTACCGTCCCTTGTAAGGTGGCCCCCTGCTGGGGAGCCCCTATTGGGGCTTCTGGGTTTTAAACCTTAGCTCAACCAGAAACCAGGCTGCTTTCATGGTCCCACATCAGGGCATCCCCTTCATGCCCTTGCTTACAAGTGCATTCACTTACCGTAGTTCATGCAAATCTTTCTAGAAGGCTGCTTTGTATAAGAACATTCTGCACTCTGCTCTATCCATAGTTCAGAGCAAGTTCTTTTCACATGGGTCCCCACATTGTGAGGAATTACACAATAGAACATTACTTAGATGTTAGGAAAAGTGAAAATTGCAGATGAACAGATGGTGTTAGAAACAGTAATTCTGAGTGAGGCAAGCCAGACCCAGACCCAGAAAGTCTCACAAGTTTTCTCTAACCTGTGGATATTAGTATTGCATTTTCAGATATGTGTGTTTCATGTGGAATATCCAATGGGACCAAAAAACTACTAATGGGCCATAGGAGGGGTGCAAAAAAAAGCGATAGAATGCACTGGTATAAAGGGTTAAAAGGAAATAGTGGAGCAGGAAAGGTTAGTTGCAGGATATTTGATCATATTATGGAGATTGTGAACTGGAAAAACCTGTTTCTTGTTGTAGTGTGGCTCAATCCTAGCACACACCTTTAATCCAGGAGCTTTCTGTAAACAAGAAATAAAGTCAAGGATCTGTCAAGAGGCAGAACAAGCAACCAGTTGACAGGAAGTGAACATAAGAAAACCCAGGAAAAGAGAAAGGATGAACAGTGAGTTGAAGTGCTGTATTTAAGACAGTGTGAAGAAAGAGAAAATACTTTTTTCCTTTGGGACATCAGTGGAGTTGGAAGGTTGGCAGGGTGCTTTCTCTGATTCTCTAAGCTAGAATTCTTTTACTTCTGTACCTGGCTTTTGATTCTTCATTGAGATTTTGTTGTTGTTGTTGTTGTTGTTGTTGTTGTTGTTGTTTTAAATAATAGCATCAGACTGGAGGTGTCAAGGGTAGAAGGCAAGAGAAGATAGAGAAGGGAGTACAAAGAGACCTTTTGAAAAAGATTATGGAAATCTACTACTGTAAAAGTGTCACACAGACACACACAGAAAGGGAAAGTAAAAACTGAGTTTCTCTACAATGGGGCAACAATTCCCCTACTAGACGCCAGAGATTAACAAATAAAATATCCAGTGCCAACTAGTTTCCCACTGGGCAGTGAATCCCTATAGACCTGCAAACATTACAGTCTATTGCCGTTTGCTCATGATTAACCTCCAGAACTTCATGGTAAGACCCTATTGCTTAAGGAACCACATTCTTGATCATAGAACATTGTGAAGTCAAGCTGATAAAAATCTGGAAGCACAATCCCCATATTAGCTAGCCTTCATAGTGCTAGAATGCCAAAAAGTGCTATGCAGGCTACAAAGTAGGAAAGTAATCACCAATCATACCTAACAACAAATGCTTCACACTACAAAAATGAATGTCCTGGAAACACAGACCCATGGATGCAGTAGTGACATAAACATTATTGGAATGATCAATCACTTTCTGATTGTACCTAAGAACCACACCAAAGGATGAACCTCATAACTTAACAGCTAATATCCTCTTATAAGTGAGTATATAACATGTTTGTCTTTTCAGGTCTGTGTTACCTCACCAAGATGGTATTTATTTCTAGTTCCATACATTTGTATACAAATTTTATAATGTCATTGGTTTTGGTGGTGGTGGTGGGTAGATTGTTGTTTTTGTTAATTTGTTTGTTTGAGACACTTTCTCTGTCTGGCCCTGGCTGTCCTGGAACTAGCTCTGTAGATCAGGCTGGCCTTGAACTCAGAGATCTGCTTGACTCTGCCTTCCAAGTGCCGGAATTAAAGATGGGTGCCACCAAGCCCAGCCTGAAGTCATTGTTTTTAACAGTTTGAGTAATATTCCATTGTGTAAATTTACCACATTGTCTTTATCTAGTCTTAGCTTTTTTATAGTTTCTGGCTATTATAAACAAAACTGCTATGAACATAATTGAGCAAGTATCCTTGTGGTACAGTGGAACATCCTTTGTGTATATGCTCACCAGTGATATAGGTAGGTTTTCAGGTAGATCAATTACCAATATTCTGAGGATGCATCATTTTGATTTCTATAGTGGCTGTACAAGTTTACACTCCCACCAGCAATGAAGGAGTGTTCTCCCTGCTCCATATCTTCACCATTATGAGCTTTCACTTTTGTTTTTTATTTTAGATATTCAAACATGTTGTAAGATAAAATCTCAAAGTCAATTTGATTTGCATTTCCCTAATGGCTAAGGATACTGAACAGTTTTTTAAGTATTTCTCAGACAGGTGAGATTCCTCTGTTGAGAATTCTGTTTAGATCTGTACCTTATTTTCTTAATTGGATTATTTGGTTTGTTGATGTCTAGTTTCTTAAGTTCTTTATGTATTTTGAATACTAGTCATCTGTCAGATGTAGAGTTGATGAGAGTCTTTCCCCAGTCTGTAGGCTGCCATTTTGCTCTATTGACAGTGTCCTTTGCCTTACAGAAGTTTTTCAGTTTCATGAGACCACATTTATTAATTGTTGATCTTAGTACCTATATTATCAGTGTTCTGTTCAGGAAATTATGTCTTTTGACAAATCATCAAGGCTATTTCCCACTTTCTCTTCTATCAGGTTTAGTGTATCTGGTTTGATGTTAAGGTCTTTGATCCTCTTGGACTTGAATTGGTTTTTTTATTGAATATTCTCAGTACCCCCTGGAAAACCCCTACCCCCTCCCACTCTCCCTGCTTCTATGAGGGGGTTCCCCCACCCACCCACCCACTCCTGCCTCCCTACCCTGGCATTTCCCTATGCTGGGGCATCAAGCCTTCACAGAACCAAGGGCCTCTCCTCCCATTGATGCCCGACAAGGCCATCCTCTGCTACATATGCATGGATCCCATGGGTCACTTCATGTGTACTCTTTGGTTGATGGTTTAGTCCCTGGAAGCTCTGGAGGGTCTGGATGGCTGATATTTTGTTTTTCCTATGAGGTCGTAACCCCCTTCAGCTCCTTTAGACCTTTCTCTAACTCCTCCATTGGGGAACCCACGTTTAGTCCAATGGTTGACTAAAAGCATCGACCTCTGTATTTGTTGGGCTCTGGCAAAGCCTCTCAGGAGACACCTATATCAGGCTCTTGTAAACAAGTACTTCTTGGGGTCCACAATAGTGTCTGAGTTTGGTGACTGTATACGGGATGGATCCCTAGGTGGGGCAGTCTCTGGATGGCCTTTCCTTCAGTCTCTGCTCCACACTTTGTCCCTGTATTTCCTCCCATGAGTATTTTATTCCCCCTTCTAACAAGGACTAAAGCATCCACACTACAGTCTTCCTTCTTCTTAAGTTTCTTATGGTCTGTGAATTGTATCTTGGGTATTCCGAGTTTTTGGGCTAATATCCACTTATCAGTGAGTACATACCATGTGTGCTCTTTTGTGATTAGGTTACCTCACTCAGGATGATATTTTGTAGTTCCAACCATTTGCCTAAAAATTTCATGAAGTCATTGCTTTTAATTGCTGAGAAGTACTCCATTGTGTAAATGTACCACATTCTCTGTATTCATTCCTCTGTTGAAAGACATTGGAGTTCTTTCTAGCTTCTGGCTATTATAAATAAGGCTGCAATGAACATAGTGGAGCATGTGTCCTTATTACTAGTTGGAGCATATTCTAGGTATATGCCCAGGAGTGATATAGCTGGATCCTCATGGAGTACTATGTCCAACTTTCTGAAGAACTGCCAGACTGATTTCCAGAGTGGTTGTATCAGCTTGCAATCCCACCAGCAATGGAGGAGTGTTCCTTTTTCTCCACATCCTCGACAGCATCTGCTGTCACCTGAGTTTTTGATCTTAGCCATTCTGACCGGTGTGAGGTGGAACCTCAGGGTTGTTTTGATTTGCATTTCCCTGATAACTAAGAATGTTGAACATTTCTTTAGTGCTTCACAGCCCCTCAAGTTTCTCAATTTAGAATTCTTTGTTTAGCTCTATACCCCATTTTTTAGTGGGTTATTTGATTCTCTGGAGTCTAGCATCTTGAGTTCTTTATATATATTGGATATTAGCCCTCTATCAGATGTAAGATTGGAAAAGAACGTTTCCCAAGCTGTTGGTTGCCGTTTTGTCCTATTGACAGTGTTCTTTGCCTTACAGATGCTTTGCGATTTTATGAGGTCCCATTTGTCTATTGTTGATCTTAGAGCATAAACCATAGGTATTCTGTTCAGGAAATTTCCCCCTGTGCCCATGTGTTCAAGGCCCCACTTTCTCTTCTGTTAGTATCAGTGTATCTTGTTTTATGTGGAGGTCCTTGATCCACTTGGACTTGAGCTTTGTACAAGGAGATAAGAATTTATTGCTTTGCATTCTTCTAAATGCTGATCACCAGTTGAACCAACACCATTTGTTGGAAATGCTGTCTTTTTTTCCACTGAATGCTTTTAGCTCTTTTATAAAAATCAAGTGGTCATAGGTGTGTGGGTTCATTTCTGAGTCTTCAATTCTGTTCCACTGATTTACCTGCCTGTCTCTGTACTAACACCATACAATTTTTATCATTATTGCTCTGTAATACAGCTTGAGGTCTAGAATGGTGATTTCCCCAGAAATTCTTTTATTATTGAGAATAGTTTTTTTTCCGAACCTGGGTTTTTGGTCATTCCAAATGAATTTGCAAGTTGCTCTTGTTATCTGTGTGAAGAATTGAGCTGGAATTTTTGTGGAGATTGACTTGAATCTGTAGACTGATCTCAGTAGGATGGCCATTTTTACTATATTAATCCTGCCAATCCATAAGCATGGGAGATCTTTCTATCTTCTGAGATCTTTTTAATTTCTTCCTTCAGAGACCTGAAGTTCTTGCCATACACATCTTTCACTTGCTTGGTTAGAGTCACACCAAGGTATTTTACATTATTTGTGACAATTATGGAGGGTGTCATTTCCCTCATTTCTTTCTCAGCCTATTTATTCTTTGAGTAGAGGAAGGCTACTGATTTGTTTGAGTTAATTTTATAACCAGCCACTGTGCTGAAGTTGTTTATCAGCTGTAGAATTCTCTAGTGGAATTTGGGGGTCACTTAAGTATCCTACCATATCATCTGCAAATAGTGATATTTTGACTTCTTCCTTTCCAATTTGTATACCTTTGACCTCCTTTTGTTGTCTAATTGCTCTCAATAGGACTTCGAGTACTATATTATATAAGTAGCAAGAGAGTGGGCAGCCTTGTCTAGTCCCTGCTTTTAGGGGGATTGCTTCAAGTTTCTCTCATTTAGTTTGATATTGGCTACTGATTTCCTGTATATTGCTTTCCCTATGTTTAGTTATGGGCCTTGAATACTGTTCTATTCAATGATAAGTTGGTCAAGGAAGAAATAAAGAAAGTAATTAAAGATATTTTAGAATTTAATAAAAATGAAGGCACAACATACCCAAACTTATGGGACATAATGAAAGTAGTGCTAAAAGGAAAACTCATAGCTCTGGGTGCCTCCAAAAAGAAAATGGAGAGAGCATGCACTAGCAACTTGACAGCACACCTGAAAGCTCTAGAACAAAAAGAAGCTAACACACCCAAGAGGAGTATACAGCAGGAAATAATCAAACTCAGGGCTGAGACCAACCAAGTAAAAACAGAAAGAACTATACAAATAATCAGCAAAACCAGGAGCTAGTTCTTTGAGAAAATCAACAAGATAGATAAGCCTTTAGCCAGACTAACCAGAGGGCACATAGACAGTATCCAAATTTACAAAATCAGAAATGAAAAGGGAGATATAACAACAGAAACAAAGGAAATCTTACTACAAAAGCATATATTCAACAAAACTGGAAAATCTGGATGAAATGGACAATTTTCTAGACAGATAACAGGTAACAAAGTTAAATCAGGATGAGATAAACCATTTAAACAGTCCCATAACCTCTAAATAAATAGGATCAGTCATTAAAAGTCTCCCAACTTAAAAATCCCAGGACCAGATAGGTTTAGTGCAGAATTTTATCAGACCTTCAAAGAAGACCTAATACCAATACTCTTCAAACTATTCCACAAAATAGAAAGAGAAGGAACACTACCCAATTCATTCTATGAAGCTACAGTTATGCTCATACCTAAACCACACAAATACCCAACAAAGAAAGAGAATTTCAGACCAATTTCACTTATGAATATCGATGCAAAAATACTCAATAAAATTCTCCCAGATCGAATCCAAGAACACATCAAAACAATCATCTATCATGATCAAGTAGGCTTCATCCCAGGGATGAGGGATGGTTCAATATACAAAATCCATCAAAGTAATCCACTATATAAACAAACTCAAAGAAAAAAATCACATGATCATTTCATTAGATGCTGAGAAAAAATTTGACAAAATTCAACATGCCTTCCTGATAAAGGTCTTGGAAAGATCAGGAATTGAAGGCCCATACCTAAACATAGTAAAAGCAATGGTCTTGAGTTTTATGCAGGGTGATAGATAAGGATCTACTTGGATTCTCCCACATGCAGACATCTGGTTAGACCATAATCACTTGTTGAAGATGTTTTCTTTTTTCTATTGTGTGTCTCTGGCTTCTTTATCAAAAATCAGGTGTGCATAGTTATGTGGATTTACATCTGGGTCTTTAATTTAATTCTATTGATCAACCTGTTTGTTTTTATGCCAATACCATGCAGTCTTTATTACTAAATCTCTGTAGTACTGCTTGAAATCAGGGATGGTGATACCTCCAAAAGTTCTTTTATTTTACAAGATTATTCTAGCTATCCTGAGTTTCTTTGTTTTCATATGATGTTGAGTATTTGTCTTAGGGTTTTACTGTTGTTAAGAGATACCATGACCAAGGCAATTCTTATAAGGATATTTAATTGTGTCTGCCTTACAGGCTCAGTCCATTATCTTCAAGGTTGGAACATAGCAACATCCAAACAGGCATGATGCAAGAGATGCTGAGAGCTCTATATCTTCATCTGAAGGCTGTCAGGAGAATACTGACTCCCAGGCAGCTAGAATGAGGGTCTTAAAGCCACAGTGACATACCTACTCCAACAGGGCTATACCTTCTAATAGTGCCACTGCCTGAGCTGAGTATATAAAAACCATCTCATTATTGTTCTTTCAAGGTCTATAAAGAATTGTGTTGGGATTTTGATGAGAATTGTGTTGAATCTATAGGTTGCTTTTGGATAGATGGCCATTTTTACCATGTTAATCCTACCTATTCATGAGCATGGGAGATCTTTTCTTGGGTAACTGTGGTGAAGAAATTTTGGGAGTGGCCAACCAAAGACTGGTCAAATTTGAGGTCCGTGCCTGACACTGGATGGCCAGGAGCAAGAGACTGGATAGCCCACCTAGGATAGAACCAAACCCAACCGACTAAAAACAAAAAAATAAAATAAAATAAAAATAAAAAATAAAGTCAATGAGATGATTACTAATGATATTTTGCCATAGTCAAAGTCTAGTGCTTAGCCGAATTATCATCAGAGGGGCTTCATCCAGCAATTTATGGAACCAGATGAAGAGACACACAGCCAAACTAAGCAGAGCTCAGGAAATCCTGCAGCAGTGGAGGAGAAATGATTATAGGAGCCAGAGTATTCAAGGACATTTGAAGAACACAACTCACAGAATAAACTAAGCAGGGTTTGTAGGGGCTCACAGAGACCAAGACAACTATCAGGGAGCTAGGTCCTCTGCATATGATATGGTTGTGTAGCTTGGCTTTCTTGTGGGACTTGTAAAAGTGGGAGTGAAGGGCTGCCTCTGACTCCTTTTTTGTTCCTTTTTGTTTTTGTTTACTGTTTGTTTGTTTGTTTTTTGCCTTTTGGGACTCTTTTCCTCCTACTGGGTTGCTTAATCCAAGCTTGATATGAGGGTATGTGTATAGTCTTAGTGAAATTTGTTATGCCATGTTAGGTTACTATGCCTTTGAGAACTGTTCTTTTCTGAAGGGAAGTGGAGGAGTGGATCTAGGGAAGAAGGGAGATGGGAAAGAGGGACTAGGAAGAGTGAAAAGGGAATAGTGTGGTTAAGATGTAATATATGAGAGAAGAATTTTATTTTTAAAAAGTCAAAATGTGGAATCAAAATTTTCTATTAAAAGTGTGGAATGTATATCAGGAGTTGAGTTCTTTCTTAAGATGAACAAAGACCTGGGTTTTTATCCCCATAACTACCAATAAAAAGGGCATAAAAATCATGTTTGATTTACACATAATATGTCATTCATACATTTGTTTTGCTGGAGGAAATAAGACCTTGCTACTATATCTTCTATCATGATTTAGCAATCATTTGCTGGTTTTAAAAATAACTCTATATTGAATCCATTATGTTAAAAATATAATACAGTGCTACAAAATTCCCATCAAAGAATATCTCTTTATGCTTTGCTTCTTTTTCTGTAATAATTCTTTGTGGTTCCTAAAGTTTATAACATTAATGTCTAATTTATTTTTTGGCCTATTCTCAATGTGTTCTCACAGCCATTGCTTCTACTGAGCCTCACAACCATGTAAGAAATTTGATTAAAGTGTTATGTTATATGTGTGGTAATGTGTATTACCTTGTAAAGAAAATAAAATATTCTTTTCAAAGTATGCAGTCACCTAGAAATTAAGATACAACAATAAATATGTTGGTTTTAAGTATTTGGGGTCATTTAATACTTTATATGATGCTTATTATATCAAAATTAAATATTTTTGTCATCTGGTCTGATCTCTTTCCAAACATTTCAAATGTTTCCTCTTAAAGGAAATCAAAAGCAAAATTATCCATGTCCTGACGTTTGTGCCTCTGGGTGGTCTGTTTGTTGCTTATGCTTTCTATGACAGCCTCCTTTTATCTCACAGCTCTGTCCAAGCCACCTAATATATGTTCTAGTAGTTCCATATACTTTTATTCTGAGTACTTTTATTGGTGTAATTTTAATGTTTGGGGGTGATTATGTCATAGCTGCCTGTCTTTCCCACTTGCTCTACTCTACAAAGTAGGAGTTCCATGTGTAGCTTTGCTCATCGAGGATCATGTCGTTCCATGTGTGGCTTTGCTCACTGAGGATCATCTCTGTTCCATGTGTGGCTTTGCTCACTGAGGATCATCTCGTTCCATGTGTGGCTTTGTTCACTGAGGATCATCTCGTTCCATGTGTGGCTTTGCTCACTGAGGATCATGTCTGTTGAACAATGCACCTGGAGTAGAGTAAATACTATGAAATAAATGAACAGCTCAATGGTGTCTGTAAAATAATAGGAGTTGAGTTTAGCCACATATTGCTTGCTACAAACAAGTCTGTAAGCTCCCTGATCAGTAGAGCTCTCCTTGGGCATGATTTCACAGGGACAGCAACTTCTTCACTAGGAATAAAGTCCTTGCCAGAGGTCTCTCAGGTTTGCTGTTGCTGTTAATGAACGCTTATTCCTGGGAAAGGTTTAAAGTTACCGTGCTGTCAAGAAGACCCAAGATGTGCTAAAGAATGGTCTGTTAAATGCATTAAGAATTATCCTCTCCAAAATTATTGTCTCTCTTTAAGAGCTAATCTACTCTCAGATAGTAGACAGAGTTTTAGCCATGTGACAGTAGTGAGCTAAATCGTTTTATGACTTGAAAATATTCTTGTCTGTTATTCAGCTCAGGGTAATTTTTTTAAGTTCAATGATAACATTTGAGTTGGAGAATCAAAATGTATATAAAGCATTTACTTGATCCATCAGTCCCAGGGGCCTTTGTGTCATCATGGAGTCATGAATCCTCAGAGCATTATGAGCACAACATAAACCATCATGCATCTTTTCACACTCAGACTCCAACTCATCCCACATTTCTCACTAAAGTGCCTGTGAGCACCCTTGAGCTAAGACAAACTCGTCTTACAGGAACTTAAGGGAAAAAGGAAAAGAAAAATGACTGTTCCTCCCCATGGAGATCCAGAGACATAAGAAGAAAATGGTGGGGAAATGTGTGAGACCAAACAAAGAAAACAAAACAACAAAAATTTAAACTCAAGAAGCAAATGCAGATTGAGATAGACCAGTATATGAGTCAGAAGAAGTTTAGTCAAAAAATAATACAACCAAAGAAAAATAGAGATGAAATACCATAGAAGTAGTTGCTGTCTTATAAATATAATTTTATAGCTACTAAACAAGCAAAAACTAGAGTTACCACAATGTACTAAATATAGAGGAATAAAATGTTTAGATAAAAACATACCTTGTACATTAAGGCACTTGAAAGAGCCTTCTCAGGATGCTTTATTTTCCTTCTCTATATTGGCTTTCACACAATGTGTTCACCCACACGCCCTGATATTACTGGCACATAAATCAAGTCTTTGATAAAAAATGAGGAATAAAAATATATGAGCACAAGAGGTTCCTGATACTGGCAAGACCTCAACCTACATACACCCTGGGCCAGCCTGACATGCTTAATATCCTTGAAGAAGTCTGTTCTACTGCCAGCATTAATTTTGTATATATTTAGTGTACTTTCTATAAAGAACAAAACTTTGCCAATAAATTGTTACAGATGATGCTTCATAGTATATAAACTTCCTCACTCTTCATTCTCACCAAGGCAGTTATTGAGCATAGACCATTCACAAAATCTGGTTCAATATATTTGTGACTAGCAGTAGTAAAAGCCTATGAATGGATGTGCCTATGAGTTCATGATACCCAAGGGAGGAACCATCTCATAGAAAAATTTACATGCACAATGAACTATTCTGTACCTCAGAAAGAGCTAATATAGTCAACAATAAAAGAAAAAAGGAGTTCCAGTCCCCTCAAAAAAGCTATTTGAAGTAACTACTCCAGGCTATATAGAACAATCCTAGCTGAATAAACAGCCAAAAGGAAGCACAGTAACTAACTCCCTTTGGGCCAGAGTCCTAGTTCCAGGGAGGGGCTCCCAGAGCAGACCTCATGTCTGTTGACTTGTTTTTTCAAGCTGTTAGTGTAACTCACAGCTACGTTGGTTTGTTTTGTTGTTGTGACATCGTCTCCATAGATGTGCATTGAAATTGTGCCCAGCTGCACTAAAGCCAAGAACCATGCAATCTGGAGGTTGTGTAAGCAAGATTACAAGGCCCCGAGGTATCCAGGGCTGATCCTGCTCATCCCTCTGCTTACCTCCAGGCTCTGCTAAGACAGCATGGGCAATTAAATGCTGCGTTGGGACCAGATCCAAATGCTGTAGTAAGTTGTGGCAGAAAAAGCCCAGCTTCATCTTCACATCAGTACTTGATTTACACACTTAGGAAACGTCACTGATAACTAGACCCAGTCTGGGGCTTGAGTTTTCAGCTTCCTTCCCTTTCAATACATAACCCAACATACACATCTTTACACATCTCAGGAAAAACTCTCTTCATATTTTCTTAAACCCTCTGTCCCTTTCAATAAATGGATTCTCAAGAAGTGAGTCTATTAGCTCACTCATACCAGACTACCAAATGCAAATACAGGCCACCCATATTTTTTTTTGAATAAGTAAAAACACAATGTTTGGAATTTTTATTCTATGTCAAATATTCTTATATCTACATCAAAATTAGTCATTGTTTATGTGAAACTCAAACTGAACTTGCCCTGTATTTTATGTGGATGCCCTGCATTAAAGAATATGTGACTTACATTTTACCTCTCCTAAAGATATTAGCTAAGTCAAAGTCTCTGTACTTAATAATTAATAATTAGCAGATTTTTGACAATGTAGTGAAAGAACAAATATATCAAGTAAGCAAGCTTTTTTATCCCCTGTCCAACTGGAGTCACCACTTTTTAAATTTGAAGGCCTCAACTCCAAAGACAAAAGGCATAGTTTGATTTTACTATGCTTGTACCTGCTTGTAACTAAAGCTACTTATCAATATCTATTTTAAATCAGATCATGTAATTATATTAATTGGTACTCTATTCTTTAGATAGAAAAAATATTGTTCTAAGATCAAACCTCAGCCCCAAATTCCCAGAGTGCACCAGAGACACCAATGGTGACAGCTGGGTGTCTTAGGACTCAGCTCACAGCTCACCATCAGAGAGACTGCCATGTGCCATAGCCTTAACAGAGCTAAGTATGAAGTATGTGTTCTTCAAATCCCAAAAAAAATCTGGATACAGGAGCAGGAAGGGAAGGGGAATGGAAAGAACAGTAATGAGAAGAAAGTAGGCAATCAAGGAACAAAAGGAAAATTGGCCCTAATCAATGGTTTTAAAGATGTATATGGGGAAAAAGGAGACACTTTGTCCACAACAATTACCCAGAATAGGTTCTAACTATTGTAAGAAGCTTATGGAAGATATTCAAAATGAATTCATTTAAAATCCACTCTAATCTTCTTCCTCTTGTCTTTTCTTCCTTCCTTCCTTCCTTCCTTCCTTCCTTCCTTTCTTTCTTTCTTTCTTCCTTCTTTTCTTTCTTTGGTTTTGGTTGGTTGGTTGGATGGTTTTGATTTTGTTTGCTTGGTTGGTTGGTTTCTGACAAAATATTATATGCTGGACTTGCCTCAGTTCACGACCTGCAGCAAAGCCCTTAGACTACAGGCATTTGTCCCTGTGCTTGGCTGGCGATTTTTGTATACAGTGAGGGGTAAACTAAAGCTTACCTTTCTCCAGACTCCCCTCGAGCTCTGACAGTGATCAGGCTCTATTATCAAATACTCTTTTATAGCTTGAATTAAGAACAGTAAAATGAGGAGGCTGATATAGGGAGACTCTTCTGCTCCTACAGCTGATGTATCAAGTCACATTCATCAGAAACGGCATCTAGCCCCCAGACAAAGGCACTGCAAATATTTCTTTGGCCCAACGCAAAAGATGCTTCAGGAACCATTTGTGGACACTAATCCCTAAAGTTTGTTTACTTAGCCCACAGACCCAGCACTATTACATTTCAGATTAAGCCAGCTACAGTAGACTCGGATCTGTATAATTGGACCTGAAGTAATACAAGTAGATCCCCTAGACATCTGTCCCACCAGCTGATTGGTCCTAAGCCAGAGATGATCATGGATAATTTTATCATCTCTCAGGACACATTTGACAGGGTTTAGCAATATTGTTGTTTGTCATTGTGTGGGTAGAAGGTGAGGGTGATAAATATTGCCGCTTCTAGTGAGTAGAGTCCCAGGTTGCTGAAAATGTTACTACCCCCCCACACACACACAGGTACCCACACCAAGCAACCATCCCACCACAAATGTCATTAGTGCCGAGATGCCCTTCCCTAATACAATACCCATTTTTAATTTTTTAATTTTTGGCAATATTTTGAATTTTAAAGCTGTATTTACATGCATCCCTGCATGAGCTTGCTTGTTTCTGTGGGGGGGGGGGGGGTTTACAGGCAGTTGTAATCCATCTGGTATGGAAAGTGGGAGTAGAACCCAGGTCCTTTACATGGGCAGAAAACTGTATTAATCACTCAGCAATCTCTCTAGCCCCAGGACTTTGATTTTAAAAGTATCCTCTGTTGCAGTGCAAATTGCCTTATGGAATATGTATAAAGATATGCATATATATACATATGTAATATATATTACAGTTTATTTACTTGTTTTTCATATTTTAATGCTTCTGAAACCATGTTATAACCTAAAATAAGCATATACTTTAAGGTGATAATTTTTCTTATTTTTTATTATAATGCTATGATTAATCCAATAATTTATCTTCTAAAACTAGTAATTTTGTAATCAAGGGACTAGGTCATTCCTTTTAACATGCTAATTTGCATATAGAGCCCTGAAGGTGATTGCATAATGTCTTGGCCTCAGACTCAAGTATAGCATACAGCCACAGTCACTTTTCACTGATTTTGGTGTGTGGTTCAGGTATCAATGGTGTTTTAAGGCCACAATCATCGGGGTCAAGTATAGCTAATTCAGGGTCCTCTGGAGTTGAGATGGAAAACAGGCAATAAATCCATGAATAATAGGTGTCACTGTAAAGAAACACAAGTAAAAAAGTAACAGCAGAGAATGAGATTCCAGAACTTCATCCATCTTCGCAGGCCAGGCCTTCTTTACTACCACGAAGCAATTTGCTGACACTGGCCTCACAGATCTTGAGTAGCTATCCCAAGCTTTCAAGGCCTCAAAGGACATCACACTGAAGAAGTTAACAGACAGTAGATTCTGACAGGAAAAACAGAATATGCTTTCATCTACTCCACATTCAGCTCAAATATCTTGTTCACAAGCAAAATCTGTGTTTATAGGTGCATTTCCCTATGCCTACAAATACCTCATTCCCTTCTACAGTCTAGCTCCTGCCTTGAGTGTGAAAAGGTGATGAATATTTGCTAACTTGGATTAAATGCACTCAATAGGACTAGTGCTAAGCTAGGGAAGAGCTTCCCTTGAAAGCATGAGGACCTGAGTTTGAGTCCCTACCACTCACATAAGAAGCCTAGCACTGTAGACTGATATAGGAGGAATCAGGGGCTCACTAGCAAGCCAGCCCAGCCCAAATGGGGCAGTTTCACTAAGCAAAAGCACCAGATTTAAATAAGAGACCCTACGTCAAAAAAATAAGGATCAAGGACACAATTCCAAATGCCACCTTCTGGCCTTCATGAGCCCTACCCAGGCAAATAAATAACACACACACACACACACACACACACACACACACACACACACCACAACACACATACACACACACCAAACACATTATACACACAACACACATACCACACACAAAAAAATACAACACACACACACACACAACGCACACATCATTACTATTGAGATATACACACTCCTCTTAAAGGAGGGGGCAAAATCCAAGAAAAAAAACAGTACGGGAGACAGAGATACCCCATTCCAATGTCTTTTTCTAGCTGGCATGAGGACATCTATTCAGAGGCAAGTAAATGTTTCCTACTACTCATTTGTTAGATGTTTATAAGTGTCACACTCAACACAATTCTAGCATCTCCAAGCACCAGAAGACTTCTGAGTCTGAGCAGGCATGCCACCCTGACACATAACATCTACACCCAAAGGGCTTCGGACCAGCTTTGCAGCTGAAGGGTGGGTTTCAGGCAGTCAAGTCTGTGGCAATCCTTCTCTTAATTCCAGCAGAGTCAGTTGTCTTTGTTTTACGTTTATTTATTCAGCAATGTCTAAATATATGCTGGTCTGTTGAAACAGCCTCTGGGCAGAAATACAATAAAAACATTAATTAAAAACCAGATTAGAAACACCCAGCGGAGTGAATGGAACAGCATCAAATGAGTCTGCCATTTAAGTGTTAGCCAAGGAAGATGCAGCCCCTGCAGGTGACCTGCCATGTGCCTAACTGGCTTCTAAGAGATCCCTGTCCATGCTGAGGTATGTGCTCCCTGACCATGGATACCCATAGCAAATTAGTCTGTTTGTCTCCAGACCCTTGAGATGGCACTGTCTTTGCCACTCCTTTCATTCTACAGTTGACTGGGGAGGCATCTTCAGAATCCTTAAGGTTGGCAAGGATCTATGCAAGGGAATCTTACATAACATCTGGGCTTTGTCTAGGCAATACCAGGGAGGCCAGGTGCCCTCAGGTTAAATGTGCTGGCACTTTATGGTCAGTAGCACTTTCTCTCCAGTGGCCCTCCCACTTCTAGACCCAAAAGCTATAGCTGCATTTAATGAGGTATAGAGTACCACCTCAAGGGAATAGTATAATTACAGATACTGCAGGCATCAGACTGAGGGCATGGGCAAGCATCTCCCAAAGGGAGTGAGTAAATGAGCCTTAATTCCCCTGTGACATAAAAAATTCCCTAAATTCCAAATTTGTTTGCACAGCTAATTAGGCATGAACTTTTAAAATCCAGCTCAGACCTGTTAAGAAGTAAAATCTTGCTCTATGCAGGCATGTTCTGTCAAGGACTCACATCTTGTAAGAGACACCATTGGTAGGAATCATTACTTTATAATAACGCCTATAATTTTCTTAAACAAACAAACAAAGGCAAGTAACTTTTTTAAAAAGTTTTTGGCTTCTTTTTTGTATGTATAATTTTCCCAACTTAGAAAAACAAAGAGCTTTGAAGAGAAAATGATAGCACATAAACACCAGGTAGGAGCAGGGGCTCCTCTATGGTAGGATCATTTTATTTACTGTTCCATTGGACTCTGCACTATTCATTCCTCCTTATTTTACCTGAATGACAGATGTGCCAATATCTTAATTCAAAAAGACTACCACCGAAGTAGATAGACTTGCCTTTCATTGGGCAGCTGGCTCTAATTAAATTTCTACAATCCCTTTTAAATCAGCCACAGGGTGTGTGTGTGTGTGCGTGTGTGTAATTTTATGTTATCGTTGAACTAAGTCTCATGAGCAGCCAGCTACAGCATTCTGAAGTGCCAGGTTATTAGCTAAAAGAATAAAGCACTGCTTTTCTTCACTTGTAACCCATACTCTGACTTTCATGCTAAATTCAATCCCCCAATTAATTAGTTCAAAAGCATGCAACTTTAACTAAGATTCAGTGTTACATGCCTGTTTCTAAAAGTCAGGCTTTCCAAGTGTGACGCTCTCCTGTTACCCTTTGCAATTTAAATGAGCCATTTTGGAGCATGGTTCATTTTTCTTTATTAATATATGCAGCCCTTGGGGTTACACTGAAGCTTGTGATGGCTCTGTGCCAACAGTCAGGGCAACATAATGTCTGCAAGACTGGGTTTTTTTCCGGCAGGTGGTGTCCACTGTGCAGCCCTAGCCCAACAGGGAGATTGTGAGTCAACTTTTGCAGCCACACAGGATGGCTGGTACCCTGAAGTACAGGGTCTCATTTCAATGAGGACACCCCGTTTTATTTTTGCATTCAAAAGCATTCCACGGATCAAGTTTCAGATAACTAAATACTTGTTAATACAAATCCAATGGAATCTAATATGTTAAATACTCCCAATCTCAAATTTAAACAAGATATGCTAATGAATTTGACCTTTTCTCCGTGATTCAGAATCAACATTAAATTGTTAGTTACTACATATGAGTGAACAAAAGCATAGAATGAGTTGACCTTCCAACAAATAACACTACACTAACAGGCTTTCACTTTAATTTTTTGTTTTTTTTTTTTTCATTTTGGTTTTGTCTCCTTCCATAAGATCAAATAATCAGTGATCACATTGCCTGGGTCTTCATGTCAGCCTTTCAAAGGAAACAAGGAGGCCTCACCCACTGTCGGTTTGCAGATGGCTAGGAACACAAATGACTCTACAGTGGCAACTACACTGAAAGTGAGTTAGTTCTGGATGGTAGTCGGAGGCTCTGCCCTTGGCTGTAAATGCAGAAGTATCAGGAATGAACCTTCAGCATTCTCCCTAGATATACAGAGCCCTATACAGTTCCATTGCAGCTAATCTGATTCCCATAAGAGAGATCACCTGAGGCTTGTTCTATTTCTGGCATAGTCAGTAATCAATCTGTTCACCCTCAGGTTTCCTCTCTTTCTTTCTTCTGTGTCTTCTCACTGTCTTTTAATTTTTACTCTGGGCAGTTTCAGTTAACATTACATCATTTACCCAAAGGAAAAGAGTCATAGAAAAAGAGTAGAACATGTTAATGCATGTAAGCTGGATTCTTAATGTGTTTTTATTTTGTATGTGATGAGAATAAAAATAAATTTTAAATTACATGGACATTTTTATTTTCAAATTTGCCTCTCATCAAAATGGAAACAAGGTTGGCTATCCTGACACAAGTCCACTCACATGTGCTGTCTCCACCAATTATAACTCTTCAGCTTCTGGAAACCCCCAACAGTGAGTGTTTGAAGTCTGTCCCAGATGATCCCAGCCAAAATGACTCAGTGCTATGGTTTAGATATGAAATATCCACAGAAAGTTTAGTTCGTAGCCATGGCTGCCATTAAGAAGCAACTAGATCATGAAAGAACTATGCTCACCAATGGATGAGTTTGTGGCTGAATGGACTGTTTGAAGGTAGGTAGAGCCTGGTTGTAAGAAATAGGTTAGTGGATCACTAAGGGCAGACTTTTGGATGATTATCTTTTCTCCTGTCTCTTCTCACAAACTCCATTTTCTACATGCAACATGGTAAGTCACACCCATTGATCCTCCAGATGTCATGATGTTTTACCTCCCCTCAGGCCCACAGCAAGGAAGCAAGCTAAGCAGTCACAAAATCTTTAAAATCATGAACCAAGACAAAATTTCTTCTTTCTCCGTTTTTAGTTGTTTGCTCATTTGTTTTGAAACAGAATATCAGTATTGAGGCTGACCTTGAATTATGAATCTTCCAGAGACTACTTCTTGAATGCTAAGATTTTAGGTATGGGCCACTGTGATAGTTTATATATGCCCAGGTAGCACTATTAGGAAGTGTAGCCTTGTTGGAGTAGGTGTGGCCATGTTGGAGTAGGTGTGTAACTGTGGGCAGGGGCTTTAAGACCCTCATTCTACCTGCCTGAAAGTCAGTCTTTTCCAAAGGAACTCTCAGCTCCTCCAGCCCCATATCTGCCTGGACACTGCCAAGTTCCCACCTTAATGATAATGGACTGAACCTCTGAACCTGTAAGCCAGCCCCATTTAAATGTTGTCCTTAGGAGGAGGACTCCAGACACAGGGACTGAGGAACAGCCGGGGGTAAGAGCCTGCCGGTTTCAACGTGTGGCTGGAGACCTCTGCCTGAGCAACCAGACCTCCATAGCCAAACAGCACCAGGAAAAAACTAGCCGCCCACTTGTGTGGAAAAGCAAGAGAAAGGAGGACTCCAGACAAGGGGACTGAGGAACAGCTGGGAGAGAGAACTGGTCTCCAAGGAATATTGACAGCTGGGCTTGACTGAAAGACAAGCCACAGTCAGAGAGAGAAAGACTAGCTAACAACAAAGATAACAAGATGGCAAAAGGCAAGGGCAAGAACACAAGAAATAGAAACCAAGACTACTTGGCTTCATCAGAAAAGGAAGCCTCAGACTTAAAATCACATATCAAGAGGATGATGGAAGATTTTAAGAAGGAAATAAATAACTCCCTTAAAGAAATACAAGAGAACACAGGTAAACAACTGGAAACCCTTAATGAGGACACACAAAAATCCCTTAAAGAATTACAAGTAAACACAATGAAACAGGCAGAATTACAGGAAAACACAATCAAATAAATTAACAAAACCATTCAGAAATTAGAAATATAAACAATAAAGAAATCACAAAGAGAAACAACCCTGGAGTTAGAGAACATAGGAAAGAAATCAGGAGTCATAGATGCAAGCATCACCAATAGAATACAAGAGAAGTAAGAGAGAATCTCAGGTGCAGAAGATACCATAGAAAACATGGACACAACAGACAAAGAAAACACAAATCCAAAAAGCTCCTAACCCAAAACATCCAAGATATCCAGGATGCAATGAGAAGACAGAACCTGAGGATAAGAGTATAGAAGACAGTGAAGATTCCCAAGTAAAAGGACCAGGAAATATCTTCAACAAAATTATAGAAAACTTCCTTAACCTAAAGAAAGAGATGAACATAAATATACAAGAAGCCTAGAGAACTCCAAATAGACTGGACCAGAAAAGAAATTCCTCCCGTCACATTATAGTCAAAACACAAAATACACAAAACAAGGAAAGAATATTAAAAGCAATAAGGGAAAAAGGGCAAGTAACATATAAAGGCAGACCTATCAGAATTACACCAGACTTTTTACCAGAGACTATGAAAGCTAGAAGATCCTGGGCAGATCTCATACAGACACTAAGAGAACACAAACACCAGCCCAGGCTGCTATACTCAGCAAAAGTCTCAGTAATCATAGATGGTGAAACCAAAATATTCTATGACAAATCCAAATTTGCACAGTATGTTTCCACAAACCCAGCCCTACAAAGAATAATACATGGAAAACACCAACTCAAGGAGGGAAACTACACTCAAGAAAAAGCAAGAAAGTAATCTTTCAACAAACTCAAAAGAAGATAGCCACACAAACATATAAACAACATCAAAAATAACAGGAAACAACAATCACTATTCTTTAATATCTCTTAACATCAATGGTCTCAACTCCCCAACAAAAAGACATAGACTGACAGACTGGATCCATAAACAGGACCCAGGAAATGCACCTCCATGTTAAAGGCAAATACTACCTCAGAGTAAAAGGCTGGAAAATAATTTTCCAGGCAAATGGCCCCAAGAAACAGGCTGGGGTAGCCATTCTAATATTGAATAAAATCTACTTTCAACCAAAAGTCATCAAAAAAAGATAAGGAAGGACACTTCATACTCATCAAAGGAAAAATCTACCAAGAAGAACTCTCAATTCTGAACATCTATGCCCCGAATGCAAGGGCTCCCACATTCATAAAAGAAACTTTACTAAAGCTTAAAGCACACATTGCACCTCACACAATAATAGTGGGAGACTTCAACACCCCACTATCAACAATGGACAGATCTTGGAAACATAAACTAAACAGAGACACAGTGAAACTAACAGATGGTGTGAACCAAATGGATTTAACAGATATCTATGGAACATTTCATCCTACATCAAAAGAATATACCTTCTTCTCAGCACCTCATGGTACCTTTTCCAAAATTGATCATATAGTTGGACACAAAACAAACCTCAACAGATATAAGAAGATTGAAATAATTCCATGCCTCCTATCAGATCACTACAGATTAAGGCCGGTCTTCAATGGCAACAACAACAACAGAAAGCCCACATACACATGGAAGCTGAACAATGTTCTATGCAATGATAATTTGGTTAAGGAAGAAATAAAGAAAGAAATTAAAGACTTCCTAGAATTTAGTGAAAATGAAAGTACAACATACTCAAACCTATGGGACACAATGAAAGCAGTGTTAAGAGGAAAACTCATAGCTCTGAATACCTCCCCAAAAAAACTGGACAGAGCATATACTTAACAGCACCCCTGAAAGTTCTAGAACAAAAAGAAGCTAATATACTCAAGAGGAGTAGAGGGCAGGAAATAATCAAATTAAGGGCTGAAATCAACCAAGTGGAAACTAAAAGAACTATACAATGAATCAACAAAACCAGGAGCTGGTTCTTTGAGAAAATCAACAAGATAGATAAACCCTTAGCCAGACTAACCAGAGGGCACAGAGAGTGTATACAAATTAATAAAATTAGAGATGAAAAGGGAGATATAACAAAAGATCCTGAGGAAATTTTAAAAAATCATCAGATCCTACTACAAAAGCCTATATGCAACAAAATTGGAAAATCTGGAGGAAATAGACAAGATTCTAGACAGATACCAAATACCAAAGTTAAGTCAGGATCAGATAAACCATCTAAACAGTCCCATAACCCCTAAAGAAATAGAAGCAGTCATTAAAAGTTTCCCAACCAAAAAAAGTCCAGGACCACATGGGTTCAGTGCAGAATTCTATCAGACCTTCAAAGAAGACCTAATAACAAAACTCTTCAATCTATTCCACAAAGTAGAAATGAAAGGAACACTACCAAACTCATTCTATGAGGCCACAGTTACACTGATACCAAAACCCCACAAACACCTAACAAAGAAATAAAACTTCAGACCAATTTCCCTTAAGAATATCGGTGAAAAAATACTCAATAAAATTCTTGCAAACCGAATCCAAGAACACATCCCAATGATCATTCACCATGATCAAGGAGGCTTCATCCCAGGGATGCAGGAATGGTTCAATACCAGGAAATCCATCAATGTAATCCACTACATAAACAAACTCAAAGAAAAGAACCACATGGTCATTTCGTTAGATGCTGAAAAAGCATTTGACAAAGTTCAACATCCCTTCATGATAAAAGTCTTGGAAAGATCAAGAATTCAAGGAGCATACCTAAACATAGTAAAAGTGATATACAGTAAACCAGTGGCCAACATCAAACTAAATGGAGAGAAACTTGAAGCAATCCCACTAAAATCAGGAACTAGGCAAGGCTGCCCTCTCTCTCCCTATCTATTCAATATAGTACTTGAAGTTCTAGCTAAAGCAATCAGACAACAAAAGGAGGTAAAAGGGATACAAATTGGAAAGGAAGAAATCAAAATATCGCTATTTGCAGATGATATGATGGTTTAATTAAGTGACCTGAAAAACTCCACCAGAGATCTGCTACAGCTAATAAACAACTTTAGCAAAGTGGCTGGATACAAAATTAACTCAAGCAAATCAGTAGCCTTCCTACACTTGAAGGATAAACAGGCTGAGAAAGAAATTAGGGAAATGACACCCTTCACAATTTTCACAAGCAATATAAAATATCTTGGTGTAACTCTAACCAAGTGAAAGATCTGTATGACAAGAACTTCAAGTCTCTGAAGAAAGAAATTGAAGACCTCAGAAGATGGAAAGATCTCCCATGCTCATGGATTGGCAGGATTAACATAGTTAAAATGGCCATCCTGCCGAAAGCAATCTACAGATTCAATGCAATCCCCATCAAAATTCCAACTAAATTCTTCATAGACTTAGAACAATTCTCAAATTCATATGGAATAACAAAAAACCCTGGTTAGCAAAAACTATTCTCAACAAAAAAGGACTTCTGGGGGAATCAGCCTCCCTGACTTCAAGCTATACTACAGAGCAGTAGTGATAAAAACTGCATGGTATTGGTACAATCACAGGCAGGTAAATCAATGGAATAGAATTGAAAACCCAGAAATGAACCTACACACTTATGGTCACTTGATCTTTGACAAAGGAGCTAAAACCATACAGTGGAAAAAAGACAGCATCGTCAACAAATGGTGCTGGCTCAACTGGCAGTCTACATGTAGAAGATTACGAATTGATCCATTCCTATCTCCCTGTACAAAGCTCAAGTCCAAGTGGATCAAGGACCTCCACATAAAACCAGATACACTGAATCTAATAGAAGAGAAAGTGGGGAAAAGTCTTGAACACATGGGCACAGGGGGAAAGTTCCTGAACAGAACACCAATGGCTTGTATTCTAAGATCAGGAATCGACAGATGGAACCTCATAAAATTACAAAGCTTCTGTAAGGCAAAGGACACTGTAAATAGGACAATATGGCAACCTACAGATTGGGAAAAGATCTTTACCAATCCTACATCCGATAGAGGGCTAATATCCAATGTATACAAAGAACTCAAGAAGCTAGACTCCAGAGATCCAAATACCCCTATCAAAAAATGGGGAAGAGAGCTAAACAGAGAATTCTTAACTGAGGAAACTCAAATGGCCAAGAAGCACCTAAAGAAATGTTCAACATCCTTAGTCATCAAGGAAATGCAATTCAAAACTACCCTGAGATTTCACCTCACACCAGTCAGAATGGAGATAAAAAACTCAGGTGACAGCAGATGTTGGCGAGGATATGGGGAAAGAGGAATATTCCTCCATTGCTGGTGGGAATGCAAGCTGATACAACCTCTCTGGAAATCAGTTTGGTGGACCCTCAGAAAAATGAACATAACACTACCTGAGGACCCAGCTATTCTGCTCCTGGGCATATACCCAGGAGATGCTCCAATATGTAATAAAGACACATGTTCCACTATGTTCATAGCAGCCATATTTATAATAGCCAGAAGGTGGAAACAACCCAGATGTCCCTCCACAGAGGAATGGATACAGAAAATGTGGTACATTTACACAATGGAATACTACTCAGCTATTAAAAACAATGACTTCATGAAATTCACAGACAAATGGATGGAACTTGAAAATATTCTGAGTGAGGTAACGAAGTCACAAAAGAATGCACATGGCATGGACTCACTGTTAAGTAGTTATTAGCCCAAAAGTTTGAAATACCCAACAGTCACTTCACAACAACAGTAGGGTGGAATGTGAGGTCCCAGATGGAGGACTTGCAGAAGGGACTGAAGGACCTGAAGGAGTTTGCATCCCCAGGGAGGCAGCAACAGTTTCAACTGGCCTGACCACCCCACCCCACCCCGATACTCCTGGAGACTGATCCACCAACCAAAGAATACACATGGAGGGACCTATGGTGCTGGCCACATATGTTGCAGAGGAGGGCCCTGCTGGCCATCAGTGAGAAGAGAGGCCCTTGGGCCTGAGAGTGTTAGATCCCCCAGTAGAGGAGAATGCCAAGGAGGGAAGAAGGGAGTGTGTTGGTGGGTGGGTAGGGGAATAGCCCCATAGTGGAAGGGGATGGGGGGGGGGGGAAATAGGGAGGTTCCAAAGGGGAGATCTGGAAAGGGGGAAACATTTGAAATGTAAATAAAGTATGAAAAAAAATGTTGTCCTTAAAGAGTTGCCTTGGTCATAGTGTCTCTTCACAGGAGTAAAAACCTAAGACAGTCATTATATATGACTAACCCTTTCTTCCTTCAAGCTAGATTCTGCTGAGTATCTTGTCACAGCAACAAAAAGCTGACTGGCATATTCAAAGTAGCAAAGAAAACCCTCCAAAAGGCAACGCTATCATTCAACATCAGGCTAGATTCTGGCATTGCTTGGAGATGGAGCAGATACCTTATACTGGTAGGCTAAGTCAAGACTGTAAGCCCTGAGCTCTGAAGGCAATCTCAGGCCTAGGACAATTGGAACAACTATTCACCCTACTAGGCAGTGACTCCCTGAATGGTTTTCCATGGTGTCCCCAAAATAACTTTTTATCTTGAAATCGTCCCTAAGCATTCCAAGACTAATTCTTCCTTTTTCTTTCTTCCAATCTGGCAAATTATTTCCTAGTAACATTCCTAGCATGCAGTTCTTCTTTTCTATTTCCACCAAGTTAGGTATTTGTCTTCTAGTACTACACTATTATGCAATACCAGGAAGTAACTTTCCTTCATTCGCAAGTATGGAGCATTTTGTATAAATCTTCTTAAAGCTCTTGAACTTTGATGCAAACTTAAGTTTTCACTATAAAGTGAAAACTTATAGTGAAATTATAAGTCTGGCAAATTCCCTGGGCTCAAAAAAATAAATGACCATGATGGAAGAGAAAAGAGGCAGGAGATTTCTCAGTTCTGGTAGAGATGCTGGGATTTAAAGTGATTTAAGACTTACAAATACCGTGCTACTGGAGCTTCACGGGGAGCTCAGTATGGAGATTCATAGTTACACATTTAAAGGAGCTATTTTATTTTCTATTCTTTTTACATGTCAGGTGCTGCTATCTGGGGAGGAACCAAAGACTTCAATAGGTGGTGTCTCATTAGTTTATTGTGGAAAGACCCTGAAAGCTAGCTCATGCTCTGGTTCCTCCCTCCCCTCCACTTCACCCTCCCACCTGCCCACAATAGTCCCTGGCCACACACACACACACACACACACACACACACACACACACAGCCCTGCCTTTCTATTCTATTTCCTGCCTGCCATGTGGTATGCAGCCTCTGGCACAGGCACATGCTCCCACTGCTAAGATGTCCCCCCCCCCCCCACGGGCCCAGAATTTATGCAGCAAAGGAATACAGACTGGACCTATGAGCTAAAATGCTTCCCCATTGAGTTCTGGAAATCCAACTTAGGTCCTCTGCAACAGCAGTATGTACTTTTAACTTTTGCATTCTTAGTCTATCTCTTAATCTCTTAAGCTGCTCTTAATACTGAAAAAAAAAAAGTAGCCATAAGCACCTTGCCTAGGCAGCACAGTAGACCTGGCCCTGGTGGCATGAGCTTGGGAGAGTTGGCAGGATGACCAACTCAGCTACTACCCAGGTCCGGATCCAGGGCTTTGAGCTGACCCAACCCAACATCCACCCCGTCTATGAACTGCTAGAGCATGCGAAGGGGCTGATCCTGTAGATCCAAAACTGCAGGATCTCCATGACACAGGGCAACAACAGGATATCCAAAAGGAGTCTCAGTGCGGATCAAGTACTGATAGAGTAGCAGAAGCCAGGTGCCTTAAACCTGACCAATGACTCACTACAAAGGTCATTTGCAAGAAAAGCTATTTAGGCAAAAGGGTATATTGTGTGACACACTGTGACACACTGCAGGTTCCACAGTGAGGTGTTCTGTTTTGTTTGTTTTATTTGTGGGAGGTTGCAATGGCGGAGGGCAGATGTGGAGGGGTGGAAGATGAAAGGGATTGAGGAGCCTGATGTGAAATTCACAAAGAATCCATAACACGTTTAAAAAATATTAGCTATGCTTTGTTAAAATTGTCTTCCAACTTTATTTCTAAACTTTTTAAATTAAATACTACTACAGTTTATGCTGAAAGTTGTAGAAATATTTTATTTCCTAAGTGAGATGGGTATTAGTGACCCACATTTATTAATTTGTCAAAATTAATCAGTTGTTCATTTTATATCATGTATTTCCTTATATGTAAAAATAGAATGTATGTATTTATGCACATACATATTTATACTAATATTTGTATGTACCTGTGTGTATACACATATATATTTTAAATTTATAATACATAAACACATATTTGATACCTATAAATCTATAAGTATATAAATTTATGTTGCCATACAGTTTTCTTCTCCTTTAAATTGATCTATTTTTAAAACTGGTTTGGACCTGGAAAGGCAGCTCTAGTAGAGTACCATGGTTCAGTTTCCAGCACCTCACAACATTTAAGGGGTTCGACTCCCTCCTCTAACCTCCACAGGTACCAGGCACACATCTACTGCACAAAAGTACAGGCAAACACCTGTGCACACAAAATTAAATTAAAATTTAAAAATATAAATAAAAATTTAAAACCAGCTTTAAAAATCAAAGTGAAAAAAGGGAAGAAAGTAAGGAGGGAGGGAGGGAGGGAAATGGAGAGGGAGGAGGGGGTAGGAGGATGGAGAAGGGAGGAGGGGGAGGGGGAAGGGAGAAAGGAAGGGGAGGAGAGAGGAAGGGAGGAGGGGGCAGGAGGATGGAGAAGGGAGGAGGGGGAGGGGGAAGGGAGAAAGGAAGGGCAGGGGAAAGGGAGGAGGGAGGGAGGGAAGGGAGGAGGGGGCAGGAGGATGGAGAAGGGAGGAGGGGGAGGGGGAAGGGAGAAAGGAAGGGCAGGGGAAAGGAAGGAGGGACAGGGAAGGGGAGGAGGAAGGAAGTAGAAAGTCGGTTCACAGAAACCATATAAATAAATAAAATGTAAGAATGACAACTGCCAAAAATACCAACTAGCTTAAGAGACAAAATTTCACTTTATCATTCTTTGCTGTTTAATTTCTAGATGTCTACAAGGAGACACTCATATCCAACATAGGATAAGGATGTGTGTTCTCACAGTGAGGTTGCAACACTGTAGTCAGGATGGAGAAATGCTTAAGCATACACAGGAAATGATGAAGTAACATCCTGATATCCTATAAGCCAGATTGAAAATGTTTCACTTAGGAACAGAGACTGAAGGAAAGGCCATCTAGAGACTGCCCCACCTGGGGATACATCCCATATACAGTCATCAAACCCAGACGTTATTGTGGATGCTGGGAAGTGCTTGCTGATGGAAGCATGATAAGCCATCTCCTGAGAGGCTCAGGCAGAGCCTGACAAATACAGAGGCGGATGCTCACTTGCAGCCAAACACTGAAGTGAGCATGGGGTTTCAGATGGAGGAGTTGGAGAAGGAACTGAAGGAGCTGAGGGGGTTTGCAGCCCTATGGTGGGAGCAACAGTGTCAACTGGCCTGACCCCCCAGAGCTCCCGGAGACTAGACCACCAACCAAAGAATACACATGGAGGGACTCATGGTGCTGGCCACTTATGTGGCAGAGGAGGGCCTGTTGGCCATCAGTGAGAGGAGAGGCCCTTGGGCCTGAGGGTGAGATGTCCCTCAGTGTAGGGGAATGCCAGGGAGGGAAGACTGGAGTGGGTGGGTGGTGAGCACCTTCATAGAGGCAGGTGGAGGGGGATGGGATAGGGGATTTCTGAAGGGGAGACCTGGAAAAGGGAAAACATTTGAAATGTAAATAAAGTAAATATCCTAAATAAATAAATAAATAAATAAATAAATTTCTTCTGAAAAAGAAAAGAAAGTGCTTCACCTAAAAATTACCAAGTAAATGACCAGAGTACCTGCTTAATTATACAAAAAAAAACAAAAACAAAAACAAAAAAAACCACAGTTTGCTTTTAACATAAAAACCAATAAGGTTTCTTAGTTGTCTAAGTAATACAAATTGATACATAGTGGATAGTAACACAAACTGACTGTGGAACTCAGCAATACTATACATGTATGGAGATCTGAAGCCATACAAAAGAGAGAAAAGCCACCCACATAGATGAGAAATGTTGACAAAATGCAAAAAGAAGTTAAAGTAAAATCATAATAGTCTGACAGTTAAATCGATGATTTTTAAAAGGTGATTACTGTGTGATAGAGTAACTATCAATGGCAAGCAGTAGCAGTCATATCTTAAAATTAAAAGTTTGTTGGGATCTGGGAAAACCCTAGGTTTAGTCCTTAGCTCCACAAAATAAAAAATCCACTCAAATCGGTTTGTTTTCTTTAAAATGATTTAGAAATTTTTCTTTCTTTTTTAAATTTTATTTTCTTTTTATTGAAAATAGATTCTTCTCTCACACAATACATCTCGCCTGCAATTTCCCCTCCACTCTTCCTAGCTCTTCCAACACACCTTCCCTCTCCCAAGACTCACTACCCCTCTGTTTCCTCTTCAGAAAAGAGCAGGCCCTCAAAAGACCACAGGCAAACAAAATAAAACAAGATAATAAGATAAAGCAAAAGCCTTCATACTGAAGCTAGACAAGGGAATCCAATAAGAGGAAAAGAATCTCAAGATACAAAAGAGCCAAAGACACACCCACTCCCAGTGTTAGAAGGTCCTCAAAAACCCTAAGCTAACATCATAATACACATACACAAAGGACCTGGTGCAGAGCTGTGCCGCCCTGGGCTTGTGATGCAGTCTCTGTGAGCCTCTAATAAGCCCTGCTTAGTTATTCAGTGGGCCGTATTCTCCTGGTGTTCTCTATCCCCTCTGACTTCCACAGTCTTCCCCACTCTTCTTCTGAAGAGTTCCCTGATCTCAAAGAGAAGGGACCCAATGGAGATCTCCACTTTAGACTCCCTCTCTGCATAATGTCTGGCTGTGAGTTTCTGGACCCACTACCATCTGCTGATGGAGGAAGCCCCTCTGATGACAACTGGACAAGGCACTAGTCCATGAGTATAGGATAATATCCTAAGAATCATATCATTGGTGTGTGTGCATGTGCGTGTGTGACATATTCATTCAGTTCTAACATACGTCTCTGGGATATCCAGTTCTGGCCATCTAAGCAGTGTCAAACATTGGCTCTATCTCATGGCATGGGCTTCAAGTCAAACCAAACATTGGTTAGTCACTTTCACAAGTTCTACATCACTATTGCTCCAGTACATCTTGCAGGCAAGGCAGATTGTAGATGGAGGGTTTGGGGCTGGGTGGGTGTCCAGGGTTCTCTTTCCGTAGCCTACAAAGTACCTTCACATACCAGTAGACTAGAAAGCAAGAGGGAAGGCTCTATGCTTCACCAGCTCTACCTCTCTACGTTCAATGAGCTGTGTAGATGTTGCCCTCCTCAATGGGGCCCCACTGTCAGCTTTTAAAGAGCAACCTTCTGTCCTAGCATCAGTCTGGGCTGTTTCATGATCTCCACAAGACCCCTTGGCCAACAACTCAAAGGGATGTAACTAAGTCCTAGCTGCAAAAGGTGGCCAATTCAGACTCTGTATTCTCTATTATTAGGAGTCCTCACTAGGGTCACCCTCATAGATTCCAGGAAGTTTTCCTTGCCACTAGGCTTCTAAATTACCACCCCAGTGCTCCTCAATTCCAGCTATCTCTCCCTGCATTCTCTTCTCCCACCCTTCCCCAACCACCAACACCACCACCTGATTCTTCCCACTCCCTTGTTCACTGACCAGTCTACCCACAAAATTTATTCTATTTCCCCTTCCCAAGGAGGTCCATGTGTCCCTCCTAGAACCCCCATTTTACCTAACCTCTCTGGATCTATGGATTGTATCTTGATTATCATAGTTTTAATGCCTCACTTTTTAAGGTGAATCAATGGCCAAAGACTGTCGGGTAGTTGAAAAGGTCTTTTAAAGAGAGACCAAGGTGAACTGGGGAGATGGTTCAATTATGGGCACAGAGAAGAGTGACAACCTCGGTTTGAATCTCCAGAGCCCAGAAAAAGTCTGGCATAGTAGTCTGGGTCTGCAGTCTGACTGATTCAAGGGGAGATGGAAGACCAAGCCAGGAAAGCTACAGAAGCTCCTGAGCCAGCTAGCCTAGTGCACATACGACAAGTCACAAAGAAAAAAAAAAAAAAAACAGGCCTTTCTCAAACAAGGTTGAAGGTGAAAACAGACACCCAAGGTTGTCCTCACACACACATACACACACACATATACAGTGACACAACACACACAGTGACACATGTACACAACACACTGACAAATGCATACAACATAGAATACACATCAGACACACATACAAAGAAAGAAGAGAGAATTAATTCAGTGGTAGAACACTTGCCACCATGGCAAGGCCCTGAGTTCAATCTCAACACAAGGAGGAACAGAGGGCGACAAGAATATAATTTCTGAAGAACATCAATCTATATGAAGGTAGAATGAAATCATTTCAAATAATTCCTGGCATGGTTCATCTAAGTGTTCCTGCAGAACCTGCACCAGGGAAATGATGAGTAAATTCAAGAGATTCAGAACAGTGCAAACATGATTCTTAGAGAAAATCTCACAAGATGCTTTGTCTTAGTCTGCTTTTTCCTGCTGTGATAATGACAGTGATCAAGAGCCCATTAGGGAGGAAAGAATTGCTGCTTAGTATCTATCTCCAGTGGAAATCAAGGCAGGAGCTCAACTTAGAAAGCTGAAGACAGAAACCACAGCAAACAAAAGGAACAATGCCTCTTGCGCAGTCTCTACAGCTTGCTCAGCCTATAATTCAGGTCCACCTGTGCAAGGGTGGCACTGTCTGCACTGGGCTAGCCATCAATCATTAATCAACAAAATGTCCCAGAGGTTTGCCTGCAAGCCAATCTGATGGAGGCAAGTCTTTACTTGAGGTTCCCTCTTCCCAGGTGACTCTAGTTAGTGTTAAGCTAACAAAAGCCAACCCACACAATGGTGTAGAAGTACAGACCTAGTAAACAGATATGTAGTGGTCCCTAACTGGAACCTGCTCAGAAGCCATCAGGACAGAAAAGCACACAGGGGACTTGCAGATTGTCTTACATATCTTATGTTGGAAGCTAATGGGAGCCACCTCACAGAGAAAGTTTTAAAGATCAACACTAAACAAATGATAATATAAAAACCAATACTAGTGTCAAGAAAATGTAGAAAGTATGTAACATAGAATTGTAACGAACTACATATTTATTCTATATCTTATATATGATTGATAGTATAATTTATAATATAGACCATAAACATAGGTGACTATGTGTAAATTTAAAAATCAACTACATACCTACAAATGTTGCATATATTATTATATATACAAACTATGTTATATACACAAATTATATGTATATATAACTACATAATAATCATGATAGGACAACTTAAAAATGAATGGGTTGAACAAAATGATCATAAAGGGTCAAAGTAACCAAAGGTTTAAGCAATAACATGATATGCATGCTATTTTTATATTAGGAGTAAATATCAGATTAGGTAGAATTTTGAAATCAGATTTTGAAAATGATATTCTGATGGAGGCAGGAGCCTGGGAAAATAAGCAATAGAATTAAGATAATTATTGTTTTCTATAAGCCTTTTAATATTAATTGGCTTTTTAAATTTTGTGCTTTCTACTTTGATTTTTAAAATACTAATTTTTATTTAAAAAGAATAAGAAGAGGAAGGGTTGAAGTTTGGTATTTAAGATACATTCATGTGCACACTATAATACCATAAAAATATTTATACAACCATGGTTCTAGTGACTGTAACGTTAAAAGAAAGCAACTTCCCCCATATTGTTGTTGTCATTGTTAGGTTTACGTAAAATCAACCTTAGATGTAACATACTCAAGTTCAGGTTCAATCCAAGTGAGTATTTTAAGCCCCAAAGCACCATTTGGTGATTAGTGGGATGATGTCCTATTTGCCAAGTTTTTGGTATTGGTTCCTTCTCACATCCTATCCTAATGTGTTTCAGGGAGGATGGGTCACTCTCCAAAAGGAACTGAGAATTTAGTACACATGTAACTCCCTTGCCAATTTTCACAGCAGACAATCCAAAACCTTATAGATACAAAGAAGTTCAGACAAAGCTATTAATGTTAAGAATAGGAAGATGGCAATTAGTACCCTATTTCCTAGACACATATGAAGAACATATAACATTCATAAAACTACAGCATTGTGAGAATGTGCAAGGACAGATACAGATGTTCACTGCCGAGCAGTCCCTGGAGCAGAACAAACCCTGTGCTACAGCTCGTTCTTTACCTTTCTTAATCTTTGAGTAATTAGCATGGGGAAAAGTTGTTTTCTGGGCCACGACAGAGACAAATAATTTCCCAGCAGAAAGAGACAAGCAAATGAGCCTGAGCATGTGACAGGCTTGGCAAGCAATGAGTCTTAACAATTTTGCAGTTGAATTATTGAACTGTTAAAACTGCTGAGTTACACAGAAAAGTTCTGGATAGATAAATAAGGTTTTGTTAGTGGGGATTTTTGAGGGGGCTAATTTTGTTTGTTACAACTGCTCGTTGCCATGAGCACCAAAAGTTATGACACTTCCACTCACACTGTATTTTTTTATTTGGAAAATAAGGCTCCATTTATGTGGTTGAGGTTCATCAACCACATGAACTTAAAGTGTGAGGTTCACACACACACACCCTAGATTTATTTCCTAAACTAGTGATCTTGTTTATTTTTAGATGTACCACAAATTGTTGGATCTTCAGTGAAAATAACGAAGGCCTTTTTGAGAGAGCCTTTTTAACTTTAATAAATATTTTTAGTACTATATACTAGCAATAAGAAATAGTACAGTGCAAAACAGTAGTCACAATACAGTAAGTTCGTTGGTCAATTAACAATCAAATAAGCAATTATAATAAGATGAGTTAAGTACTTGGACTACAGTTAGCAGCAGCACTCCACATAACCTAGGGCTAAAGGACGGGGACAACTAAGTTAGGAAAACTTCCCAAGGGGAGTTTCAATGTTGGGAACTTGAGGGACAACTGGGGCTTATCCAAGCCAACAAAAATAGAGAAAAGGCAAAGAAGCTAAAGAAAACCAGAGGCCAATAAGAAGCAGTGAGAAATCTCTGCTTAATTAATAGAAGGCAATAGACCCTGGTGGCCTAAGCTAGGGTGATGGTGGTGATGTTAGAAAAAACAGGTATATATGCTAGCTAGTGTAAAGTCAGAATTTATTGTTTCAATTTGTCAGGTAGGGAGGGATAAGAAAAGAATCATGGCCGCACTTTTCCAAATTAGACAATTAGGTCATGAGCAAAAGAGGCCAAATAGAGAAGGGGTATGTCAGCTCTCATGGACTTAATTGGTATTCTCCGGTGGGTACTTGTACTTGAGCTTCTCTTAGAGATATGGAACTCATTCTCTCAGAGTAGCTACTCTGTTCAAGTGAAGTCACCCACAGAAATTCTACAGATGGAAATAGACACACCCAGGTGTCTAATAATGGATGGTAAACAGCTAAGTAAGGAAAAGAAAAGAGAAACCAGAGGAAGAATTAGAGAGTATGTTGTAAAGTAGAGGAGAAAGTTATCTTCTGTGGGTAGAGACCATTACAGATCATTCATTGTGATTACAACCAGAGAAAAACAGAGTTGTGAAGCCCAGTCCCAACATACACATCTACAATGCAACTCCAACACTCCAGGCATCACTGTGGAAGTAGGGACTGAAAAATCGTGAAAGCCAGATCATGGAGTTTGCTGTGAGGTTGCGTTTCCTAGGAATATCAGTCATTACACCCATGAAGGCTCACCAGCAGGACTGCTCACACATGAGCTTGACAAGGACAACAATAAGACATGCTAAAGAGGTAAGAAGTTCCAAGAGGCCCTGACCTTACACAAAGAACTCCATACAGGCAACTGAAAAATGCCAACAGTGAGAAAATAGTCTTCCCCAGCAAAGAACACACCAACTGGTGTCCAATACCAAATGATCAGCCCTGAAAACATACATACAAGCAACATTATACAGACTGAGCAGGTTATATTCATGTATTTAGGAATATATATATATATATATATATATATATATATATATATATAACATATACATAAACATTATGTGATATATATATTATATGTAAAACAACAATTAATAAAAAGAGACTATAAATTTGAAAAGGAGCAAGGAGGAATATATGGGAGAGTTTGGAGGAAGGAAAATAGGGTAATTATACCATAATCTCAAATTTTTAAATAAAGTTTTTTAAAGTTGCCTAGTTCAATGCCTGTAGTCCTCTAACTGAACCAACAAATGAGAATACTAAGAAGCACAGCACATAAACTTCATTTGATGGGTAGATTTTTATATGAAAGAATCTTCCTAAATAAGAAGAAAATGTGCCAGGGATATTATATACCATCTGTCTTAGTTAGGGTTTCATTGCTATGAAGATAAACCATGACCATAGCAACTCATATAATGGAAAACATTTAATTGGGACTGTCCTACAGTATCAGAGGTTCAGTCTCTTATAAGGCTTAGTCCAGAGAACATGGCATGCAGGCAGACATGGTGCTGAAGGAGCTCAAAGATCTACATTTTAATCGAGAGGCAGCAGAAGAAAACTGTGCCACACTAGACAGAGCTTGAGCATAGGAGACCTCAAAGCCCATTCCCACATTAACACACTTCCTCCAACAAGGCCACATCCACTCCAAGTCCATACTGCCTAATAGTGCCAATCCCTATGGGCCAAGCATTCAACCACATTTGTCTATTGGGGCCAAACCTATTCAAACCACCACACCATTTTTCAATTAAAAGTTATTAATTGTAGGAATATAACAAAACAACAGAAAAAGAGTCTTAGACTTGAAGGACTGCAAACTCTTGGGAGGTAAATATAGGAGTGAAACTAATGGAAAATAAGGATTATTTGAAAAAGATGTGTTTGTTTAAAGCCATTTGAGGTGTCAAATTTCCATCTTCATGGCCATAACTCACCTTGATGAGGGATTTACAGCGGCCTTCACTCTCAGAAAAGAAGGGAAGATCCTGATAGCCTTTTTAGGGATCACTTGATAACTTTTTAACTTTTGTTACTTTAATTAACAAAGTAACGAGCATAATGAACTAATGCGTTTTTACCATAACTTGCTGTTGTTCTCCCATGTTCCCTTCCCCCATTCCTTCCCTACCCTTTGTGAGCTTTCCTTTCTTCTAATTCTAGTGTTTAAATTTCATGTTAAAATCTCCACAAAACTCCAAACCTGCTTTAAAAACCTGAAGGTAAGATTTACACAAGAGAGAACATGCAATATCCGTCTGATTGGACTTTTCTCATTATAACTTCCAGATATACCCATTTTCTGCACATTGAATAAGTCTATTCTTTATGGCTGAATAAATTTCATTATGTATATGGACAATATTTTCATTATCCAAAGATCCATTGATGGACATCTAGACTGATTTCATTTTTTATCTGTTGTGAGAAGATCAGCAATGAACATGGATGTGCATGAATCTCTGTAGTAAGAAATGGAATCCTGGATCAGGTGGTTCAGCAGGCAAACCTGTCACACTGACTTCAATCTCTAGCATCTACATGGTGGAAGGAGAGAACTGACTCCTGCAAGTTGTCCTCTGTAGCATGACTGTGCCTCAAATGCACACATGCACAAAAAATAAATAAATGATGAAAAATTGGCAGTGATAAAAAAAGAAAGGAAGGGAAAAAGGGAGGGAGAGAGGGAAGGAAGGAGGGAGGGTAGGAGGGAAGGAGGGACAGAGGGAGGGAAAGAAGGAGGAAGAAAGAATAGCTTTGTGTTGTAGCTCAGGAGGGATATAGCTGGGTCATAGGGAAGTTTTTTGGGAAACCTCCATACTGGGTGCACTAATTTATACTTTTATCCACAATGCAAAAGTCTTCTCTTTCCCAATATCCTCTTGCTGATGTAACTGCCATTTGCCTTTTCAATGGTAACCATTCTGATTAAGATGAGATGGGATTTCAATGCAGTTTTAATTTTTATTTTCCTAATGGCTAAAGTTATTTTAAAAAACATTTGAAAATATTAGCCATTTATATTCCTTCTTTTTTTATTTTTATACTATTTTTTTCATACTTTCTTTACATTTCAAATGTTTCCCCCTTTCCAGATCTCCCCTTTGGAACCTCTCCATTCCTTCCCTCCTCCCCCTGCCACTATGGGGATATTCCCCCAACCACCCACCCACCCACTCTAGTCTTCCCTCCTTGGCATTCTCCTCTACTGGGGGATCTAACACTCTCAGGCACAAGGGCCTCTGTTCCCCCTGATGTCTAACAAGACCCTCCTCTGCCGCACATGTGGCCTGCACTGTGGGTCCCTCCATGTGTATTCTTTGTTTGGTGATCCAGTCTCAGGGAGTATAGTGGGGTCAGGTCAGTTACCACTATTGCTGCCTCCCTGGGGATGCAAACTCCCTCAGCTCCTTCAGTCCCTTCTCCAAGTCCTCCCTCTGGGACCTCACACTCAGCCCTACTGTTGCTGTGAAGTGACTCTTGGGTATTTCGAACTTTTGGGCTAATAACCACTTATCAGTGAGTACATACCATGTTCATTCTTTTGTGACTACGTTACCTCGCTCAGGATGATATTTTCAAGTTCCATCCATTTGCCTATGAATTTCATGAACTCATTGTTTTTAATTGCTGAGTAGTATTCCATTGTGTAAATGTACCACATTTTCGGTATCCATTCCTCTGTGGAAGGACATCTGGGTTGTTTCCAGTTTCTGGCTATTATAAATATGGCTGCTATCCTTCTTTTGAGAACTGTCTATTCAGTTCTTTGATCCAACTAAAATTTCGGCTGTGTTTTTACTTAAGAATTTTTACCATGTTTTAATTGTTTTTATTTTTTCTCACTTTGCATCCCTGACTATACTTTCCCCTCCCCCCACTCCTGTACGTTTCCCACTACTTCCACTCTTCCCCAGATTCACTCCTCCTCCTCCATTTCCCTTCGGAAAAGAGCAGGCATCCTAGGGATATCAACTGAACACAGCATAGCAAGTTGCATTAAGGCTAAGCACAAACCTTCCTAAGAGGGCTGCTCTATAACTATTACAGCTCGTAAGGGAAAGGTATCCTGGCACTTGGGAGTCAAGGAATACCAAAAAGTCACACTTCACAACAAACCTCACACAAGAGATTTATTGGGTGGGAAAAGCCCACCAGGATGGCTGCCTCTGCTCAGCAAGAAACATCAGAGAACTGAGTAGAAAACAAGGTTTATATAGGATTTCTTGGTGTGAATGTGTCTGGGGGAGACCGGTGAGATTTTAAATCCTGGGCTTGGGTTTCTTACTACATAGGGTGGGGGCTGGATCTGGAGGCCAGGGCAGTTAGAGTGTTCTGTGGCTAGAACTTAGCAATTGGGGGTTCTCAGGAGAGGGACCTGTCTGGAGGGACTTACTTACATTCACTCCTTTTTGTTTATTATTGATAAACAATTAGTGATTGGGAAAGGGGGGTTGATGTTATCATTAGACTACTTCCTGTTGAATGGGGGCTTTGAAAAACTTTAGTAAAACTTGACCTTCACCATCAGGTTATAATTGGGAGTCAACAGCCTCTGGCCCCATAGCTGGGGAATAGTAATCCTGTAATAGCCATTAACTAAAAGTCTGGTTAGAAATATTTTGAATATGTTGTTGAAGAAACCTAGACAAGAAGTTCATAAGGCAAGGTATGGCTAATAGAATTAAGAGAAGGAGAAGAAGTGGGATTAGAAAGGTTAATATCCAATTCCATTGAACTGCCAATGATCCTCTGGCTATAAGCATTGAGCTGTTTCTTGCATTTTGGAGATTCATCTGGAGATGTTGGATCCTTTCTCCTACTATACATGACTAGTTGATGCAGAAGCAGCATTCCTGCCAGAGGAAGAGACAAAGACCACTTCTCTCTGCTGTTAGTAAATTTAATCCTCACTGCTTTTATACCGCTATGGTGGCCAGTGAGTCTATTTTGCCCTGTGGGATAAGGATAGTCTGAGCCACCTTTTGAAAATTCTGGATGAACTTAGATGAAAAGTGAAGCTAAGTAGCTCCAGAGTTAGTCAGCCCCACTGCTCTAGTGGTGACACCAACACTTATACCCAGGACTGTAAGATAAGAGTAAGAGCTTAACCAACCACTCATTTCTCATGCCACTATATACCCACTAATGGGAACCAGCAAGGGTTATTTACCAGGTACCAGTCCTAATTTTCAAAAAAGAAGCACCAGAGCACAAGTCCCAGACCACCTAGTGGGTAGGCAGCAGAGACGCTGAGTGCCACAGAAGATCAAGGGGTTGTGAATGTTCAGACATAAGGGTTGGCTGGTAGTGATCAGTGCCAAAGCATTATTATAGTCCAGTGTACCTATAATGTATGTCCCTAAGGAGTTAAAACAGTCTATGATACTGAAGGGGAGGGGAAGATAAGGGGTATGTGTGGCATTTGGCTCAGAGCTGTTAATGAGAGGCAAGGTGGAACTCTAGTGGTTCAATGTGTGAGGCTATGAATGGTGCTCTTGAATTTGACCCAAGAAGGACACACAACCAGCACTTTCCAAACTGGCCAGGCAGTATTTGCTGATATGCAATTAGGAGGGCCAAGATTTGTCTCATGGTATTCGCAGGACCAATATGGGTAACTTCTTTATGCTTCTGGCCACTTTTGCAGCAATATTCCTTTTGGTCATTGAGAGTAAGCCCTGGAAATGGATGAGGGAGTTGTAGGGAACTGAATCAGCCTTTGACCACTCATGTAGAGGAATTTCCCGATTCTATTAGGATGGGCTGTTGATTAGAGGTAAAGGTCTCTTGGACATTAAACATCCATATGTTTCACCTATATACCACACAGCTGTAGATAGGAAGAAATAGAGAGAAGAGAGCAAGTTTAAATATAAAAGATTTTCAGAGCACTCGTTTATGCAGTGGCAGAAGTTTACACCATTGAAAATTAAGCATGTCAGTTTGGCCATTGAACTGTACTAATGCCAAGTAACAAAAAGAGGCTTTGATAAAATCTGAGTCTGTGGAGGAAGAGAGGAAGGATGGTAAATAAACTTCACCAGTGGGAGTTCCTATAAGCTCCAAATGGGAACTGAGAGGCAAGAGCAAAGCCCAAGAGGATGTAAAGAAGCTGTGAGACTTCCAGAATGGAGTAGAGAGACAGGATGGACAAGATCACAGAGGCTTGGGAGGGCTGAAGGAAGTTGTGGGGCTTAGCAGGCAGCTCCTAAGGCATAGAGGCAAGGAAGCATGGAGGTTGGTTTTAATAGAGAGAGAGGAGTAAGTGTCCGAATAACTAGAGAGTTCCCCCCACATATGGGGATCTGAAGGGCAAAACAGGCTCCAGGAGCCAGAGAGAGGACATTTACCAAGTAGATGAAGAGAGGTCAATGGGTAGGATATGTGGAGGGAGGGGCAGCTGATGGGGCAGACTCTAGAATGTGGAAACAAATTTGATGGGTGGCAGAGGCCAGTAAATAATCTGTACACCTTCAGAGATCCAAGTCAGCAGTGTGAGTCAGTCTGAATTGTTAAGATGTGTAAGTATGGCGTCCTCTACCAATGCCCCCTGAAGAGAGAGAACTCTGGAAAGGGTAGTGTTTGAAGAGCCTTGTACGTCAGAAGAATGTGGTTAGGAGAGAAGACACTAGCAGGTGAAGCCAAGGTTAAGTCTTTGATTCAAGTATAAGATGTTCTGCTGCAGACAGAGGTGCATTCTTGTATATGAATGCATAATACAAACATTGTTTTTACATCCAATCTTCCATTAACTGAATCCAGTGACCAGAAGGCCCAGATATAAATTCTGAGCTCTGCTCATCAAAGCAGCCATAACAAGCAGTATTAGAAGTAGTGGCAGAGAAGCAAACAAAACCAATAAGCACAGAACATAGAAAGCTCACACACTCAAAGAAGAGCTATCAGAATCAAAACATGTGGTGACCACCATCATTTATACATTCAGCTGGGCTTGACTCATTTCTGTCTTGGCTCCCATGTTTACAAGGAAATCTGTTTATAGACACACCAGAAAACATAGACTTATCTATATAAAGAAAATAGACAAACAGAACTTTCTAAACAACCAGAACCAGATGGGCCAGCTGTTTCACCTTTTGCCCTGGATGGAGGTGAAAGGGATTGTGATTGGATGCGAAGGGGTGATGTTTGGCTGTGGAGGACTTTTGGGTGTCCTACACCCAAGGATTCACCTGTTGGATATGTCAGACTCTGGTTTGGAGGTGGAGGAGGGGACAGCTGGCAAACCTGAGGTCAAGCGAACAGGAGGAGCAAAAGAAATAGAGCTCCTATTTTAGCTAAAAGGTCCCTTCCCAGAAAGGACACAGGTTGGTACCACAGGAAGGAATGGGTAAGAGGAATACCTCTAAAGATACAGCTAAGTGGTGGGGATGGTAAGGCTGTCCCCCTACTCTGACAATAGTGAAATGAGAAGGACTCTGTCAGTACCAAAAATGTGGCCCCAGTGTCCAGAAGGGAAAAGATGAATCACCCTGATTTTGTGATGTCTACCCAAGCTCTCTGTCATAAATGGCAGTTGTCAGGCCTATGGAGCCCAGCTGCTCAGTCATGCATGGCCAGACACAAGAGGTCTAAAGGATATGGAAGATGATTTTGGCTTGATGTCCTTACACAGTGACAGAGCATGAGGACAGTCATCAGCCCACCGTCCCTCTTGATGGCATCATGGGCATGCATGGTTGGGATGGTTTTCAAGGGTTTGGACATATTCTGGCCCAGTGACCTTCCTGACCACATCTGAAACAGATCTAGAGGTTCTCAAATTTTGGGAGCCTGGGTAGCTGCTATGGTCAGCTGAAAGACCTTAGCCCGAATCAAGTATTTTTGTTTTCAGGATATTTTTTTCTCTCCCATTGCATTCCTTGAAGGTCATAGGTTCTTTCTCTAGATGTTTAAGTTTGGCCCTGATATCTGGGAAAAGAAGTGGGTCATAAGGAGTTGTTTTCCATCTGGAAACTCAGATGGATCCATATTGGTATACTGCCATAAGGCAATCTAGGAACTGAGATAGGTTTTCATGTTTAGCCTCGATGACCTTTTGGATTTGTTTTTATTGATAATTTACCACTTTAAGGGTGACTTTGTAGAGACCAGTCAGAAGGCAAATTATAAATTGATCCCTAGCAAGGATGTTCCCTGGGGTATTGTAATTCTTTCCAGAGTTCTGGTTAAGGACTGCCTCAGTCCCAGCTGGGTGGATGCCATTAGTTTGGCAGATTTCATCTATATGTACCAAGCGTGGTCCTAGAATTGCCTGTGCTCCTCAGGGAGAAAATTGTTTGTCAGAATCAAATGAACATTATGGAAAATGTGGTTGTAAGAGTCTTTAATAAAGGTGCAAAATTAGCAGTATAGGACCCCAATCTCTTTTCTATTTGAGGGGGTTCACCTAATGATAAGGGACATGCACCCTGATCAAGCCATCCATCCTGGCAACCTCCCACAAAGGGAGAACTGTAGTGGCTTTAGGCCAGGTAGGGGGAGGAAAGGGGATTCCATGGCAGATCAGGAACAAGCATGGAGGAGACTAAGGGCTGGCTGTAGGATGGAAGTGGTCACCTGAGAGGGTTGATCTGGGTGGCTGATGGCTGAGGAGGGAGAAAGGGAGACTGAAAAGCTGGCGGTCTCTCTCCATGTTGGGGGCTGGCACATGGATATGAGGAGGGGAAAGGGTATCCCAATATTTGGTAGGAAGCGGGACGGGCAGTCTATCTGGAGTTCTAGCAGCCTCTAGTCTCTGTTCCAGCAGAGAGTCTGCCTGAGTTCACTAACCTGTTCTTCTGGCTGCTGTGGCTTGTATTGAGAAGGGGACACACACCCAAGTTGAGGGTAGAGAGATAAGGACAACAGGGGGCAGCGAATGGAGGGTTGGTGGGGGATTTCTTCTATGGTAACTGAAGAAGGGGACAGCTGTATGGGTAGCTGGCCTACCTGCTCTGGCTGACATAGCCTGCCAAATTTTTAGAGTTCTTTATATATTCTAGACATTAAACTCCTCTAAAATATAACTGGCAAGTATTTTCTCAAATTCTGTAAACCAGTCACTCGGCAGCTGGTTTCTTTTGGCATGCTGACATTTTTCATTTTATGTAATCATACTAGTAAATTCTTGGAATCATTGCCCATAATATTTAGCTCTCTCTCTCTCTCTCTCTCTCTCTCTCTCTCTCTCTCTCTCTCTCTGGCCTAAACAGACATCTTACAGTAGTTTGCCCTTTACTTTAGCGATTTTAGCATTTAATGTCTCATATTTAATGTCTTTAATTGATTACTGTACAAGGTGAGAGACGTGGATCTACTGTCGCTCTTCAGGTAGAGATGTGATTCTAACAACACTATTTGCTAAATGGGTTTTCCTCAAATATATGTTTATGACACTTTCATAGAAGAAAAAATTATATCTGTAGTGTGGTTTATTTCTGGGTGCTGTATGTATGGTCCACAATGTCTCTTGCTCTAACACTGCTATGTTATCATTGTCTTTATGGTTCTAATGTATAATTTCAGGTCAAATATTGTGATACTTCAAGCAGTGGTTTTTCTCTCCTTGGGGCTGGCTTAGTTATTCAGAGTATTCAGTATTTCCATATGAATTTTAGAGTATTTTTAATAGTTCTCTGAAGAATGTCATTGGAATTGTGATGGAGAGCAGTCTAAAAGTGTAGGTTACTTTGGTAATATAAAGATCCTGTATTATTAATTCAGCCAATTGAGGAATGTAGAAGGCTTTTCCATCATCTTCTTCAATTTCTTTTAAAATTTGATATTTCTTTTGCAAACATGTGTGTGTGTGTTTGTGTGTGTTTGTGTGTGTGTTTGTGTGTGTGTGTTTGTGTGTGTGTTTGTGTGTGTGTTTGTGTGTGTGTGTTTGTGTGTGTTTGTGTGTGTGTTTGTGTGTGTGTGTTTGTGTGTGTATGTTTGTGTGTGTGTGTTTGTGTGTGTGTTTGTGTGTGTGTTTGTGTGTGTTTGTGTGTGTGGGTATGTTTGTGTGTGTGTGTGTGTTTGTGTGTGTGTGTGTTTGTGTGTTTGTGTGTGTGTGTGTGTGTGTGTGTGTGTATATACTCTCATCCCATTCATCCCATTGCCTTCTCTTGGTCCATTCTTTCTCCTGCTAGACCCCTTTTTTCCAACAATATCTCTCTAAAGTTTCACATCTTTTTGTGTGTGAGCCACTGAGTTCAATTAGGCTTCCTTCCATGAGCATGGATGGTGGTTATTTACAGGAGCATAGGCAACTTCACGGTGGCCACACTACTTAAGAAAATGTCTCTCCAATTGTCCATTCACTGCCAGTAGCTCCTAGTGGAGGGGATGTGGCTTGTGAGCCTTTCTGCATCTTTATGGAATGCTGATGGGCCCATTCTTGTGTAGGACTTGCTCACATAAATATAGTTGCTGTGAGTTCATTGGTGCAATGATCATTTTGTATCTGGATAAGAGCACTTCACAGCACTCCTCTCTGTTCTCTGGCTTTTACATTTTTCCAGGCCTTCCTCCATGAGGTTCTCTGAACCTTGGAGGAGATGATACAGATATCCCATTAAAAGCTGAACTCTCAACAACCACTGTTCTCAATACTTGAATAATTATTTATGGGCATAACTATAAATCGTTAAAGGTAGTTTGGTGGGTAAAAATGTCCATTTAGCCAAAGAGTGGTATCAGCTTTCCTTCTACATCTCATGACTTACTTGTTGATGAGCTTTGACCAGGTTTACAATATTTGGGTATGAATTTCTTCCTATGCAGTAGGTCTCAGAATCAGAAACTAATTATCTACTCCCTTAATAGGCATCCTACTATTATATCACTAAGAACATCTTGCCTGATAATTCAATTGTATAGCACATAAGTCCACAGCTGGCTAAGACTGTTGATGCCTTTTCTCACCCAGCAGCTTGTGTAGAACTTTCCAGTATTATGAAAATTACCCATCAGAGAAGAAGTTTCCAACTTGATTTTTATATATTGTATAACCAAAGCATGAACTGTTAAAAATAGGTTCTTACCATCTACTTCTGACAGGTACCCAAGAGCAATAGTAATAGACTGTGTTGATGATGACAGAGAGAGAGATGCTCAGGAGCTACCTATACAATGGCTCCTAAGGAATTTTGTCCCTGGCATGGGACTTCAAATTTAATAACCTATATTGCTTCTAGGATCATTAAGTGGGCTAATGATAGTCCACGATCATTTGACTCTGGGTTAGCAACGTTCTAAACTCTGCACAACGTTGCAGTTCCAACCAGTGAACCAGCCTTCCGGTAGATTCACTGTGAGATGTGGCTCTTTCCAGGAACTTCGTTCTGAGTCCCCACAGGCCAAGCATAACATTTTCTGCATGCAAGAGCCACATATTGTTTATTGAGTACTACTTAATGTTCCACTTCACTAAAGAATATTCATTCCAAGGATCTGAGGCAGCATGTGTGGAGGAAAGCAGTTTTTAAGACTACCTGGAAAAGCTATGAAGAAACTCCTGGATCTTGTCTTCAAAATTTACTAGCCATTATGAGCTAGGTCAAATTTGTTTTTAATCTTCTGTATTCGACATAACAACAAACACTTTTTAAATTAAATATTTTAAAATAACTTACTGAGTAATAGGTTTCAGTGTGACTTTTTCATATATCCCCACCTGCAGCCTTTTGGTCGCCAGTGCTCCCCACCAACTTTCATATCAAATGCTTACTATAATCCCGACCTTGTTCATACCTTTTTTTCTTTGTTCTCCACTCTCATGGCCCCTGTTTTGTTCCTGACCTTTACAAACACTTATTTAAATTGAACCATCCAAATCTCAAAACTCAAAGCTAGATTCCAACTGAGAGCATGCAACATTTGTCTTTCTAAGCCTGGGTTACCCCACTTATTTCCAGTTCTATCTATATATTTTTCGGGAAAACACATAATTTTAGTTTTCTTTATGGCTGAAAATATTCCATTTTGTATATAAGCATTTTTATTATCCATTCATCTATTGACAGAAGCCTAGGCTGATTTCTGTTCTTAATTATTGTGAAAAGAGTAGCAAGGAATATGGATGTGCAGAAATCTCTGATGAGAAATAGAATCTTTGTGTGCATAATCAAGAATGCTATGTCTTAGTCATAGGGAAGCTATGATCATTTTAGTTTTTACAAAAAACCTCCACAATAAGTTCTACTGGCTGAACCAGTAGGCTTCTGCAGATTGAGGAAGGGCTGCCATTCCCCACACCTCCTCAGCATTATAGAAGCTCAGTGTCCTCCAATGCCTACATATACATACACATTGCCTTGACACACACACATACACAAAAACCACAAACACATGTGAGCTGTGAGTATTGGACCAACACACACAAACACATGTGAGCACTGTACCATCAGGGGTTTATATTCTGGTCCATTAATACATGATCAGGTCAGTATCATGCTGGGGGAGTTTTCTGTCTGCTTGTTTTCTGTGGGTCTGTAATATACCTTGAAATCAGGTATGATAATCCCTCAAGCTTTATCTCAGCTCCTTCTGCACCATGAATTCTAGAGTTTGGTCTCTTGGATGTGTCCTAGACTTGTTAAAAGTTTTTATTATGCATATTAATTTTTCTTTATGTGTGTCTAGATGCATTATGGTTTCAATTTTACTTTCCATCCCTAAAATTCATTCATATTCTTGATCTCATCTGTTGATAATTCTTTGTGCTGATTTATTTATATATTTATTTATTTAGATATGGGTATTGGGAGGGATTATGATGTACATGTGTAAAATGTTTGTGTGTGAACCAGTTTGTATGAATTTGTCCACATATCCATGTGGGTGTACACATATGGATTGATGCATATGTGGAGTCCCGAGGTTGATACCGGATATCTTCTTCAATTGCTCTTCACATTATTTTTTGAGATAGGGTATCTCACTAAACCTAGAACGCATCAATTCTGCCACTTTGACTGGTCTATGAGCCTTAGAATGCATCCTGTCTCTGCTTCTCCAGTGCTGGAATAACAGGCAGTTGCTGGTACACCTAACATTTGTTTTACTTTTATTTATGTGTTTCTGTTTATGTGCATGTATGTGGTAGGTGCCTGCTGAGGCCAAAAAAGGGCATCAGATTTACTAGAGCTAGAGCTATAGGTAGCTGTGAGCCATACCATATAGATATTAGAAACTGGACTTTGGCTTTCTGTAAGACCAGCAAGTGCTCTTAATCACTGACCCACCTGTCCAGCACCTGTCCATAACTGCCTCTGTAACCAGCTGTTTATATGTCTGCTTGGGACAAAAGTGCAAGTTGATGTTTGCATAGCAAGTGCTTTACTCCCTGAATCATGTGTACAGCCCTTTACTCTGCTTTACTATTTGACTGAATGATTCCTTCATTTTCAGGATTTCTGTTCAGTACATTTTCAGCATATTTGGCTTGTTGTTATGTTGTTGTTTTGCTATTTTTTCTATGTTAAAAAATTGTTCTCATATCCTGTACCACAGCACTCCATACCCAAATACCTCCAGGAGAGAAGAGCAGGTCTCCCAGGAGTGCTGACAAGTCTCTGAGCACAGGTAAGACCACCACTTCTGCTAGGAGGGTTCCAATTGGAACCCTCAGGACACAGAACACAGGAACTGAGGAGCAGCCTGCAACAGGATCCTTCCAGTTTCCTTCTGCACCTGGAGCTGATGCTGCCTACAGAACTCCATTGCCAAATACCACTGGCAGAGAGGTGGTCTCTTAGGAGTGCTGAAACACCTATGAGCACAGGCAAGACTACAACTTCTGCTCAAATTTCTGACCAGAGAGAGACCCACTCAGAGCCATCAGGACACAGGAACCAAGGAACAGCCAGAGACAGGATCATTCTGGTTTCTGTCTGCACCCCAGAGCTGACCTTGTGTCACAGCTCCCCATACCCAAATTCTTCCCAAAGAGAACTGGTCTCCCAGGAGTAGTGACACACAGGCTTGTGGGAAGGACAAGCCATAGTCAGAAAGAGCAAGACCAGTTAACACCAGAGATAACCAGATGGCAAAAGGCAAGGGCAAGAACATAAGCAACAAAATCCAAGGCTACTTGTCATCATCAGAGCCTAGTTCACCGACTACAGCAAGCTGGATACCCCAACACAACAGAAAAGCAAGACTCTGATTTAAAAATATATCTCATGGTAATGATAACAGACTTTAAGAAGGACATAAATAACTCCCTTAAAGAAATACAGAACACAGATAAACAGCTAGAAGCTCTTAAAGAGGAAATACAAAAATCCCTTAAAGAATTATAGGAAAACACAACCAAACAGGAAAAGGAATTGAACAAAACCATGCAAGATCTAAAACTGGAAATAGAAACAATAAAGAAATCACAAAGGGAGACAACCCTGGAGATAGAAAACCTAGAAAAAAGATCAGTGAAAGCATCACCAACAAAATACAAGAGATAGAAGAGAGAAGCTCTGACGTACAAGATACCATAAAATATTGACACAACATTCAAAGAAAACACAAAATGCAAAAAGCTCCTAACCCAAAACATCCAGGAAATCCAGGACACAATGAGAAGGCCAAACCTAAGGTTAATAGGTATAGAAAAGATCAAAGATTCCCAACTTAGAGGTCCAGTAAATATCTTTAACAAAATTATAGAAGAAAACTTCCCTAACCTAAAGAAAGAGATGAACATAAACATTCAAGAAGCCTATAAAACTACAAATAGATTGGACCAGAAAAGAAATTCTTCCTGTCACATAATAGTCAAAAGACCAAATGCACAAAATAAAGAAAGAATATTAAAAGCAGTAAGAGGAAAAAGATCAAGTAAAACATAAAGGCAGACCTATCAGAATTACAACAGACTTCTCACCAGAGGCTATGAAAACTAGAAGATCCTGAGCAGATGTCATATAGACCCTATGAGAACACAAATGCCAGTCCAGGCTACTATACCCAGCTAAACTCTCAATTATCATAGACAGAGAAAACAAGATATTCCATGACAAAACCAAATTTATACAATACATTTCCACAAATCTAGCCCTACAAAGGATAATAGATGGAAAACACCAACACAAGGAGTGAAACTACACCTTAGAAAAAGCAAGAAAGTAATCTTTCAACAGACCCAAAAGAAGATAGCCAAACAAACATAAAAATAACATTGAAAAAAACAGGAATTAACAATCACTTTTCCTTAATATCTCTTAACATCAATGGACTCAATTCCCCAATAAAAAGGCATAGACCAGCAGGTTGGATATGTAGACAAGACCCAGCATTTTGATGCATACAGAAAACACACCTTAGTGACAAAGACAGACACTACCTCAGAGTAAAAGGTTGGAGAACAATTTTCCAAGCAAATGGTCCCAAGAAACAAGCTGGAGTAACCATTCTAATATAGAATAAAATCAACTTTCAACCAAAAGTTATCAAAAAAGATAAGGAAGGACACTTTATACTGGACAAAGGAAAAATTGACCAATTCTGAACATCTATGCTCTAAAAATCTCAGGCAGTATAATAATAATATATGTTCAAAATACGCAAATATGGCACAGTTCAGGTAAGTGGCACATTCAGAAGGATAAATAGGACTCAAGGGATTATTTTCTAAAGCATTCTTCAACAGTCATTATAATTTAAATGATTATAATTTTATAGAATTTTACAAAAGTCCACAGGTACAATTTTATTTGTTGACAATACTTTGAATTATTTTATTTTCTACATCTGTGGTTTAAAAACTAAAAAAACTTAAATGTCATGAAAAAAATCCCAAACTTCTTTCTTTATAGAAACAGTCACTATAGAACTAGAAATATTGTTTATTCTTTTTTAAAATTATTTTTGACACTTTATTTACATTTCAGATGTTTCCCCCCTTCTAGGTCTTCCCTTGGGAAACCCCCTATCCCTTCCCCCGTCCCCCTCCCTGCCTATATGAGGGTATTCCTCCACCCATCAATCCACCCACTTCCATCTTCCCTCCTTGGCATTCCTCTATACTGGGGCATCTAACACTCTGAGACCCAAGGACCTCTTCTCCCACTGATGGCAAACAAGGCCCTCCTCTGCCACAACTGTGGCCATCACCATAGGTCCCTCCATATGCATTCTTTGGTTGGTGGTCCAGTCTCTGGGAAAACCAGAGGCCTATGCAGTTGACACTGTTGATCCCTCCCCATGGGGCTGCAAAATCCCCCAATTCCTTCAGTCCCTTCTCAAACTCTTCCACCTGGGACCCCATGCTCAGTCCAATTAGTTGCTGTGAATTGAATGATGGGTGATCCAAACTTCTGGGCTAATAACTGCTTATCAGTGAGTACATACCATGTTTGTTCTTTTCTGATTGAGTTAACTCACTCTGGATGATATGGATTTCGGGGTATTGAACCATCCCTGCATTCCTGGGATGTATCCTACTTGATCGTGGTGAATGATTATTATGGTGTGTTCTTGGATTCGGTTTTCTAGAATTTTATTGAGTATTTTTGCATTGACATCCATAAGGGAAATTGGTCTGAAGTTTTCTTTCTTTGTTAGGTCTTTGTGAGGTTTTGGTATCAGTGTAACTGTAGCCTCATAGAATGAATTGGGTAGTGTTCCTTCTGTTTTGATTTTGTGGAATAGTTTGAAGAGAATTGGTATTAGGTCTTCTGTGAAGGTCTGATAGAATTGTGCACTGAATCCATATGGTCTTGGGCTTTATTTGGTTGGGAGACTTTTAATGACTGCTTCTATTTCTTTAGGGGTTATGGGACTGTTTATATGGTTTATCTGATCCTGACTTAACTTTGGTATCTGGTATGTGGTTTGGTATTTGGTATCTAGAAAATTGTCCATTTCATCCCTATTTGTCAATTTTGTTGAGTATAGGCTTTTGTAGTAGGATCTGATGGTTTTTTGAATTTCCTCACAATCTGTTGTTATATCTCCCTTTTCATTTCTAATTTTGTTAATTTGGATACTGTCTCTGTGCCCTCTGGTTATTCTGGCTAAGGGTTTATCTATCTTGTTGATTTTCTCAAAGAACCAGCTGCTGGTTTTGTTGATTCTTTGTATAGTTCTTTTTGTTTCTACTTGGTTCATTTCAGTCCTTAGTTTGATTATTTCCTGCCTTCTACTCCTCTTGAGTGTATTAGCTTCTTTTTGTTCTAGAACTTTTAGGTGTGCTGTTAAGCTACTAGTGTATGTTCTCTCCAGTTTCTTTTTGGAGGCACTCAGAGCTATGAGTTTTCCTCTTAGCACTGCTTTCATTGTGTCCCATAGGTTTCGGTATGTTGTACTTTCAGTTTTATTAAATTCTAGAAAGTCTTTATTTTTTTATTTCTTCCTTGGCCAAGTTATCATTGAGTAGAGCATTGTTCAGCTTTCATATGTATGTGGGCTTTCTGCTGTTGTTGTTGCTATTGAAGACCAGCCTCAACCAGTAGTGATCTGATAGGAGGCATGGGGTGATTTCAATCTTCTTATATCTGTTGAGGTTTGTTTTGTGACAAATTATATGATCAATATTGGAGAAGGTACCATGAGGTGCTGAGAAGGTATATTCTTTTGATTTAGGATGAAATGTTCTATAGATATCTGTTAAATCCATTTAGTTCATAACACCTGTTAGGTTCACAGTGTCGCTACTCCTGTCTGTTTCTTGAGACCATTTGCCTGGAAAGTTGTTTTCCAGCCCTTTACTCTGAGATAGTGTTTGTCTTTAACACTGAGGTATGATTCATGGATGCCGCAAAATGTTGGGTTCTGTGTATGGATCCAGTCTGTCAGTCTATGTCAGTTCTATTGGGAAATTGAGTCCATTGGTATTAAGAGATATTAAGGAATAGTGATTGTTGCTTCTTGTTATTTTCAATGTCATTTTTATGTTTGTGTGGCTATCTTCTTTTGAGTTTGTTGAAAGATTACTTCCTTGCTTTTTCTAGGGTGTAGTATTCCTCCTTAAATTGGTGTTTCCCATCTATTATCCTTTGTAGGTCTGGGTTTGTGGAAACATATTGTGTAAATTTGGTTTGTCATGGAATATTTTGGTTTCTCTGTCTATGGTAATTGATAGTTTTGCTGGGTATAGCAGCCTGGGCTGGCATTTGTGTTCTCTTAGAGTCTGTATGAGATCTGCCCAGGATCTTCTAGCTTTCATAGTCTCTGGTAAAAAGTCTGGTGTAATTCTGATAGGTCTGCCTTTATATATTACTTGCCCTTTTTCCCTTACTGCTTTTAATATTCTTTCCTTGTTTAGTGCATTTGGTGTTTTGACTATAATTTGACAGGAGGGAATTTTTTTTCTGGTCCAATCTATTTGAAGTTCTGTAGGCTTCTTGAATGTTTATGTTCATCTCTTTCTTTAGGCTAGGGAAGTTTTCTTCTATAAATTTGTTGAAGATATTTACTGGTCCTTTAAGTTGGGAATCTTCACTCTCTCCTATACCTATTATCCTTAGGTTTGGTCTTATCATTTTGTCCTGGATTTCCTGGATGTTTTGGGTTAGGAGCTTTTTGCATGTTGGATTTTCTTTGACTGTTGTGTCAATGTTTTCTATGGTATCTTCCTCACCTGAGATTCTCTCTTCTATCTTTTGAATTCTGTTGGTGAGGCTTGCATCTATGACTTCTGATCTCTTTCCTAGGTTTTCTAACTCCAGGATTGTCTCCCTTTGTGATTTATTTTTTTCTATTTCTATTTTTAGTTCCTGGGTGGTTTTGTTCATTTTCTTTGTCTGTTTGATTGTGTTTTCCTATATTCTTTAAGGGATTTTTGTGTTTACTCTTTAAGGGCTTCTAGTTTTTTACCTGTGTTTTCTTTTATTTCTTTAAGGGATTTATTTATTTCCTTCTTAAAGTCTTGTATCATCATCATGAGATGTGATTTTCAATCTGTGTCTTGCTTTTCTGGTGTGTTGGGGTATCCAGGGCTTGCTGTGGTGGGAGAGCTGGGTTCTAATGATGCCAAATAGCCTTGGTTTCTCTTCTTTATGTTCCTGCCCTTGCCTTTCAACATCTGGTTATCTCTGGTTTTAGGTGGTCTTACTCTCCCTGACTGTGATTTTTCCCTCCTACAAGCCTCTATGTCTATACTCCTTGAAGACCAGATCTCTCTGAGGGAAATTTGGGTTGGAGAGCTATGGTACAGGGTCAGCTCTGGGGTGCAGACCGAAACCAGAAGGATCTTGTCCCCAGATGTCCCTTGATTCCTGGGTCCTGATGGCTCTGTAAGGGTCCCACTTTATCCAGTGAATTTGAACAGAAGTGGTGGTCTTGCCTATGCTCGAAGGTGTGTCGGCACTCCTGGGATATCAACTCTCTCCTGGCACTATTTGAGTATGGAACCTGTGTCACAGGATCCACTCCCTGGCTGCCAAAAGAATCCAGAAGACCACTACTCAGTCCCTGTGTCCTTGGGATTCCAGGTGGGTCCCTCTGAGCAGACAGGCTTGCCCATACTCCTGGGAGTCTAGCTTTCTCCCAGCACTATTTGGCTATGGAGCCCTGGTGGCCCAGGCAGAGGTCCTCAGCCACAGATGGAAACTGGAAGGCTCCTGTCCCCAGTTGCTCCTCAGTCCCTGTGTTCTGAGGATTCCGGGTGGTCCTGATGAGCAGCGATGCTCACTTTACCTTCACTCACTGGCTTGTCCAAACTCCTGGGAAGCTAGCATTCTTCCAGTGATATTTGGCTATCAGAACTAGAAATATTTAAGGGGTAACTTCAGCAAGTGTTATAGGTATCTGATGAGTCTTAGTGTAATGACCTTGGGAAATGCAAAGGAATGTTGCTCTTTGCTCAGAGTGAAGCTAACATATCTTCAAGGGAGAAATTTAGAGGTATTTGGATTTTATGTTCATATTAGGGAGGTGAGTCCTGTATATTTTAGAAGACTAATATGTATTTTCTCTGAATTTAGTCAGGAGTTGTCAATTTATTTCTGGTTGAATGTGACAGTAGTAATGTTTTCAAAGTCTACTGAAAACAAGTAACATTTAACTTAGGATTTATGAGATTAGGTTATGTGTGCTATTTTGACTGAAGTAATTTGTCATTTCAAAGGAGAAAAAAATGAATGGCATATAAAACTATAAGAGTTGATCTGTCAGAAATAATTTCCAATTGCATAATGTTTTTACAAAGTGATTTGATTTATTGTAATTTTGTTTATAATGTGAAAGTATAAGATGATGATAATATTGACTTTTAAAGTTGTAGCCTAGAAAATAACATTTTAATTATTATAGAAATGTCTACAAGTAATTTCATAATTTATTAATTCTGTATTTAATTTTGACATGTTTCTCATAATTCACCATTTTATATAATACTGTGATAGATATCCCACAGTACATACATATTTTTGTCAACATAAATTCCTAGAAATGAGTTTACTAGATAAAATTTTATGCACAATTTATACTTTGGTATTTGTTGTTAAACTGTTCATTAGAAGTACTGTATTGATTTGTACTGTTATATGGAACATTTCTCTAAAATTCCCTAACAATTAAATTTTATTATAAAGTGGGGAAAAAAGAGAAAAAAAAAGAAAAGAAAAAGGTTTGCTTTAAAGAAAAAGAAGAAGAAGAAGGAGAAGGAGAAGGAGAAGGGGAAGGGGAAGGGGAAGGGGAAGAGGAAGAGGAAGAGGAAGAGGAAGAAGAACAAGATGAAGAGGAGGAGGAGGAGGAGGAGGAGGAGGAGGAGGAGGAGGAGTACAGGCTGAGCAAGCCACAAGGGGCAAGCCAGTAAGCAGTACACCTCTGTGGCCTCTGCATAAGCACCTGCCTTCAAATTCCTGCCATGCTTGAGTTCCTGTCCTGACTTCTTTTGAAGAACACTGAAGCAGAAGGGGAAGCCAAATAAACCCTTTTCTTTCCCCCCCCCCAAAAAAGGAAGGGGTGAGCTCCAGGGAGGAAATTGTGGGTATAAATGATCAAAGTACGTTGTATAGATGTATGGTGCTGTCAGATAATAAATAAAACCTTCTCTTAACTTGGAGGTGACCAGACCCTTTGTACATATTTTAAGGTGTCCAAGTTTAAGTTTCTATCTGGAAAATGGGAATGATGATAAATATATTCTAATGATTTTGTGAATGAGTTCATGAAATCCTTATAACCCATTATAGTTAATATTAAGAGTTAATACCTGAAGTCTGACTTTTAGACAAGATAGCCCTATCGCAGAGCCTGCACCATACCTTCTACTGAGTTAATAATACCTCCCCTCCTATTTCCAAGACTATAGAGAAAAATTTTATTAAATAACATCTTAGAGAACACATAGTGGATTGCAGTTTGATAGCTACAAAATGCTGCCTATGCCATAGACTACTCACTGTCTGACCCTACATACCCTTAGGGATTGGAAGTGAGGGAGTACAGAATCAAAGACACAGACTCTGGGAGCAGGTGAGAAACAAGCTCATTGGAACACTGCTGCAAGCTCCTTTAATACCCTCCACCTGTGCCCTATTGGCCCCAAGAAAGCATCTCTTCTTAACAGCCGTTCTTGATTGGAAATAGATAGAATGAATCAGTATCATGGTATGGTCAGAAAAAAAAAAGTAGGTAGAATAATTTATCTTTTCATCCATGTTCAAGATTTCTGTCCCCTAGGCTCCAAAATTTTTAAAAGTGGACTATAGTGGGTTGTCACCAAGTGCCAAAGTCAACATGTTAACAAGCTTCTGATCTCATTCAACTAAACTCTCCTCAGACAAGCTCTGTGAGGATGAGCCCTCTTTGCTGTCATCACAAACCGTACAAAGCTACTGACTCAAAACATCAGAGGTTTACTCCTTTTTAGAGAGGGAATCCATCCTGTAATTCTCTTCCTTTTCCCCCATTTATAATCATAGATTCTTTTCTCATACAACATAATCTGAGGAGTTTCCTCTCCTTCTACTATTCCCATTTTCTCCCCACCTCCTGTGCTGTTAAATCTACTCCCTTTCTGTCTCTCATTAGAAAAGAATAGCTTTCTAAGAGATAACAAAATAAAATATAAGACAAAATTAAACCATCATATCAGAGATGGACGAGACAAGACAACTGAAAAATAAAAGAGCCCCAAGAGCAGGCACAAGAATCAGAGACTCGTTCATCTATACATTCAGGTGTCCCCTAAAAAGTCCCATGAAAGTTATAGTATATATTTAGAGAACCTAGTGCAGTCCTGTGTACTCCCTGTGATTGCTGCTTGTCTTAGTTAGGACTTAAATTATCGTAAAGAGATATCATGACCAAGGCAACTCTTATAAAGAATACTTAATTGGGGCTGGCTTACAGGTTCAGAGGTTCAATCCATTATCATCAAGGCAGGAAGCAGGGCAACATCCAGGCAGACATGGCCCTGGAGGAGCTGAGAGTTCTACATCTTGTTTGGAAGGCAAACAGGAGACTATTGTCTTCCAGCCAGTTAGGAGGAGGTTCTCAAAGCCCACCCCAACAGTGATATACTTCTTCCAACAAGGCCACACCTACCCCAACAAGGCCACACTTCCTAATAGTGCCACTCCCCGAGCTGCGCATATTCAAACCACCACCCTGCTTCAGTCTCTATGAGTTCATATAAGTTTAGCTCAGTTGTTTTGGAAGGCCTTGTTCTTCTGGTATCTCCATCTACTTAGTCTCCCTTACCCCTTTTGCCTCTTCTCTGGGGTTCCCTGGGCTCTGAGGACAGGGATTTGATCCCATTCACATCTATGTGTTCCAAGGTCCCTCCATCTCTTTGCATAATGTCTGGATGTGAGTCTGTATTTGTTCCCATATGCTGCAGGAGAAAGCCTCTCTGATGGTGATCTAATAAGGCACTGAATAATGAATATAGCAGAATATCATTAGGAGTCATTTTATTGTTACATTCCACTGCACTAGGTTTCCATGCTGCCCCTCAAATGCCCTTTAATTTTAATGTCTGTCCCCTCATTTCCTCTCTCAACTGCATCTTCCCTTCCCTTTCTCACTTCTACTACTACACTCCACCCATAAGGTCTATTTTATTTCACTGACCCAGGAAAATTGATGGGCCCTCCCACACTAGGCACTTCCTCTTTGTCTATTCTCTCTGGATGCATAGATTTTAGCTTGATCATTTATTTAAGGGCTAATATCCAGATATAAGGGAATGCATACCATATTTATCTTTCTGGATGTGAGTTATTTCATTCAGAATGATTTTTTCTACTGACATCCATTTGCTTGAAATTTTCATGACTTTTTTTAACAGTTAAATAATACTACGTTGTATAAATTTACCACAATTTCTTTATCCATTCTTCTGTTAAGGTACACCTAGGTAGTTTCCAGTTACTAGATATTGTGAATATAGCAGCAATGAACATGGTTGAGTAAATGTCTCTGTGGTAAGCTGAAGTGTCCCTTGGGTGTTCAGCTAAGAGTGGTATAGCTGAATCTTGAAGTAGAGCAATTCCCAACTTTCTGAGGAACCGTCATAGTGGCTGTACAAGTCTGTGCTCCCACCAGCAATGAAAGAACGCTACCCATTCTCCACATCCTCACTAGCATGAGTTGATATTTGTATTATTGATTTTAGCCATCTAACAGGTGTGAAATCTCAAAGTAGTCTTGATTTGCATTACTCTAATGACTAAGGATGTTGAACATTTCTTCATGCTTCATGACCATTTGAATTCTCTCTATTGGCAATTCTCTGTTTGGATCTGTACCTCATTTTTACAATTAGATTATTTGGTTTTTTAGATCAAGTCTCAAATTCTTTTTATATATTTTGGATATTAGCCCTCTATCAGATGCAGATTTAATAAAAAATCTTTTCCCATTCTATCGTTTCTTCTTTGCCTGAAGGCTGGTGTTCTTTTCCATGTAGAAAGTTTTCAGCTTCATAAGGTCCCAATCATTAATTGTTGATCTTAATGCCTGTTTTAAAGGTATTCTGATCAAAAAGTCCTTTCCTGTGCTAATAAGTTCAAGGCTATTCCCCACTTTTCTATCAGATGCAGTGTACCTGATTTTATGCTGAAGTCTTTGATCCATCTGGAGTTAAGTTTTGTGTAGGATGATAGATATGAATCTGTTTGCATTCTTTTACATGCAGAGATCCAATTTGAACAGCCCCATGTGTTGAAGATGTTGTCTTTCTTTCCCAGTGTGTTTGGTGTGGAGATAACTTTGTGATCTGTTGGGAATAGAGTCAGAGAAGAAAAGGAGATTAGCAGGTTTTCTGCTACAGATCTGGGAATGATACTGGGGGAATGGATCTGGAAAAGCAGAAGGAAGGGTGTGGATTTACCTTCAGCCTACTTATTTCCCTGGCAAGAGTGACCCTTAGTTTAGCAGGGGTGCCTGCTGCAGGTAGGGTTGAGACAAAGCAAGGAGTTGGGAGATGGAGGTTAGAAGGGGAAGATCTGTGAGATCCACCGGAGATGAGGACAAGGAGGCAGGGAAGGCTGCCATAGGTGTCCTGATGCAGAGCTGGGGTTGAAACTGGGGGTTTGGGGGGCTAGGTCTGAGGAACAGAGGGAGAAGAAAATATCTGTAGTTAGCCTAGCTGGTTTTCTGGCAGGCATGGTCTGTGAGTTAGCAGGGGGTGCCTCCTGAAGTTGGGAGCTAGGGTAAAGCAATGAGTGGAGGGAGGGAAGGAGATTAAGAAGGGATGGTCTGTGGGATCCACTGGATATGTGAGTAGCAGGGTGGGAAAGAAGGCTGCAGCTAGTATTCCATTGTAGAGCTAGGAATGAGACTGGGCATTGGATTTGTAGGGGAGGAGGGAGTGGTGAAGGTCTTCAGTTGGCTTACATAGTTCTCTGGCCTGCTTGTCAGGTATGTCTCCAGTGAATGACTGCTGGTGTAAGAGTCTGGTTTTCTGGCAGGCATGGCCTGTGCATTAGCAGGGGATGCCTGCTGGAGCTGGAGTTGGGGAAAGAAAAGGTAGGAGGGGACGGTGTGTGAGATAGATGCACAAGATACGTAGGTATGGGAAAAGGTAGGAAGGCTGCAGCTGGTGATCTGTTACAGAGCCTGGGATGAGCCAGTGCTTCTCCTCTACCTTCCACTAGGTCACCAGGAATCCTCAGGACTTTTGGCTTGAGACTGTATCATTCTCCATACTTGCCTTGTCCTTTCCATTTTCTTCCTTTCTGTGTCTTCTGTTTTGTGTATCTTCTCCACTTCTGTTTCTAGACTAGAACATCTTGTCCTGGATTATCTCTCAAATATATCTGCAAAGACTTTCCTTTTCCAAGTAATTTCATATTTACAGAAAGAAATTCAAAATATTTTGAAGGAGATAGCATTCGATCTACTATAAGACAAGATTAAAGTTAATGTTGGAAAGCACGGTGTGATTTGAGAAGAGGAGATATGCAAATCAAAGCAGTGCTGAGATTCCACCTCACACCAGTCAGAATAGCTAAGACTGAAAACTCAGGTGACAGCAGATGCTGGTAAAGAGTTAGAAAAAGAGGAACACTCCTCCATTGCTGATGGGATTACAAGCTAGTACAACCACTCTGGAAATCTGTCTGGTGGTTCCTCAGAATATTGAACATAGTCCTACCTGAGGACCCAGCTATGCCACTCCTAGGCATATACCCAGAAGATGCTCCAACATATAACAAGGACACATGCTTCACTACGTTCATAGCAGCCTTATTTATAATAGCCAGAAGCTGGAAACAACCCAGATATCCCTCAATAGAGGGATGGGTACAGAAAATGTGGTACATTTACACAATGGCGTACTCTGCTATTAAAAACAATGACGTCATGAAATTCACAGGCAAATAGATGGAACTAGAAAATATCATCCTGAGTGAGGTAACCCAATCAGTCACAAAAGAACACACATGGTATGTACTCACTGATAAGCGGATATTAGGCAAAAACAAGCTCAGATTACCCATGATACAACTCTTAGACCATAGAAGAAAGAAGAAAAAAGCGTGGATGCTTCTGTCCTACTCAGAAGGGGGAACAAAAAACTCACAGGAGGTAGAGGGTAGGAGAGACTTAGGAGAAAGAGAGGAGGAGAAGCAGGGGGAAGGGGGCAGCATCAGGTATGGGAGGTGAGATGTACAGAGGGTCAGAAAATTGAACAGAGATGTGGAGTAATGGGTGATGGGAAACTAGGGTAGCCACCGGAAAGTCCCAGGTGCCAGCAGAGCAAGAGGCTCCCAGGACACAGCAGGTATAATATTAACTGAAATGCCCAACAGAGGGGAGGAGAACCTGTAGAGACCATACGGAGAGGTTAGGCAGGACCCCAGTGGAGGGATGGGGCCACCCACCCTTCTCAAAAAGTTTAATCCAGAATTGCTCCTGTCTAAAGGAAATACAGGGACAGAGACTGAAGGAAAGGCCATCCAGAGACTACCCCACCTGGGGATCCATCCCACATGCAGACAACAAACCCAGTCACTATTGCTGATGCCAAGAAGTGCTTGCTGACAGGAGCCTGATATTGCTGTCTCCTGAGAGGCTTTGCTAGAGTCTTACCAATACAGATGTAGATGCAGCCAACCATCTGACTGAGCACAGGAACCCCAATGGAGGAGTGAGGGGAAGTACTAAAGGAGCTGAAGGAGTTTGCAACCCCATAGGATGAACAACAATATCAACCAACCAACTCCCCCTCACCCCTGAGCTCCCAGGGACCAAACCACCAACCAAAGAAAACACATAGAGGGAGTCATGGCTCTAGATGCATATGTAGCAGAGGATGGCCTTATCTAGCATCAATGAAAGGGGAGGCCCTTGGTCCTGTGAAGGCTTGATGCCCCAGTGTAGGTGAATGAGAGGGTGATGAGGCAGGAGTGGGTGGGGGAGTGGGGGAGCACCGTCATAGAAGCAGGGGGTAGGGAGTGAAAGAGGGGGTTTGCAGAGGGGAAACTGGGAAGAGAGATAACATTTGAAATGTAAATAAATAGCCAATAAAACTTTAAAAAAAAAAAAAAAAACTTTTTTTAAAAAAGAAAAAAAATTTTTTTATATAACCAGAATCGGGTTTTGCAGGAAAAGAAAGTTTTGTTTTAGTTTATTTTAGCATGAGATCACAACTCTGGTGTTTGTTTTCCTTCGTAGATAAGAGGAGAAAAAAGTGATTAATTATTTAATCCTGATGACTCATCAAAACCATGAAGGTTAAAAGGGAGGTGAGATTTAACCATGGAATTGTAGATGAAGAAGGAAGACTTGAGCATTCTGGGCATCTAATCCTTCAGAGTCTACCTGGTACATGAGCTATAGTCTCCAGCATTTTTTAACTCAGTTGAAAAAAAAATATTTCTCCAAATTTTTCTTGGGTAATGGGGTACTGAGTATCCATTCAAATTTGAATCTAGATGTTTATCTCTTGTTTAATTGCATATAGAATATTTTATACTGACCCAACACCCAAGCTGCAATGAGCAAATCAGGGCAGCTAAAAAGTAAGAGACCAGAATGATGGTGCAGAACTTGTGAGAGTGGCCAATGACTCGTTCAACTTGAGGCCCATGCCAGGGAGATGCAACTCATTCTTGACCCTACTTAGATGGCCAGGAACTAGAAGTTGGATGGCCTGAAGACCTAGGATATAATCAAAAACAACACAATTCCAAAGAAGGAGGGAAGTCAAGGAAATGATTCTTAATGATATTCTATTATACTCATAATGGATGCTTAGCCTAATCCTCATCAGAGAGGCTTCATCCAGCAACTGATGGGAGCAGACGCAGAGACACACAACCAAATGTTAGACTGAGCTCAGAGAACTCCACAAAAGACAGAGAGGAAGGCTGGTAGGAGTCAGAGGGGTCAGGAACACCAGGATAACACAGCTCTCAGAATCAACTAAGCAAGGCTCATAGGGGCTCACAAAGGCTGAAGTGGCAATCATGAAGACTGTATGTGTCTGAGCTAAGTCCACTGCATATGTTATGATTGTGTAGCTTGTGAATTTTATGGAACTCCCATAAAAGTGGGGGTGTCTCTGACTTTTTGCGTGTTCTTGGGACCCTTTTCCTCCTACTGGGTTGCCCATCTAGTATGAGGATTTGTGTCTAGGCTTTGTAACTTGCTATGTCATGTCAATTGATATCCGTTTGAGGCTTGCTCTTTTCTGAAGGGAAACAGAGGAAAAGTGGATCTGGGGAAGAGGGGAGGTTATGTGAGGCAGTGAGAAGAGTGGAGGGAGGGGAAATTCCAATCAGGATGTAGTATATGATAGAAGAAATTTTTTTAAAAGTAAGAGACCATATCTCTCTTCAACTATACAGTGTCAAAACCATTTGTATTAGTCGTGTTCTTCATTGCTGTCACAAAATATCTGAACTTAATGAAAGGTTTATCTTGGTCTCAGAGTGCTTATTGTAGGGTCCTGAGTAGCCAGCAGGTCATATCATATCCAAAGTCAGGAAGCAGAGAACAATGATGTTCATGTTTACACCTTGTTTCCCTTGGTTCAGTCAAGGATTCCAGCCCATGGAACAGAGCTCTCATGGTGAGGCAGGTCTACCCAGCTCGGTCAGCCTAATCTGTATATAGTCACACAAGTCTGCAAGTTTTTCTTCTAGGTGATCCTAGATCAGCCTAATCTAGATAGTCACAGGCATGCCAGCAGGTTTGTCTCTGAGGTGATCCTGGATGCAGTCAAATTCACAGGATCAACCACTTGATGTGCACATAGAATTAATTGTTTTGAATTCAACAGATGCATGTGCATTGTCAAGAATCTCTTTCTTTATACCTACTGGGGATCTTATGTCGAAGAAACATATGAAAGAGAACTTAGGTGACATTACAAGGCACATGAGGCAGGGAAATGCAGAGCCAAGATTTTGTTTCTGGTTTTGCTGGTCTTTATTATTGGCTTCCGATGAAGAGAACAACTTTTTATCTGTAAAGTTAGTGGGATGACATGCTGGCAGTGAACAGCATCTAGCTTTAAGGAATACAGCTTTTTTTTTTTCTTTTCCTAGAAGTACTTTTTGGAAGGTTAGAATCTATTTCTGGCATAGTACTTCACTAGAATCAATTGTGGATAATAAAAATAGTATTTTTATTTTAAGAAACTTTTTAATAATTTCAATAAACCCATTCTCATATATGATGTAATGCTGATTAATGACATCAACAGCTCTCTGTTCTGTTTCTGTGTCTGCCCTGTGCTCACCTGAGGCATCCTATTAATCATGATTATGCCACAGTCTATCCTATCATATTGCTCAATTACCATTTTTGTTAGCTATCCATCTACTCTGTTAATTGACACAAAAGAGATTTATCAAACTCTGAGGCCCTGAACCAACAGTCTTTCTTGCCTTGCCAGAATCAAACCCCAGAAGCAGTTTATCCATAAAAGATGGAGAAACCCCAAGCTCTTGGAATTCAACAAATATTAAGCTTAGCACATACTGTCTATAAAAAAAACCTTATCTTCTTGCTTCTTGGCTGACTTTAGCCTTATCTACCTTTCAAGGCTCAGCTAAATCCCTATGTCTTCTGTGAATTCTTTTTTAAATATACCTCTTATTGTCAAGATCATAATCTACACAAATTACTTGATTATGATCTTATAGTTTTGTACTTTATATATGAATATTAATTCATCTATACTATAAATTTCTCTAGGACATTTCATGTTTAATGGTCTTTAAGAATTATGAATAAAAATAATAAAAAGTACTAATAGTAACACTTACTGCTATTCATGATTACTGGGCACTGGTCTGGGGAATTTATACTGATTATTCTAATGTCATACTTCACTTCCCAAAGCAAATTGGGCTTGTTCACTCAGTTAAAAAGCAGTAACTGTAGAGCAGCATACAGACCCAGACAGCCTAGGCCACTAAGCAACACAGCCCCTACTCAAGTGCCTGTCAGCATACATTACTATCTGGTCAATTTAAGCTGGTTAAATGAAAATTCCTGTTTTGCAAGGCTGAAAGAAAGAAAACATGTGTGTGACCAACCTCATACACTGAAGACAGGCAGAGGAGAGAGGCTCTAAACCCAAAACATAAAATTTGAAAATATAATTCACAGATATTTGGAATGAGAGAAAAGTAGACAAAACTATAAGCAAAATATACTGATATGAAATGTCATAGTGAAACCATTTTATAGGCCAATTTTATAACCTATAAATTATCTTATCTTACAGACTAATTTTAAAGCATTAAGTTAAAACATAGGCAAAAAATTAGTCAAAATGCCAAGTATAGAAATGTCTACATAAGACAGAAAATATATCCAACCAAAATTTTCAATCAGACTGGTGAGAAGGCTCAGTGAGCAAAAAAGTCCAGCTCCCAAGTCTGATGTCCTGAGTTTAATCCCAGGACCTTTTATAGCAGAAGAGAACTGATTCCCTCTGACAAGTTGACCCCTGACTTCTACAAGCATGTTGGTTCACACACACACACTCACATACACACTCACACACACACACATACTATCACACTAACTAAATATGTAATTAATTTTTTATTTGCGTAGATATTTGAAAATTAACAGTAGTTTAATGAAGCCATAACATATTTTCTAGATAGCAATACTCTGCTCTAAGAATTACATCAGTCCACCAGACCAGCAGACTAGAACCTAAGTCACTGATGATCAATATCATCTGACACTGCCATATGTAGCAGTTAGGAGTCAGCCTTGCTGCCTTTTCCCACTGGGCAGTTAAGAATGCAAATGGAAGACTTCTGATCTCTCCAACAGAAACCATGCATTAAGATGCATCCGAGAGTAATAGATATTCTAGTCATAATTCAATTTCTTTTCCACCAAAAAATTATAAAAAAAAAAAAACTTGGCATTTAAAAATTTTAAAATAGGTCAAGTGTTATGGTACTTCCCTGTAATCCTAGCACTTGAGAGACTGAGTCAGGAGGATCATTAATTTAAGGACACCATAGGCTACATAGTGAAATCTTGTCTTAAAACAAAAACAATAGGGAGGGAAGGAGTTTGCAACTTTCAGTGCACAAGAATTAGAAGAATTCAAGCTAACTTCCCTGTTTTATTTAAATTCTAAATAATTAAAAATTAAATTCTATGTAGAACCTGGAGCCCTAATAAGTGCAAAGCATTGTGGGGTCATACTATGACACAAAAGCACATGAGGAGCTTGTCAGTCAGCATGGGTAAGTCTTAAGAGAAGAAAATAGCGAATGCCGTGAGCCATTGTAGTAACCAGTAATAAGCCGGTAGAGACCGACTTTGTCCTGGTATCTAGGGCTGCAGAAAACAGAGCTCCTGGAATTCTGTTCCATCCATTTCAGAAGCTTAACCAATTCTAGCCTTACCCTAGAATTCACACTTCTTGAGACTTCTGACCTTGGCAAGATTGGAGAAAATCTAGAACCTTCCAAGTGTTTTCCTCTTGCACATATTCATTCAGAAGACCAGTTTGTGCTCTGAACACAGGAAGCCTTATCCACCAGTCCTCCTACTTTCCATAAACTTTTCTTTACCCTCTTCAATTACCAGACCTATGAGAACCCTGGATTAGCTAACTTGTGCCATCTACAGGCAGTAGTGAGAACCTCTGTGACCACTCCAAAATCATTTAAATACTCATGCAAAACTTTAATAAAATTAGTTCTACATATGGATAAAATATGAGGCAGATAATAAAGGTTTCAACAAATATCTTGGTATTAGCTCACATAAGGGAGAAAATTGTAAAATCTCTAGTCATTGGTCTACTGTCAACTAATAGCAACCATAAGCAAGTTGTTTAACTTCTTTAGAACTCATATTTCTTAGTGCTAAAACAAAATGAATGTGATTTGAAAAGAGACTTGAAAAATATTTTTATTTTATAAAATAAAAATACTTAAATTTAGAAATTTTTGAACAATCCTTGTTAGGAAAAAACTAGACATGAAAGTCGAAAGTAGAAGGGAGATTCTCAGACTGCTGTTCTGTCAACACAGCCTTCCTCGTCTTCTCAGCCTGCTGTTCAGTCAACTCTGACAAATCAACACAAGCTTTACCCGCCTAAGAGGAGGAACCGCAATTGAGAAAATGCTTCTATGAGATCAGGCTGCAGGCAAGGCTGTAAGGGACTTTCTTCATTAGGGATTGATGGGAGATGGCCACCACGCCTGGGCTTGTGGTCCTGGATTCTGTAAGAAAGCAAGCAGATGAAGCCATGAGATACAAGTCAGTAACCAGCACCTCTCTATGGCCTCTACCTCAGCTCTAGCCTCCACGTTCCTGACCTGTTTGAGTTCCTGTCCTGACTTCCTCTAGTGATGAACAGTGGTATGAAAGCAAACAGGAAATAAACCCTTTCCTCCCCATGTTGCTTTGATCTTTGACCATAGTGTTTCATCATAATTATTATATGCTAATAAAGTATTTGTAAAGAAATATTTGTGTGAAAATGGATAAGTTAAAACAAAGGCTAGCAAATTAAAAGAAATAGAGTATATCTGAGTATGTGAATATCTTGTCCTTCTTTTCAAGTCAGTATTATAACTAAGAGGATCCCATGTGTATGAAAGCATCTTGTTTTTATACAAACACTTGGATGGAATTGGCCAGCTATACATCAAACTATTTTCTCTTTCACCCTGTGTACAAGGTTATGTATTGTATAAGCTCCCCCACAGTAACATATGTTAGCTATGTGACTAAGCTCTTCTCTAAAGGATGTGAGTAGGGAGCTGTGCCATCCCACATATAGTGCACAAAAACACTGTATGTGTGACCTCCACGCTCTGCTTCCTGTCTATTTTATTCTTTTTTGGTATATGTGACAGAATGGACTGTCTGAATTACCACTTTGATGAGACTCATATTTGTATCATAAAAACACATTTGGAATTGTAAGCAAGGAAGGAATGAACATCTTTCCAATTTCAATCATTATGCATTACTGGGTTTTTTTTTTTAATTTATTACTTATACTCTGATACAATGTGACATTTTCCAAAAACTGATGAAGGACAAAGTAGTGATCTTTCTTGAATCCCTCTGCAATGTGAAAATCCTGTGAGACTGTGACTCTCTGCTACTATTTAAGCTGTAAATGTAAGAATGTACCACTATTGCTTGTTATCTTGAGATAAAGAGAAAACAACTCAAAGAGAAGTTTCTTCCACATAAGAAGTGAGAAGAATTTGGAAGATAGTAGAAAATGTATTCCAAAGAGAGAAAAAGAAGGGCCTGGAAAACAAGAAAAAGCAACAGGAAATCTGAAAGAAAGGAGCAAAATAAGAAAATGGACACACAGAGAGAAAACATGACTCCTGGGGAGAAGAGAACACAAAACCAGAACAAAGTAAGACTGGAGAGCAAAGGAGGCCCTAGAGACCAGAGCAGCAGTCCTGGTCCCAGGAAAAACCAAAGCTCTCTAGAGCTAGAAAGAAAATCCATCATCACCTCTCATGTCTCAATGTCCATACCAGGGACCATCTTGAGAGAAGATCTATTGATTGAGGCTGAGCTACTGTGAGGAACAGAAACCACAGAATAGCCATGATTTAGAGATCCTGGGGCAGTTATACAGTGCCTGGGTTGAAGACAAACAAGAGAGAAACATGAGGATCTCTCTCTTCACTCTCCAAAACAAAGTACACATAAATATTTCCTGCCATGGGGACAAAGGATCATCTGGAGCAAGGGGGAACCCACTCAGCCCACAGGCCATAAAGGTTGTGGAGGCTCACAGCAAGTGCACTGAAACAAAGAGAGGATATTCCTAAATTAGACCCAGCCCAGAGGCTAACAACATGCCCCTGAATACCCTGGCCCTCAGCCTAAATTCATCATGAACCAGTAGTACAGGATCTTGAAGATGCTGTTATTAAACAACATCAAAAAATGAAAAATAAAAAGTAAAACATGGCCAGATGAGTGCCTGGTGGTGGTGGTGGTGGTGGTGGTGGTGGTGGTGGTGGTGGTGTTTGGTTGGTTTGTTGGTTTTGGGATTTGGGTTGGTTGTTTTGTTTTGTTTTCATACCGTAACCAGAATGTACCTGTTGCTCTTTTGCCCCCCTTCTTCACATTGTTTTATTTTACATTATTCATTTAGCTTTTTTTAACTTTCTTTTTTTCTATTCCCAACTGATTTTTATTTTATTTTTTGTTGTTTCTTTCATGCTGACAACTTTAATTTCTTAACTTGTTCTACATGGCCCTTTCTACAGTTAAGAATTACAAAGTTAATGGTTTTAATTAACTTTTACTGTAGCCCTATAGTTCCTTTGTCTGTGAGTTGTTGTTATATTGGTGTGTTTTCTCCTCTCTGAGCAGTGCTAAGGACTGAGTCTTCAAGGGAAAGCTGCTCACTAATAAAATCTTCCCATAAAAGTGGAAAATATAGCCATCCCAATGGATAAGCAACTGTGAGCATAAAACCAAAAAAATAAAAATTAAAAATAAAAAAAATAGGGCAATATGACTTTTCTAAAACGCATAACTCTTCACTAACAAAGATACAAAACACTGGAGAAAGAATCCAAAAGACTGATCTTAAAATGTAAGGGTCTTGGCCCACAGAAATACTACAGCCTGCCTGCCTCACAGGAGGTCCACAGAAACCAAAGACACAGGTGAGAATCTCACCCAAATATTCACACCACCTTGGACACCCACACAGACCAGCTGATGAGGGACCTACCCACCAACCCCCGAGTGCCACCTTCCTTCCAGCCCACTGCCCCACCGGGGCCAGATCAGCTGTAATACCTGCCCAAATGCTACAGCCTATGATCCTCCCAGGAGATCCACAGTAACCAAGGACACAGGAGGTCTGCAGTAACCAGGGACACAGGAAATCCACAGTAAACAGGGACACAGGAGGCCTGCTCTAATCAGAGACAATGCTGCCAACCTCCAAGAAGGCTGGTTCCAGTCACAGACACCCAAGCTAATTAACACCAGAGAGAACCAGATGGCCAGAGGCAACTGCAAGATCAAAAATGACAGAACCCAATGCAATTTGGCACTATCACAACCCAGTTCTCCCACCAAAGCAAGCCCTGGATACCCTATCACGCCTCAAAAGCAAGATAATGACCTAAAATCCCACTTCATGAAGATGATAGAGGTCTTTAAGGAAGATGTAATGAACTCCCTTAAAGAAATACAGGGAAATACAATCAAGCCGGTAGAAGCCCTTAAAGAAATACAGGAGAATACAATCACAGGTAAAAGAATTGAACAAAGCAGTTCAAGAACTAAAAATGGAAATAGAAACAATGAAGAAAACACAAAGGGAGGCAACCCTGGAGATGGACAACTTAGGAAAGAGAACAGGAGCTACAGAATACACCAACAGAACACAAGAGATAGAAGAGAGAATTTCACATGTACAAGGTATTGTGCACACCATTCAAAGAAAATACAACATGTAAAATGCTCCTAATCACAAAATATCCAGGAAATTCAGGGCACAATGTAAAGAATAGCAGGAATAGAAGAGGGTGAAAAATCTCAGCTCAAAGGGCAAGAACCATCTTCAACAAAACCATAGAATTAAACTTCCCTAACTTAAAAAGATGGTCATAAATGTACAAGAAGCCTACAGAATACCAAATAAATTTGACCAGAAAAGAAAATCCTCTCATCACATAATAAACAAAACAAGAAATACATAGAACAAAGAAAAAATATTAAAAGCTAAAAGAGAAAAAGGCCAAGTAAGATACAAAGGCAGACCTATTCAACCCAGACATCTCAACAGAGACTCTAAAAGCCAGAAAATCCTGGACAGAGGCCATACAGACCCTAAGAAAACATAAATATAAGCTTAGGATACTATACCCAGCAGAATTCTCAATCATCATAGATAGAGAAACCAAGATATTCCATGAAAAAACCATATTTAAACAGCATCTTTCTTCTAATCTAGCCCTACAGAGGATACTGGAACAAAGTCTCCAACACAAGGAGAGTAACTACACACAAAAGAACATAAGAAACTAAACATTTCACAACAAACCCAAGAGAATCAAACACACATAATACTACCTCCAACAACAAAAATGATAGTAACTAACAATCATCTGTCTTTAATATCTCTCAACATAGATGGACTTTATTCCCCAATAAAAGGACACAGGCTAACAGAATGGATACATAAACAGGATCCAGAATTTTGCTGCATACAAGAAACAGACCTCAGTGACAAAGACAGGAACAATCTCAGAACAAAAAGGCTAGAAAAAAGTTTTCCAAGTAAATGGTCCCAAGAAACAAGCTGAAGTAACCATTCTAATATCCAATAAAATAGACTTCCCACCAAAAGTTATCAAAGGAGATGGAGAAAGACATTTCATACCCATCAAAGAAAAATTTCACCAAGAGGAAGTCTCAGTTCTGAACATCTATGCCCCAAATGCAAGGGCACCCACATTGGTAAAAGAAACTTTACTAAAGCTCTAAACACATATTGAACCTCACACAATAATAGTGGGAGACTTCAACATCCCACTCTCACCAATGTACAGGTCACTGAAAAATAAACAGAGACACAGTGAAACTAACATAAGTTATGAACCTAATGGATTTAACAGATATTTACAGAACATTTCACCTCAAAACAAGAAAATATACCTTCTTCTCAGCTCCTCATGGAACCTTCTCCAAAGTTGACCATATAATTGGACATAAAACAAACCTCATTATCCAAGAAGATTGAAATAATCCCAAGCATTCTATCAGATCACCACACAGTAAGGCTTGACTTCAATAACAACAAAAACAATAGAAAGCCCACAAACTCATATATACTGAACAACTAACTCTCTGCTCAATGATAATTTGGTCAGGGAAGAAATAAAGAAGAAATCAAAGACTTTATACAATTCAATGAAAAGGAAGACACATCATACCCAAATTATGGGACACAATGAAAGCAGTGTTAAGAGGAAGCTTCATAGTGTTAACTGCCTTCATAAAGAAATAGGAGAGATCCCATACAAACAATTTAACAGTACACCTAAAATTTCTAGAGCAAAAAGAAGCAAACACAATCAGGAGGAGTAGATGGCAGGAAATAGTCAAACTCCTGGCTGGAATCAATCAGTAAGAAACAAAGAGATGATACAAAGAATCAACAAAACCAAGAGCTGGTTTTTTTAGAAAAACAACAAGATAGAATAACCATTAGCCAAGATAACTACAGGGCACAGAGACAGTATCCAAATTAATAAAATCAGAAATGAAAAGGGAGACAGAACAACAGAAACTGAGGAAATTCAAAAAAATCATCAGAACCTACTGCACAAGCCTATATTTTACAAAACTGGAAAGCCTAGAATAAAGGGATAACTTTCTAGACAGATACCAAATACCAAAGTTAAATCAAGATCAGGTAAACTATCTAGATAGTACCATAACACCTAGAAAAATAGAAATGATCATTAAAAACTTCCCATCCAATAAAAAACCAGGGTCAGATGGTTTTAGTGCAGAATTCTACAAGACCTTCAAAGTAGAGTTAATACCAATACTCCTCAAACTATTCCACAAAACAGAAACCGAAGGAACATTACCCAATTTGTTCTATGAAACCACAGTTACTCTGGTATCTAAACTACAAAAGCCTATACACAACAAAATTGGAAAATCTGGATGAAATAAACAATTTTCTAGACAGATACCAAATACCAATGTTAAGTCAGGATCAGATAAACCATCTAAACAGTCCCATAACCACTAAAGAAAGAGAACTAGTCATTAAAAGTCTCCCAAGCCAAAAACAAAAAACAAAACAAAACAAAAAAAGCTCATGATGACATGGGTTTAGTGCAGAATTCTATTAGACCTTCAAAGGAGACCTAATACCAATACTCTTCAAACTATTCAACAAAATAGAAAAAGGAACACTACCCAATTCATTCTATGAGGCCACAGTTATACTGATACCAAAACCTCACAAAGACCCAACAAAGAAAGAAAACTTCAGACAAATTCCCCTTATGAATATCAATGCAAAAATACTCAATAAAACTCTCGCAAACTGAATCCAAAAACACTTCAAAACAATCATTCAACATGAACAAGTAGGCTTCATCCCAGGGATACAGGGATGGTTCAATACCTGGAAATCCATCAGTGTAATCCACTACATAAACAAACTCAAAGGAAAAAAAACACATGGTCATTTCATTAGACACTGAAAAAGCATTTGACAAAATTCAACATCCCTTCATGATAAAAGTCTTACAGAGATCAGGAACTCAAGGACCATACCTTAATGTAATAAAAGCAATATACAGAAAACCAGTAGCCAACATCAAACTAAATGGAGAGAAACTTGAAGCAATCCCACTAAAATCAGGGACTAGACAAGGCTGCCCTCTCTCTCCCTATCCATTCAATATAGTACCTGAAGTTTTAGCTAGAGCAATTAGACAACAAAAGCAGGTAAAAGGGATACAAATTGGAAAGGAAGAAATCAAAATATCGCTATTTGCAGATGATATGATGGTATATTTAAGTTACCCGAAAAACTCCACCAGAGATCTTCTACAGCTGATAAACAACTTTAGCAAAGTGGCCACATACAAAATTAACTCAAGCAAATCAGTAGCCTTCCTATACTCGAAGGATAAACAGGTTGAGAAAGAAATTAAAGAAATGCCACCCTTCACAATAGTCACAAACAATATAAAGTATCCTGGTGTGACTCTAACCAAGCAAGTGAAAGATCTGTATGACAAGAACTTCAAGTCTCTGAAGAAAGAAATCCAAGAAGACCTCAGAAGATGGAAAGATCTCCCATGCTCATAGATTGGCAGGATTAATATAGTTAAAACGGCCATCTTGCTGAAAGCAATCTACAGATTCAATGCAATCCCCATCAAAATTCCAACTCAATTCTTCATAGGCTTAGAAAGAGCAATTCTCAAATTGATATGGAATAACAAAAAACCCAGGATAGCAAAAACTATTCTCAACAATAAAAGAATTTCTGGAGGAATCAACATCCCTGACCTCAAGCTGTACTACAGAGCAATAGTGATAAAAACTTCATGGTATTGGTACAGCAACAGTCAGGTAGATCAACGAAATAGAATTGAAGACCCAGAAATGAACCCACACAATTACAATTACAGTCACTTGATCTTTGACAAAGGAGCTAAAATCATCCAGTGGGGAAAAAAGACAGCATTTTCAACAAATGGTGCCGGCTCAACTGGCGGTCTACATGTACAAGAATGCGAATCGATCCATTCCTATCTCCCTGTACAAAGTTCAAGTAGAAGTGGATCAAGGACCTCCATATAAAGCCAGATACACTGAATCTAATAGAAGCACCTAATAGAACATCCTTAGTCATCAGGGAAATGCAAATCAAAACAACCCTGAGATTCCATCTCACACCAGTCAGAATGGCTAAGATCAAAAATTCAGGTGACAGAAGATGTTGGTGAGGATGTGGAGAAAGAGGAACACTCCTCCATTGCTGGTGGGAATGCAAGCTGATACAACCTCTCTGGAAATCAGTTTGGCGGACCCTCAGAGAAAACAAACATAATACTACCTGAGGACCCAACTATTCCACTCCTGTGCATATACCCAGAAGATGCTCCAACATGTAATAAAGACACATGTTCCGCTATGTTCATAGCAGCCATATTTATAATAGCCAGAAGCTGGAAACAACCCAGATGTCCCTCAACAGAGGAATGGATACAGAAAATGTGGTACATGTATACAATGGACTACTACTCAGCTATTAAAAACAATGACTTCATGAAATTCGCAGGCAGATGGATGGAACTTGAAAATATCATCCTGAGTGAGGTAATGCAGTCACAAAAGAATGAATATGATGGTTCCTCAGAAAACTGGAAATAGTTCTACCTGAAGAACTAGCTATCCCACTCCTGGGCATATACCCAGAAGATGCCTCCACCATACCACAGGGAGACAGCTTCATCGTGTTCACAGCAGCCTTATTTATAATAGCCAAAGCTGGAAACAACCCAGATGTCCCTCCACAGAGGAATGGATACAGAAAACATGGTACATTTACACAATGGAATACTACTCTGTTATTAAAACAATGGCTTCATGAATTTTGCAGGCCAATGGATGGAACTAGAAAATATCATCCTGAGTCAAGCAATGCAGACCCAAAAGGACATGCATGATATGTACTCACTGATAAGTGGATATTAGCCAAAAAAGCACAGAATACCTAGGATTCAATCTACAGACCATAAGAAGTATACCAAGCAAAAAGGCCCAACTGAGGAGGCATCAATCTCATTTAGAAGGGAGAAGGAAATAATCATGGGAGGCAGAGGGATGGAGGGTCCTGGGTCAGAAAGGGGAGGGGGAGGGAAAAAGGAAAACAGGATCAGATATGAGGGTGGGAGGACAGGAGAAAAGCCCAGAGGGCCAAGATAGTGAATGGAAATAAGCAGCCTCAGGGGGAGGGAGGTGGTGTGGTCCTTCAGAAAGTACCAGAGATCCAGGAGGTGAGGGACTCTCAGGACTCATTAAATGTGACCTCAGCCAAAATGCCCAACATTGAGGAGAGGGAACTCTAAGAATCCACGTCCGATAGATAGACAGATAGATAGATAGATAGATAGATAAATAGATATAGACAAATAGACAGATAGATATAGAGCCTCAAGTGGAGGGACAGTTACTAACCCACAGTCAAAATTTCTGACCCAGAATTGTTCCTGTCTAAAAGAACTGCAGAGGCAAAAATGGAGAAGAGACTGAAGGAAAGGTGTTCCAACCACTTGCCCCACTTGGGATCCTCATGGGGGCTGTGGGGGAATCGGGAGCACCAAAGCCTGACACTGTCACTGATGCTATGATGTGCTTACAGACAGGAGCCTGGCATGGCTGTTGTCTCAGAGGCCTTACTAGCAGCTGACTGAGACAGAGACAGATACTTATGCCCAGCCATTAGACTAAAGTCAGGACCCCTATGGTTTAATTAGGGGTAGAACTGAAGAAGCTGAAAGGGAGAGCAACCTCATAGGAAGACCAGCAGATTCAGCTAACCCAGACCCCAGAGAGTTCCCAGAGACTAAGCCACCACCCAAGAGCATACACAGGCCGGTTGAGTCTCCTGGCACATATATATGCCTGGTTTGGCCCCAGGGGAAGAAAATGCACTTACTCTCAAGAGACCTGAGGCCCCATGGAAGGGGGAGGCCTGGGGAGGAGGAGCACCCTCTTGGAGGCAAGGGGGAGGAGGAATAGTATGAAGAACTATGGGAAGGGGACTGAAGGGAGGGCAAAAACAAGAATATAAATAAATAAAATAGCTTAATAAAATTTAAAAATCTGATATGCAGGATATTTGGCATATGACCCCCAAAGGATGTGACCCGAGGGTTGAGAACCATTACTCTGGTACAGAGTAATCGTGCACATTTTCACTTTTAGCTGGTGCTGAAGATAGTCAAGCACCATTCCACTTCATTTTAGTTGGGGAAAAATCCTATGGGGTTATCAGACTATTTAGATGGTTTATCTGATCCTGATTTAACTTTGGTACCCGGTATCTGTCTAGAAAATTGTCAGTTTCATCCAGATTTTCCAGTTTTGTTGAGTATATGCTTTTTTAGTAGGATCTGATGATTCTTTGAATTTCCTCAGTTTCTGTTGTTATGTCTCCCATTTCATTTCTGACTTTGCTAATTAGAATACTGTCTCTGTGACCTCTGGTTAGTTTGGTTAAGAGTTTATCTTGTTGATTTTCTCAAAGAATCAGCTACTGGTTTTGTTGATTCTTTGTATAGTTCTCTTTGTTTCTACTTGTCACACCAGTCATTTTGACACTTATAATCCTCTATTAAGAAGTACTGATATATTTCAGGACACATAGTCCATCTCCCTAAAGAGAAATAATTTGCACTAAGGCAAATATTTCACATTATCCTGTGCTTTCATGTTAAAGCCACTCAAGGAATGACACAATGAAAATCACTCAAGAAAAATTTAAACAACCAGAAGAAATGAAATGAATCCTATAAGAAGAATCACATGTATAAAATTTGAGAAACCAAGCATGTTAAAGATTTCAGCCATACATACAAAATGAACAACCAAGACATAAAAAGCTTATATTATTGAATATTTCCTTTATTTTTCTCTACTGTTACACTCTATATTGAAAAATGCATTAAAAAATTCAGAGGGGAAAAGAGATGGATAGCATTAACTGGACTTAACTGTTTAAAAAATATAAAGATGGAATATAGAGACAAGTTGATAGAATCACATGGGAATTAGAACTGCACATTTGGTGTAGATGTAATCAAAATATATTTTATTTATATTTAAAATGTTCAAATAATAAAATTATTTTAAAGGTTTGCAGGTTTTTTTATTTTCAAGTTTTTAAATAAACTTTATAAAAATAAAAAGCTCATGTACATTTATCAATTAACATTAGTCATGATAAATATTTAGGAGTGTAAAATTTACCTTTAAAGTTGTTTTATAAAAAGACTGATGAATTTAAATAAAAAGAAAAAACGTAAAAATATAATTATATACTCAAAGCATACAAGTTGTAGTGATAAATATTTTTTTTGCAAACTCAGAGAGAAAACCCTGCTCTTGGCATTGATTGAGACATGAATAAGACTCATAGACTACATGAAAAACCAGCCTGTAGGACCTTTAACTTTCTGTATAAAGTAGATAGGAAATAGAAATGGTATTAATGATTACTAGAAATAATAGAGAATTTTTAAACAGACATAAGTTGAGCCCCAAAATGACATACAGATTTTAAATAAATAAAGCAGAAATTAGATATGGTTGTAAAGAATAAGAAGCTCTTTAGCAACTGAAGTTTGTTGTACTCATATTCATTCACAATATAAAGAAAGCTAATCCAAATACCATAGGAAACCCGTGTTACACTTGAATTCTAGTAAGTTCACATCTGTCATCAAACTAATATACATTGCTGCATACCAGTTTTTATTTGTTTGCTTAATTATTATAATATTTGGGGAATTACTGGCTTTCCAGTATACCGATATCTTTTAAGGAATAGTTCATGAGACCATTAATTTTTACCATATAAGAACAACTTTCAAAAATATTAACAGAGTACACAGAAGCACACAAGAAGCTTAAGTTGGAATTCATTTCTAAGTGAACACAATTAAGTTCATGCGAATTTCAATGGACATATACAAAATAAGAGATTGATTGCCATAATCTCCTATCTGGTGCCTTTAGATAGCTAATAGAACCAATTTACCAGGCGTAGTATGTCAAAGCCTTTAAAGAAAATGGCCTCTGCCGGATGCCAACTGTAATCACTTTCCACTGTCTCTAATATCCTTTCAGTCTAGATGGCCTCAATCTGTTCTGACAGTCACAGCACAGGAAGCAATGCCAGTAGACATTAGCAATGAATTGTAAGTGTAAATGAAAATACTGCCATGGAGAAGGACACGTTGCAAACTCTAAACACCAGTTCAAAACAGTAGCAATTACTTCTATTGTATTTAAATGTCAAAAAATTGTTTAAAATGTCCATAGTAAGGGTGATTTTTCTAATAAAAATGCTTTAAATCTCCAAGATAAACTAAGAGCTTTGGACCATTAGAACTGATAACTACACACTCTGACAACCTATCTCTACTTTTTTGTTATTACAAGAATCGTACTTTACACTTACCAGGAACTGAAGTGAGACATTTAAATAATATAGCGATGAAACACACACTTCTCCTAACACCATGAAACTTAACATAAGTTAATACAAATATACCTTCAGAAATGAGAAACACAATATTGCATACTCAGAAAAAGTCAATACAAAAAATTCAGGTTGTACAAAACTATAGTGGCAGTGCCCAAAGAGACCTTTATTTCCTAATGCTCAATTGTTTGGATTCTTTTAACTTTTGCTTTAAAAGTCTTGAAATGTTTTCTTCAGCACTGAGTATTGTTTCTCAAAATTAAAAGAAAACTAAATTCCAGGTCTGTGAGATAAATCTCTATTTGAACATAAAAATAAAAGTAAGGGTCTGTGATTTGCAAAGAATGATACCCCAAACTCAAATAGTATACAACAGCACAAAGCATTTATTCTGAAGAGAACCTACATTCAGGGGTCTACCATTCATCAGGATGGAAGACAGAGGTGTAAGCTTTGCAGGGTCAATTTAAAGCCTGTTAAGGCAGGAGTAGAGGACTTTGATATTTCTTTCCCTTGATTCATTGGTTCTATCTTTAGGGGTATGGATGCCTTTGTGATTGGTTAAGGCTCTGGGAAATTTTTAAGACTTTTGCTGATTAACTATACTTGTCTCAGACTAGGTAGTAGGGCAGCTTCCTAATTGCCTACCTGTGAGGGGTAGTTTTCCCTGGAATTGACTTGCTTTGGACTTTTCCAGTACTAGGAAACAGAAACTTAGGCCTACTCCCCCAAACTGCCAGTTAACAACATGTGGTGGAGTCAGCCTGGCTCTGGCTAACTGTCCTCTCAAAAACCGACGGACAATATCAAAGAAGACAGAAGGCAGAAATGAGTAAATCAAGGAAGACAATGAAAGATATAAAATAATAATTCAATTTTAAAAACAGAATTCTTAGAAAAGACCATTTCAATCAAATATTAAAAATTAGTTGAAAGTGTTAACATAAAATAGAAATAGAAGAAACAACAACAGGGTTCTAAGACAGGGGGAGTGAATTTTTACAAACTGTAGTCTGATCAGAATTTTCAAGACCTCTAAGGCATTATTGAATAGCAAACTTAAAGACAATAGATTTAGACAAAAGAGGTGAGATACAATCCAAAAGCATAAAAAATACATCCAGTGAAATACTTTAGAAACGTGGCAACCAGATACAGGAGGTATTTAGAACCCTAAACAAAACAACAAGGAAAGAACTAGGCTGTGTCATACTATCATTAAACTGACAAAAGAACAGATCAAAGAAAATATTGAAAGCTGTAGGAAAGAAATCTCATGCCACCAATAATGACAAACTCATAGCTGATTTCTCAAAAGAAATTCTAAAGGCCAAGAAGACAGGACATGGTATGTTTTAAGTCCAAGAAAAAAGCAAATGCCCACCTTGATTACTATATCCAGCAAAGCTATTATCCAAAATTGAATAAAAAAAAAAAATAACATTGAAGACAAGCTAAAGCAATCTGTGGCCACTGAAGACACTTAAAAAGCAAAAGAAGAAAACAAAATCATGAGAGCACAGGAAGGAATAACTCTTCCTAGAAGAGCAAACAAGAAAGCATAGTTAGGAAAGACTCAAACATCACTGATTAAGTAATCATCAAACTTATACAATTAATAAAAGAAAAAAAAAAAGGACAGACATCATCTAAAACAACCTCAAAATGGCAATAATATGTCCTTTAATAAAAACCATGAATGTAAATTAATTTCATTTCCCAATTGCTTTTATTGGATATTTTAGCTATTTACATTTCAAATGTTATACCCTTCCCAGTTTCCCCTCCATAATGCCCCTAGCCCTTCCCCCTTCCCCTATCATATCCCTCCTCCCCCTACATGTATGAGGGTGCTCCCACACACACACACCCAGCCCTTCCTCACCACCCTAGTATTTCCCTACACTGGGGCATTGAGCCTTCACAGAACCAAGGGCTTCATTTCCCATTGATGCCAGATAAGGCCATCCTCTGCTACATATGCAGCTGGAGCCATGGGTCGCTCTATATGTACTCTTTGGTTGGTGGTTTAGTCCCTGGGAGCTCTAGGGGGTCTAGTTGGTTGATAATACTGTTCTTCCTATGAGGTTGCAAACTCCTTCAGCTCCTTCAGTCCTTGCCCTAACTCCTCCATTGGAGTCCCTGGGCTCACTCCAATGGTTGACTGCGAGCATCTGCATCTATATTGGCCAGGCTCTCAAAAAGCCTCTCAGGAGACAGCTGTATCAGCAAGCACTTCTTGGCATCCACAATAGTGTCTGGGTTTGGTGACTGTAGATGGGATGGATCCCCAGGTGAGGCAGTCTCTGGATGGTCTTTCCTTCAGTCTCTGTTCCTCATTTTGTCCCTATATTTCCTTTAGATAGGAGCAATTCCGGATTAACATTTTTGAGATGAGTGGGTGGCCCCATCCCTCAATGATATGGTCTCTCCGGGTTCTCCCTCCACTTTGCTGGGTATTATGGCTACTGTCATCCCTGTTAGGTCCTGGGAGCTTCTTGCTTTCTTGACATCTGGGACTTTCTGGTGGCTATACCCAGTTCTTTTTCTTTGTTGGGTCTCTGTGTGTTTTAGTTGTAAGCATAACTGGAGCGTCATAGAATGAATTAGATAGTGTTCCTTCTGTTTCTATTTTTTGGGATAGTTTGAGGAGTATTGGTAATAGGTCTTCCTTGAATGTCTGATAGAATTCTGCAATAAAACCATCTGGTCCTGGGCTTTTTTTGGTTGGTAGACTTTTAATGATTGCTGCTATTTCTATAGGGGTTATCGGACTATTTAGATGGTTTGTCTTATCCTGATTTAACTTTAGTACCTGATATCTGTCTAAAATATTGTCCATTTCATCCAGATTTTCCAGTTTTGTTGACTATAGGCTTTTACAGTAGGATCTGATGATATTTTGAATTTCCTCAGTTTCTGTTGTTATGTCTCCCTTTTCATTAATGATTTTGTTAATTTGGATATGGTCTCTGTGACTTCTAATTAGTCTGGCTAACAGTTTATCTTGTTGATTTTCTCAAAGGCCTGGTTTTATTGATTCTTTCTATAGTTCTCTTTGCTTCTTACTCGTTAATTTCAGCCCTGAGTTTGATTATTTTCCTGCAGTCAACTCCTCTTGGGTGTATTTGCTTCTTTTTCTACTAGAGGTTTCAGGTGTGGTGTTAAGCTGCTAGTGTATGCTCTCTCCAATTTCTTTTTGGAGGCACTCAGAGCTATGAGTTTTCCTCTTAGCACTGCTATCATTATGTTCCATAAGTTTGGGTATGTTGTGCCTTCATTTTACTTAAATTTTAAAAAGTCTTTAATTATTTTCTTTATTTCTTCATTAACCAAGGAATCATTGAGTAGAGCATTGTTCAGCTTCCATGTGTATGTGGACTTTCTGTTGTGGGTTTTTTTCTATATTTTTATAATTTTTTATTTTTTATATTTTGATACTTTATTTACATTTCAAATGTTTTCCCCTTTACAGGTCTTGCCTTTAAAAACCCCTATGCTATCGCCCTTCACCCTGCTTCTATGAGAGTATACCTCTACAAACCCACCCTCAGGCCCAAGGGCCTCTCCTCTCACTGATGGCCAACAAGGCCTTCCTCTGCCACATATGTGGCCAGCACCATGGGTCACTTTATGTGTATTCTTTGGTACACCAAAGAATTCTTTGGAGCACCAGGGGGTCAGACCAGTTGACACTGTTGCTCCCTCCATGGGGCTGCAAACTCCCTCAGCTCCTTTAGACCTTTCTCCAACTCCTGCATCTGGGACTCCACATTCAGTCCAACAGTTGCTGTGAATTGAATCCTGGGTATTCTGAACTTTTGGGCTAATATCCACTTATTAGTGAGAACATACTGTGTTTGTTCTTGTGTGACTGAGTTACCTCGCTCAGGATGATATTTTCAAGTTCCATCCATTGGCCTATGAATTTCTTATAGTCGTTTTTAATAGCTGAGTAGTATTCCATTGTGTAAATGTACTACATTTTCTGTACCCATTCTTTTGTTGAGGGACATCTGGGTTGTTTCCAGCTTCTGGCTGTTACAAAGACAGCTGCTATGAACATAGTGGAGCATGTGTCCTTATTAAATGTTGGAGCATCTTCTGGGTATATGCTGAAGAGTGGTATAGCTGGGTCCTCAGGTAGCACTATGTCCAAGTTTCTGAGGATCTGCCAAACTGATTTCCAGAGTGGTTATACTAGCTTGCAATTCCACCAGCAATGGAGGAGTGTTCCTCTTTCTCCACATCCTCGACAACATCTGCTGTCACCTGAGTTTTTGTTCTTAGCCATTTTGACTGGTGTAAGGTGGAATCTCAGGGTTGTTTTAATTTGCATTTTCCTGATGACTAAGGAGGTTGAACATTTCATTAGGTACTTCTCAGCCTTTCAACTTTCCTAAGTTGGGAATTCTCTGTTTAGCTCTGTTCCCCATTTTTTGATAGGGTTATTTGGTTCTCTGGAGTCTAACTTCTTGAGTTCTTTGTATATATTGCATATTAGCCCTCTATCGGACATAGGATTGGTAAAGATCTTTTCCCATTCTGTTGGTTGCTGTTTTGTCCTATTGACTGTGTCCTTTGCCTTACAGAAGCTTTGCAATTTCATGAGGTCCCATTTGTCAATTCTTGGCCTTAAAGCCTAAGCCAAGGGTGTTCTGTTCAGGAAATTTTCCCCTGTGCCCATGTGTTCCAGACTTTTCCCCACTTTCTCTTCTGTTAGATTCAGTGTATCTGGTTTTATGTGGAGGTCCTTGAGCCACTTGGACTTGAGCTTTGTACAGGGAGATAGGAATGGATCAATTGGCATTCTTCTACATGTTGACTATGAGTTAAGCCAGCACCATTTGTTGAAAATGCTGTCTTTTTTCCACTAGATGGTTTTAGCTCCTTTGTCAAAGATCAAGTGACCATAACTTGATTCTGGGTTTGTTTCTGGATCTTCAATTCTATTTCATTGGTCTACCTGCCTGTTGCTGTACTAATACCATAGAGTTTTTATCACTACTGCTCTGTAATACAGCTTTAGGTCAGGGATACTGATTCCCCCGGAAGTTCTTTTGTTGTTGAGAATAGTTTAAGCTATCCTCGATTTTTGTTGTTCCAAATGAATTTGAGAATTTCTCTTTTTAAGTCTAAGAAGAATTGAGTTGAAATTTTGATAGGGATTGCATTGAATCTGTAGATTGCTTTCAGCACGATAGCCATTTTTACTATATTAATCCTGCCAATTCATGAGCATGGGAGATCTTTCCATCTTCTGAGGTCTTCGATTTATTTCTTAAAAGACTTGAAGTTCTTGTCATACAGATCTTTCACTTGTTTGGTTAGAGTCACAACAAGATACTTTGTTTGTGACTATTATTAAGGGTGTCATTTCCCTAATTTCTTTCTCAGCCTTTTTATCCTTTGAGTATAGGAAGGCTACTGATTTGTTTGAGTTAATTTTACATTCAGCTACTTTGCTCAAGTTGTTTATCACCTCTAGCAGTTCTCTGGTGGAGTTTTTCAGGTTACATAAGTATACAATCATATCATCTGCAAATAGTGATATTTTTATTTCTTTCTTTCCAATTTGTATCCCTTTGACCTCCTTGTATTGTCTAAATGCTCCAGCTAGAACTTCAAGTTCTATACTGAATAGATAGGGAGAGAGTGGACAGCCTTGTCTAGTCCCTGATTTTAGTGGGAATGCTTCAAGTTTCTCTCCATTTAGTTTAATGTTGGCTACTGGTTTTCTGTATATTGCTTTTATTACATTAAGGTTTGGTTGTTGAACTCCTGATCTTTCCAAGACTTTTATCATGAAAAGGTGTTGAAATTTGTAAACTGCTTTTTCAGCATCTAATGAAATGGCCATGTGTTTTTTAATTTGAGTTTGTTTATATAGTGGATTACATTGATGGATTTCAGGGTATTGAACCATTCCTGCATCCCTGGGATGAATCCTACTTGATCGTGATGAATGACAGTATATCTGGATTTATGTGGAGGTTCTTGATCCACTTGGACTTGAGCTTTCTACAGTTAGGTAAAAATGGATCAGTTGCCATTCTTCTACATGTTGATTAAGGGTTGAACCAGCACAGTTTGTTGAAAATGCTGTCTTCTTTCCACTGGATGGTTTTAGCTCCTTTGTCAAAGATCAAGTGACCTTAAGTGTGTAGGTTCATTTCTGGGTCTTCAATTCTATTCCATTGATCTACCTGCCTGTTCACGGTACCAATACCATACAGATTTTATCATTACTGCTCTGTAGTACAGCTTGAGATCAGGGATGCTGATTCCCCCAGAAGTTCTTTTATTGTTGAGAATAGTTTTTGCTATCTGGGCTTTTTGTTATTCAAAATGAATTTGAAAATTGCTCTTTCTAAGTCTATGAAGAATTGTGTTGGAATTTTGATGGGGATTGCCTTGAATCTGTAGATTGCTTTCGGCAAGATGGCTATTTTTATTATATTAATCCTGCAAATCCATGAGCATGGGAGATCTTTACATCTTCTGAGGTAGTCTTCAATTTATTTTTTAAGGGACGTGAAGTTCCTGTCACATAGACCTTTCACTTGTTTGGTTAGAGTCACATCAAGATACTTTATATTGTTTGTGACTATTGTGAAGGGTGTTATTTCTTTAATTTCTTTCTCAGCCTGTTTATCCTTCGAGTATAGGAAGGCTACTGATTTGTTTGAGCTAATTTTATATCCGGCCACTTTGATCAAGTTGTTTATCAGCTGTAGCAGATCTCTGGTGGAGTTTTTCAGGTCACTTAAGCATACCATCATATCATCTGCAAATAGTGATATTGTGATTTCTTCCTTTCCAATTTGTATCACTTTGACCTCCTTGTGTTGTCTAATTGCTCCAGCTAGAACCTCAACTACTATACTGAATAAATAGGGAGAGAGAGAGGGCAAACTTGTCTAGGCCGTGATTTTAGTGGGATTGCTTCAAGTTTCTCTCCATTTAGTTTGATGTTGGCTAATGGTTTACTGTATTGTTTATTATGTTTAGGTGTGGGCCTTGAATTCCTGATCTTTCCAAGACTTTTATCATGAAGGGATGCTGAATTTTGTCAAATGCTTTTTCAGTATCTAATGAAATGACCATGTGAATTTTTTCTTTGAGTTTGTTTATGTAGTGAATTACACTGATGGGTTTCCAGGTATTGAACCATCCCTGCATCCTTGGGATGAAGCCTACTTGATCATGGTGAATGATCATTTTGATGTGTTCTTGGATTTGGTTTGTGAGAATTTTATTGAGCATATTTGCATCAATATTCATAAGGGAAATTTATCTGAAGTTTTCTTTGTTGGGTCTTTGTGAGGTTTTGGTATCAGTGTAACTGTGGCCTCATAGAATGAATTGGGTAGTGTTCCTTCTGTTTCTATTTTGTTGAATAGTTTGAAGAGTATTGGTATTAGGTCTCCTTTGAAGGTCTGATAGAATTCTGCACTAAACCCATGTTGTCATGGGCTTTTTATTTTTTCTTTTTTGGTTTTTTTTTTTTTTTTTGGTGTTTTGTTTTGTTTTTTGGCTTGGGAGACTTTTAATGACTGCTTCTATTTCTTTGGGGGTTATGGGACCGTTTAGATGGTTTATCTGATCCTGACTTAACTTTTGTATTTGGTATCTGTCTAGAAACTTGTCCATTTCATCCAGATTTTCCAATTTTGTTGCGTATAGGCTTTTGTAGTAGGATCTGATGTTTGTTTTTTAATTTCCTCAGAATCTGTTGTTATATCTCCCTTTTCATTTCTAATTTTGTTAATTTGGATACTGTCTCTGTGTCCTCTGGTTAGTCTGTCTAAGGGTTTATCTATCTTGTTGATTTTCTCAAAGAACCACCTCCTGGTTTTGTTGATTCTTTGTATAGTTCATTTTGTTTCTACTTGGTTGATTTCAGCCCTGAGTTTGATTATTTCCTGCCTTCTACTCCTCTTTGTTCTAGAGCTTTCAGGTGTGCTGTTAAGCTGCTAGTGTATGCTCTCTCCAGTTTCTTTTTGGAGGCACTCAGAGCTATAAGTTTCTCCTCCTTATTTTGGGTCTTTGTAACTTCTAATTCAGTATTTTGTTCTGTACACAAAGTACCAACAAAAAAATTCATAATCCTCATCAACACCTACTCCATAGTTCTCTCCTGACATCTCTGCCATCTGGAAAAATGTGTAACAGAAAAAGCAGATGGAGCCAAACAGGACCCGTATGCCCTATCAAAAGACCTGAGGGCAGATGTTACTGCTGGCTGTATGAGACACAGATGCATCTGCAGAGCATCCATAAGTCAAAAATGTGTCATTGTCTGTCTTCTGCACCTCAGTAATGAGCAGCAGAGTCTTGAGCTCAGAAGCAGTCTTGTCTGCTGAAGTGTTTGTGTAAAACATTCCCACCAAGCTCAAACTACTGGATATGAAAGCACTAGAAAAATTATAAGTCTTGTTTCAATTAAAGAATTCCATATTTTTTCTCTCTAATACCATCATGTGGCAGATTCTCGTGTGTGTGTGTGTGTGTGTGTGTGTGTGTGTGTGTGTATGTGTATTTGATTGGTGGAATTCTGGACCCTCTGGGTTTGGTGTTCAAAATCCAAAACTACTAGAATCAGGTGAACTAATATTTACAGTGTAGTATTTCATTTTAATAACATACCCATAAATCACTTTCTGTGTCCATTTTACAATGAAATCTTGCCACTTCTATTCCTGTCTTAGTTAGGATTTTATTTCTATCAGGAGATATCACAACCAAAATAACTCTTATTAAGGAAAACATTTAATTGAGGCTGATTTACATTTTCAGAGGTTTAATCCATTATCATCATGGTAGGAAGCATGGTGGTGTTCAGGCCAACATGGTGCTGGAGAAGAAACTCAGTGTTCTACATCTTGATCTACAGGCAACAGAAGGTAACAGTGTAGAACACTGAGCTTATCTTGTACATATATAAGACCTCAAAGCCTGCCTCCATGTGGCACCCTTCCTCCAACAAGGCCACACCTACCTCAACAAGGCTGCACCTCTTAATAGGGGCAAGCATTCACACACATGAGTCTATGAGGGTCAAACCTATTCAAACCACCACAGCACCATTTTTTAAATTATCTTTAATTTTTTTTACAATCTAGTTGTTATTCCCCTCCAGCCCACCCTCCAACAGTTCCTCATCTCATTCCTCCTTCTCCATCTCCAAGAGGATGTCCCCACCCTCTCCCAACCTACCAGACCTCCCCACTCCTTGTAACCTCAGGACCCTCCAAGGTTTGATGCATCTTCTCTCACTGAGGCCAGACCAGGCTGTCCTCTACTGTATATGTGTCAGGGGCCTCGTGTCAGCTTATGCATGCTTTCTGGTTGGTGGTTCAGTGTCTGAGAGATCTCAGAGGTCCAGGTTGGTTGAGACTGCTGCCCTCCTCCTCAGCTTCTTCCAGCCTTTCCCTAATTCAACCACAGAGGTCTTCAGCTTCTGTCCATTGTTTGGGGGTAATTATCTGCATCTGATTTGTTCAGCTGCTTGTTGGGCCTCTGGGAGGACAGTAATGCTAGGCTCCTGTCTGTAAACATACCATAGCATCAGTAATAGTGTCAGGCCTTGGAGTCTCCCCTTGAGCTGGATCCCAATTTGGGCCAGTCACTGGACCTCCTTTCCCTCAGTCTCTTCTCCATTATTGTTCCTTCAGTACTTTCGGACAGGAACAATTCTAGGTCAGAATTTTTGACTGTGAGATGGCAACTCCATCCCTCCACTTAATGTCCTGTCTTTCTACTAGAGGTGGACTCTACAAGTTCCCTTGCCCTACTATTGAACATTTCATCTAAGGTTCCTCTCTTTGAGTCCTGAGCATCTGTCACCTCCCAGGTCTCTGGTACTTTCTAGAGGGTCCCCCTACCTCCTAAAGTTGCCTGCTTCCATTTATTCTGCTGGCCCTCAGGGCTTCACTCCTGCCCCCCACCCCCACGCTAATACCTGATCATGTTCCCCTCCCTGTCCCCTGTCCCACCCAGGACCCTCCCTCCCTCTGCCACCTGTGATTGCTTTCTTCTACTCCAAAGTGGGACTGAAGCATCCTCACTGGGGCCCTTCAGCTTGTTAACCTTCTTGAGTTCTGTAGATTGTATCCTGGATATTCTGTACTTTTTTGGCTAATATCCACTTACTAGTGAGTACATACCATGCATGTACTTTTGGGTCTGAGTTACCTCATTCGGGATGATATTCTCTAGTTCCATCCATTTGCCTTCAAAACTCATGATGTTCTCATTCTCAATAGCTAGGTAGTATTCCATTGTGTAAATGAACAACATTTTCTGTATACATTCTTCTGTTGTGGGATATCTCGGTTGTTTCCAGCTACTAGCTATTATAAGTGAAACAAGTGACCCTGTGGTAGGGTGGGGCATCTTTGGGGTATATGCCTAGTAGGAGTATAGCTGGATCTTCAATTTTCTGAGGAACCACCAGATTGATTTTAAAAGGGGTTTTACCACCTTAAAGTCCCAAGAGTGTTTCTCTTTTTCCACATCCTCAAAAGCATCTGATGTCCCCTGAGTTTTTTATCTTAGCCATTGATGACATGTGGAATTTCAGGGTTGTTTTGATTTGCATTTCCCTGATGACTAAGGACTTTGAACATTTCTTTAAGTGCTTCTCAGCCATCTGAGATTCCTTAGTCGAAAATTCTCTGTTTAGCTCTGTATCCCATTTTTCATAGAGTTACTTAATTCTCTGGAGTCTAACTTCTAGAGTGTTTGTTTGTTTGTTTGGTTGGTTGGTTTTTATTTTGGATACTAGCCCTCTATCAGACGTAGAATTGGTAAGGATCTTTTCCCAATCGGTGGGTTGCCATTTTGTCCTATTGACTGTGTCCTTTGACTTACAGAAGCTTTTCAATTTTATGAGGTCCCATTTGTCTATTGTTGATCTTAGAGCATGAACCATTGGTGTTCTGTTCAAGAAATTCTCCCTTGTGTCCATGTGTTCCAGGTTCATCCTCACTTTCTCTTCTATTAGATTCAGTGTATCTGGTTTTATGTGGAGGTCCTTGATCCACTTGAACTTGAGCTTTGTACAAGGAGATAAAAATAGATCAATTTGTATTGCTGTACATGCTGACTGCCAGTTGAACCAGCACAATTTGTTGAAAAGGCTGTCTCTTTCCCACTGAATGGTTTTGGCTTCTTTGTCAAAGATCAAATGACCATAGGTGTATGGGTCTATTTCTGGGTCTTCAAATATATTCCATTGATCTACCTGCCAGTCCCTGTACCAATACCATGTGGATTTTTATCACTATTCCTCTGTAGTACAGTTTGAGGTCAGGGATTCCCCCAGAAGTTCTTTTATTGTTGAGAAAAGTTTTCACTATCCTGGGTTTTTTGTTATTCCAAGATGAATTTGAGAATTGCTCTTTCTATCTCTGTTATGAATTGAGTTGGTGAGGAAACTCAAAGGGCTGAAAAGCAACTAAGGAAATACTCAACATCCCTAGTCATCAGGGAAATGCAAGTCAAAACAACCCTAAGATTCCACCTCACACCAGTCAGAATGGCTACGATCAAAAACACAGGTGACAACAGATGCTGGCGAGGATGTGGAGAAAGAGGAAGACTCCTCCATTGCTGGTGGGAATGCAAGCTGGTACAACCACTCTAGAAATCAGTTTGGCAGACCCTCAGAAAATTGGACATGGTACTACCTGAGGACACAACTATACCACTCCTGGGCATATACCCAGAAGATGCTCCAACATCTAATAAGGACACATGGCAGAGGAGGGCCTTGTTGGTCATCAGTGGGAGGAAAGGCCTTTGGGCCTGAGGGTGTTAGATGCCCCAGTATAGGGGAATGCCAGGGAGGGAAGACAGGAGTGGGTGGGTGGGTGGGAATACCCTCATAGAGGCAGGAGAAGGGGGATAGGATAAGGGGTTTCCAAAGGGGAGATCTGGAAAGGGGAAAACATTTGAAATGTGAATAAAGTATCAAAAAAAGAAGAATTGAATCGGAATTTTGATGGGGATTTCATTGAATTTGTAGGTTGCTTTAATAAAATCAATATACAGCAAACTAATAGCCAATATCAAACTAAATGGTGAGAAACTTGAAGCAATCCCACTAAAATCAGGGACAAGACATGGCTTCCCACTCTCCCCCTATCTATTCAATGTAGTTCTTGAAGTTCTAGCTAGAGCAATTATGCAACAAAAGGAGATCAGAGGGATACAAATTGGAAAGGAGGAAGTCAAGATATTACTATTTGATGATACGACAGTACACATAAGTGTTCCCAAAAATTCTACCAGAGAACTCCTATAGCTGATAAACAGCTTCAGCAAAGTGGATGGATATAAAGTTAACTTTAACAAAGGATAAATGGGCTGAGAAAGAAATTATGGAAATGACACCCTTCATAATAGTCACAAATAATATAAAATATCTTGGAGTGCCTCTAACCAAGCAAGTGAAAGATCTGTATGACAAGAACTTCAACTCTCTGAAGAAAAAAATCGAGGAAGATCTCAGAAGATGGAAAGATCTCCCATGCTCATGGATTGGCAGGATTAACATAGTTAAAATGGTCTTAAATCTTTTCTGTGATACTTTCCCTGTACTGTTCTGCATCCTGTGGACCATAATATACTCTGAATAATCTTCAGTGCCAAAATACATAATTAAACCTTGCTCAAACACCACAATCATGTGTGTGTCATCACATCCGCTATACCTTGTCATCATGTGTAGACAGGAAATAAAATCCTCAGCTCAGGAGAGAGTAATATTTCTATGACACAGACACAAGCGGACATGTGGAAATCTAAATGAGATGCCCACCATTGGTTTCTAGTTGGTAGTGCTATGCTGAGAAGCATTTGTGAGCCCGAAAAGACCACCAAGGAGCCATTTTCAATGTAATCATCTTAGTGTCTCTATTACAAATTCGAATTTGGGCTTACTCACTGCCAGCCCACAGGACTGTTTGGTGAAGCAGCGATGAACTCTCATCAGGACAAAGTTTTATAGAAATGGAAATAAGTAAGGGAGTTCAGCCTGGCAATCCTTTAATTGCATGACTATTGTAAATGGACAAGTGGGTGCTCTGAAGTAAGACCGTATAGAATCACAAAGGGTCTGAAAGTACATCTGAAACAACCAGAATAACCTTTAATTGACTGTTGCTAGGAAGTAGCTAGGGAATAACTCTGGCCAAGGACAAGCCATGGGGTCCTTCGTGGTATGTGGGTACAGCTTGGGTTCTGCTACAGGTCAAGTTCTCAGGCTTTTTTTTTTTTAATGGAGGCCATTCCCAAGATGGAGTAGGTTTGGCTTCTCAATAGCACTGTTTGTAAATGTAATGGAACATTTAGGAAGCATGGCCTCACTGTTTCTCCAGGGCTTTGGAGTTTTATAACTTTACTCCAATTCCTGCCTTCCCTCTTTCTTTATATATTGATGAAAATGTAACCATCCGACTTTCTGATCTTGTTGTGCCAGGAAATGTTTGGGAAACCCAAAAAGACCACCAAGGAGCTAATTTAGATGCAATCGCATTAGGGTCCCTTCATTCAATCTTGAGCTTGGATCACACCATCGTCTCTCATGCAGTAGAACAGGAAGGGGGCCTCTGAGCCCAGTTTCAGGCAAATATATATAGAGGCAAGAAGGGGGTATCTAGCCTGATACACATTTGATTGGGGGGCCAATATGGCCTTTAACATAATTGGCTAGTGCTGGAAGCCAAACATAAACTTAACTTCAGCATTTTTCTTTTTTTTTTTTTGGTTTTCGAGACAGGGTTTCTCTGTATAGCCCTGGCTATCTTGGAACTCACTCTGTAGACCAGGCTGGCCTCAAACTCAGAAATCCACCTGCCTCTGCCTCCCAGGTGCTGGGATTAATTGTTAGAAAGTAAAGTGTCAGGGACAGGCTTATAACCTGGGGGTGTAGATTTGTTGGGAAATAACCTGGAAACTGGTGTTAGGTACTGGCCTGTTAGTTCAACCTTAGGTCAGGTTCTCTAAGATGGCGTCTGAACCCAAAACCTCTGGTCTCTCACTCCTACTATCATGTGGTGCCTTCCTGGCCAATATGGGCTGTCCTTCAGGAACTGTATCCCAAAATAAACTTTTTCTTCTATGAGCTGTTTTTGGCCATGGTGTGTATTCTCAACAAGTGACCTAAACTAGCTGATTAAATGAATAGTTGTTGATTTTATATATATATATATATGTATATGTTTATGTATATATATATATATATGTATATGTATGTGTGTGTGTGTATATATATATATATATGTATTTGTATTAGGAAAATTGATCCCAGACACAATTATTACCACATAAGGTATGGCTTAGATTCTGTAAACAGAGAAAATGACTCATTTTACCAATTTACCCATAATAGTAGCATATTTTTAAAAATAAATTAAAATTTTAAATAAAATTTATCCTGGGGCTGGAGTAATGACTCAGTGGTTAAAAGTGTGTGCACTTTTCCAGAGGACCTAAGTTTAGTCCCTGTCACACATACTGGGTGACTCACAATCACCAAGAACTTCAGTTCTAAGAGATGGGATGTCATTCTTCTGGCCACCACTAACATCTCCACACACACAGCAGTTACTCACACAGATATACAAATATAAATACAAATAACAAAGATAAATATTTCAATAAAAACTGAAAATGACTCTCACAAAACATTTTCTTAAAAGTCTTCCAACAGATCTTAATGAGCCAGGCATGTGGAGTACGTCTTTAATTGCAATACTCAAAATGCAGAGTCAGGAGGATCTCTATGAATTCAAGGCCAGCCTTGTCTACATAGCAAGTTTCAGGACAGCCAGGTCTATATATTGAGAACTGCCCCCCATCAAATAGAAAAAAAAAAAAGCAAACACAACAATGACAACATCAACAACAAAAATCTAATGGTTTGCAAAAGCCAGTACATTGTTTGTTTTTTTAAATAAAGTGAGTTTTGCAAACCCAAGATTGATTTTGTTTTAACTAGTACAGCCAAAAGAAAACCCTACTGATCTTCCTTGAAAGAAAGCCACAGCAGAACAGCAGACCACGTGCTTGGCAGGGGTTGGAAAGAACAATGGTTCAGACTCAAAGGAGCTCAGAGCTGAGCTTTATGACTAAACAGAACCTCACTGAGAACAAAATGTACTAACCACAGCAATAAAATCAGAATCTCAGCATATGAGATGTTAGGGCTGGAAGTTCTCTGAATGTCTTTATACAGACATGCAGAGAAACATGCCTCTGAACTTCACCCGACTCCCAAGAAAGCCATGCCCTCCTGTTTGGACAAGAAGCTAAAAAGGGTTTGATCTTTGGGTGGTTAGATGTCCTTCTTATGTTATCTTATGTATTCTGAAGTTTAAAATTTGAAGATATGACTTGAATAAATAGGATTAGGTAGAGAATACTACACGTCTAATTCCAAGTTCGCATGACAGTTATGATTACTGATATTGTTTCTCCAGCCCTGTCTAGCAAGAGACTCAGCAGGTACTTCTGATTCATTTGCCAAAGTTTTAGTTGCTAAAGGTTTTTTGTAAAGAAAGTCTGTGTTTAAGTAATAAGTTATATAAGGCAGTGATTGTGTTGAAGAAATACAATTAAAATTAAAATAAAAAATCCATCTTTGAAAAATTAAAGAAGAGGATAAACAGAGAGGATGATAAAATCACATAATGAAGAAATCTACAAATCAGGGCCAGGACATGTCCACAGAGGAATAGGAAGAAAACAGAAAAGGGATGGGGAGGATATAAACAAAGGGAACTAAAAGTCAGAGAGGCAGGAATAAAGAAGACGGTACAGACACAGACACACAGCACTAGAGTAAATGAAGGACAAGCACAGGGCAAGAAGAACACATTGACGGCTCTCAAGGTCCCTGTGTTTGGGACAAAATAAAGACAGAAATATTAATTGCATAGGATGAAATATATTGAACTATGTTCATATGCTGGGAGATGTAAGTCAGATTTTTAAACTATCAGCAATAATTATTTTTGATGAGCATATAAGAAAATTGACAAAGTTGATATAAATGTACTAACATAGAAAAATATGTTAAATATTAAGAAGTCCCATAGCGGTAAATGCTCATGAAAAGACACAAAGACACTGAAGATTCCTCTTAAAGAAAACAAGTACTTTCAAAAAGCCATCACCCATTGTCAATCATAGTTCATATGTCTCAGCCTGTGTGACAGGGTCAATATTCAGAGGCTTCTACAGGATATAATAAAATATGGTAAGATAGAAGAACTAGCACATCTATAGAACAAAGCAAGTAAACAAAAGGAAAAAAAGCCCAAGAAAAGATATAAGGAACAGTTATATGTAGAAACCCACTAGTATGAACATGAAGGATCCCACAAAAACTCTAAACTGAGAGACATATATACAAAGACTTGGAAAATAAGAAGCTAAAAAATAAAGAAATAAGTGAATAACAAAACATATAAATAAACTAAAAAAAAAAAAAATAACAGTTCCATCCACTTTCCTGGGAATCCCAGGATTTTGATGATTTAATTGGAAGGAATGGGGAGTAGAAAGAAAGGAAACCATACTCAGGATTTATTATGTAATAAAAAAAATATTTTTAATTAAAGGAAAAGGAATGTTCCACTGTGTATTACCATATTCTTTATTTATTAATCTGTTGAAGAATCTGTTGATGCCCCACCATGCCACAGGGGCTCATGTTCCAATATATTCATAGCAGACTTGTTTGTGATAGCCAGAAGCTGGAAACAACCCAGATGTCCTTCAACAGAAGAATAGATACAGAAAAGGTGGTTCATTTACACAACACAATACTACTCAGCTATTAGGAATGAGGACATCCTGAGTTTTGCAGGCAAATGGATGGAACTAGAAAATATCATCCTGAGTGAGGTAACTCAGACCCAAAAGGACATGTATGGTATATACTCACTAATAAGTGGATATTAGTCAAAAAATATAAGTGCCAAATACTCAATATACAGCCCACAGAGCCCGAAAAGGCCATTCTGTTTTTATTATTATATATTAAAACTTGAGACAAGGAAAGGCAATACCTCCCATAGTGTTTTGTCATTCAGGATTGTTTTAGTTACCCTGGGTTTTTTTACTTTTCCATATAAAGTTAAGAATTTTCCTTTCTAGATCTGTGAAGAATTGTGTTGGACTTTTGATGGGGTTAGCATTGAATCTGTAGATTGCTTTTTTGTAAAATGGCCATTTTTACTATGTTAATCCTACCAATCCATGAGCATAGGAGATCATTTTATATTCTGAGATCTTCTTTAATTTCTTACTTCAAAGACATGTTTTTATCATTCATGTCTTTCACTTGCTTGGTTAGAGTTACCCAAGATATTTTATATTATTTGAGACTATTGTGAAAGGTGTTGTGTCACTTATTTCTCAGACCATTTGTCACTTGTACATAGGAGGGATAATGAGGGAGGGGTTGTGGGTTAATTTTGAATCTAGCTACTTTGCTAAAAGTGTTTATACCTGTAGAATTTTTAGGGTCCCTCAAGTATACTATCATATCATGTACAAATAAAGATACTTTGACTTCTTTCTTTCCAATGTGTATCCTCTTGATTATCTTCAGTTGCTTTATTGTTCTAGCTGAGATTTCAAATACTGAATAGAATATATATGAGGGGAATGGACAGTCTTGTCTTGTTCCTGATGTTAGTGAAATTGCTTTGAGTTTCTCTCCATTTATTCTGATGTTGGCTGTGTGCTTGTTGCAAACTGATTTTATTATTTTACTTTATCCCTCATCTCTCTAGGACTTTTATCATGAAGGGGTGTTGAAATTTTTCTTCTGAGTCTAATGAGATGAACATGTTGGTTTTTTTCCTTTCAGTTTATGTAGTAGATTATATTTACTGATTTTTATATATTGAACCATTCCCTGCATCTCAGGGATAAAGCATACTTGATCATGATAATCTTCTTGATGTATTCTTGAATTTGGTTTCCTAGTATTTTATTGATTATTTTGGCATTTGTGAACATAAGGAAGATTTGTCTGTAATTTTCTTTTTTGTTGGGTATTTATGTGACTTGGGTATTGGTAACTGTGGTGTTCTTTCTATTTCTATTTTGTGGAATAATCTGAAGAGTATTGGCATTAACTATTGTTTGAATGTCTGGTAGAATTGTGCATTAAAACCATCTGGCTTTTTGGATGGGAGACTTTAAATGACTACTTCTATTTCACTAGGAGATATACGTTTGTTTAAATTGTTTATCTCATCTTGATTTAACTTTGGTAAATGGTAGCTATATATGTATTTGGAAATTTATCCATTTCCTTTAGTGTTTCAAGAAACACTAAAGTGTTTCTAATGTAGTACAGGTTTTTAAAGTATGTTCTTATGATTCTCTGGTTTTCCTTGAAGTCTGTTGTCACATCCCCCTTTTCATTTCTGATTTTGTTAATTTGGGTATTCTCTCCTCTGCCTTTTGGTTAATTCAGACAACTGTTTGTCAATTTTACTGATTTTCTCAAAAAAAAAAAAAAACCCAACTGTGAAGGTTTGTATATGCTCAGCCCAGGAAGTGGCAGGATTAGAAGGTGTGGCCCTGTTGGAGTAGGTGTGTCACTGTGGGTATAGGTTATAAGTCTCTCATTCTAGCTGCTTGGAAGTCAGTATTCTGCTAGCAGTCTCCAGATAAAGATGTAGAACTCTCAGCTCCTCTTGTACCATGCCTGCCTGGATGCTGCCATGCTCCTGCATTAATGATAATCAACTGAACCTCTGAACCTGTAAGTCAGCCCCAATTAATGTTGTCCTTGGTCATGGTGTCTGTTCACAGCAGTAAAAGCCTAACTAAAACGGACGTTGGTACCAGGACTAGGGTATTGCTGTGATAGGCCTGACCATGCTTTTGTTGGGAAGAATGTGGATTTGGGGATTTTTTATTTGGAAACAATTGGAATGCTTTAAGTGAGGCTTAATAGGTTATCCTAGAAGGAATACAGAAGACTTTGTTGCTGTGAGTGATTTGAATTGTGCTGACCTGGCCCAAGAGGTTTCAGTGGAGAAGAAATTCAGACTCCAAGATGTTCAAGATGCCAGAGCTGTGCATTATCTACTAAGGATCCACCGCACTCAGAGCAGTTGAGGATCCACTGTACTCAGAGTAGTTGACACCATATCCAGAGACATCCCAGAAGATCCTCTGACTCGGAGCAGGGCAACTGACATCACAGCCTGAGGCATCCTGGATCTGCTGTACACAGGGCAACAGAGCAACTGATTGCCTGCTTGTCTGCTCCCCTGAAAACATCACAGCCTGAAGGCATACAAGCCAACTGACCCGACAGACTGAAGGTCTCCCTAGAGTTCTGCTGCACAAAGGGAAACAGAAACTACAATCCTCCTTAGGCACCCCTGGAGAACATCTTCACACAGGACAACAGCTTGAAGTTGGGTCTCCACTGAAGACTCAACAGTCTGAAGGACACCCAGGAAATCTACTGCAGCCAGGGCAACAGATCAGCAGCTTCTCTGCCCCTCTGAAGAGCCCCCAGTTGGAAGGCCCTACAGCTGGTCTGCTACAGCCAGGGATGCAGGTCTACCAAGAGACCTGAAGCAACCCAGAGGCAAAAGAGGCAGACTCCAGACAGATTCACCCAGACCAACAAACACCAAGGATATCTAGAGTGAGAGGCAAGTACAAGACCATAAGCAACAGAAACCAATACACGTGGGCATCATCAGAACACCATTCTTCTACCACACCAAGCCCTGAATACACCAACACACCTGAAAATCAATAATCTGTCCTAAAATCCTATCTCATGAAGATAATAGAATCATTTAACAAGGATACAAATAAATCCCTGAAAGAAATACAGGAAAACACAGGTAAACAGGTGAAGGGATTGAATAAAGTGATCCAAGACCTAAAAGTGGAAGTAAAAACAATAAAGAAAACACAAATGGAGGCAAACCTGGAATGGAAAATCTAGGAAAGAGGTCAAGAATTACAGATGAAAGTATCATCAACAGAATACAAGGGATAGAACAGAGAATCTCAGGTGTAGAAGATACCATAGAAGAGATTGACACAACTGTCAAAGCATCCAGGAAGGTCAGGACACAATGAAAAGACCAAATTTAAGAATAATCAGATAGAAGAGAACAAAGATTCCTAGTTCAAAGGACCTGAAAATGTAGCCAACAAAATCATAGAAGAAAACTTCCTCAACCTAAAGAAAGAAATGGCCATAAAGGTACAAGAAGCCTATAGAACATCAAATAAATGGGACCAGAAAAGAAAAATCCTCTTGTCACATAATAATCAAAACACTAAATGCACAGAACAATGAATATTAAAATGGAAAAGGGCCAAGTAACATACAAAAGTAGACCTATCATAATTACAACAGATTTCTCAACAGAGACTATGAAAGCCAGAAGAGCCTAGTCAGAGGTCATGCAAACTCTAAGAACACAAATGCCAGCCCAGTCTACCATACCCAGCAAAACTCTTAATCAACATAGATGGCGAAACCAAAATATTCCAGGACAAAACCAAATTCAAACAATGAACCAAATGATTTAGAGGTTATGAACCAAATGGATTTAACAGATATCTACAGAACATTTCATCCTAAAACAAAAGAATACAACTTCTTCTCAGCACCTCATGGTACCTTCTCCAAAATTGACCATAACCCTCAACTGATACAAGAAGATTGAAATAATCCCATGCATCCTATCAGATCACCATGGCCTAAGGCTAGTCTTTCATAACAGCAAAAACAACAGAAAGCCCACATACACGTGGAAACTGAACAACTCTCTACTCAATGATAACTTGGTCAGGGAAGAAATAAAGAAAGAAATTAAATACTTCCTAGAATTTAATGAAAATGTTGACACTTCATACCCAAACTTATGGGACACAATAAAAGCAGTGCTGAGAGGAAAATTCATAGCTCTGAGTGCCCTGGTAAAGAAACTAGAAAGGATCTCACACTAACAGCACACCTGAGAGCTCTAGAACAAAAAGAAGCAAACTCACCCAAGAGGAGTATATTGCAGTAAATAGTCAAACTCAGGGCAGAAATCAACCAAATAGAAACAAAAAGAGCAATACAAAGAATCAAAGAAACCAAAAGCTGGTTCTTTGAGAGAATCAACAAGATAGATAAACTCCTAGCCAAACTAACTAAAGTGCCCAATGGCAGTATCTAAATTAACAAAATCAGAAATGAAAGGGGAGATATAACAACAGAAATAGAGGAAATACAAAAAAAACCATCAGATCCTACTATAAAAGCCTATACTCAACAAAACTGGAAAATCTAGATAAAATGGATGGTTTTCTAGACAAATACCACAGCAGGTAAACTATCTAACAAGCTCATATCACACAAGGAAACAGAAGCAGTCATTAAAAGTCTCCCAATCAAAAAAAGCCAAGGGCCAGATGGATTTAGTGCAGAATTCTACCAGACCTTCAAAGAGGACCTGATACCAATATTCCTCAAGCTATTCCATAAAATAGAAACAGAAGGAACACTACCTAACTCTTTCTATGAAGCCACAATTACTCTGAAACCTAAAGCACACAAGGACCCAACCAAAAAAGTGAACATCAGACCAGTTTCGCTTATGAATATCAATGCAAAAATACTCAATAAAATTCTTGTAAACCAAATCCACGAACACATCCCAACCATCATTCACCATGATCAAGTAGGCTTCATCCCAGGGATGCAAGGTTGGTTCAATATATGAAAATCCATTAATGTAATCCACTATATAAACAAACTCAAAGAAAAAAAATCACATGATCATCACCTTAGATAAAGAAAAAGCATTTCACAAAATACAACACCCTTCATGTTAAAAGTATTGGAAAGAGCAGGAATTCAAGGCTCATATCTAAACATAAAAAAAGCAATTTACTGCAAACCAACAACTAATATCAAATTAAATGGAGACATACTTGAAGCAATCCCACTAAAATTAAGGAAAAGACAAGGATGCCCATTCTCCCCATGTCTATTCAATATAGTACTTGAAGTGCTAGCTAGAACAATAAGACAACAAAAAGACATCAAGGGGATACAAATTGGTAAGGGGGAAATAAAGGCATCACTATTTGCAGATGATATGATAGTATACATAAGCAACCCCCAAAATCCCACCAGAGAACTTCTTCAGCTGACAAACAAATTCAGCAAAGTGGCCAGATATAAAATTAACTCAAATCAGTAGCCTTCCTTTATACAAATGATAAACAGGTTGAGAAAAACATTAGGGAAACAACTCCCTTCATGATAGCCACAAATAATATAAAATATCATGGGGTAACTAACCAAACAAGCGAAAGACCTGTATGACAATAATTTCAAGTCTCTGAAAAAAGAAATTGAAGATCTCAGAAAATGGAGAGATCTTCCATGGTCATGGATTGGCAGAATTCACATAGTAAAAATAGCCATCCTACCATAGGCAATCTACAGATTCAAAGCAATCCCCATCAAAATGCCAACACAATTCTTCAAAGACTTAGAAAGAGCAATTCTCAAATTCATCTGGAAAGGCAAAAAACCCAGAATAGTGAAAAATTCTTAACAATAAACGAATGGCTGGGGGAATCACCATCCCTGACCTCAAGCTGTACTACAGAGCAATAGTGATAAAAACTGCATGGTATAGGTAAAGAGACAGACATGTTGATCAAGAGAATAAAACTGAAGACCAGAAATAAAACCACACACTTACAGACGCTTGATCTTTGACAAAGTTGCCAAAAATATACCATAGAAAAAAGAAAGCATCTTCAATAAATGGTGCTGGTCTAACTGGCTGTCTGTATGTAGAGAAAATTAAAATAGATCAATATTTGTCACCTTGCATAAAGCTCAAGTCCAAGTGGATCAAAGATCTCAACAAAACCAGATACACTGAATCTAATAGAAGAGAAAGTGGGAAACAGACTTGAACTCATTGGTACAGAGAAAAATTTCCTTAAACAGAACTCCAATGGCTCATGCTCTAAGATCAAGAATTGATAAATGGGACCTCGTGAAACTGGAAAGCTTCTGTAAGGCAAAGGATATAATCAATAAGACAAATCAGCAAGCTACAGATTGGGAAAAAATCTTCACTAACCCCATATCCAATAGAGGGCTAATATCCAAAATATATAAAGAACTCAAGAAGCTAACCACAAAAAAAACAAACAAACAAGTCAAAAAATGGGGTATAGAACTAAACAGAGAATTCACAACAGAGGAATCTTGAATGGCTGAGAAACACCTAAAGAAATGTTCAAAGTCCTTATACCAGTCAGAATGGCTAAGATTAAAACCTCAGGTGACAACACGTGTTGGCAAGGATGTGGAGAAAGAGGAACACTCCTCCATTGCTGGTGGGATTGCAAACTGGTACAACCACATGGGAAATCAATCTGGAGATTCCTCAGAAAATTGGAAATAAATCTACCTGAAGATCCAGCAACACCACTCTTGGAAATATACCCAAAAGATGCCCCACCATGCCAGAGGGGCACATCTTCCAATATGTTCATAGCAGCCTTGTTTGTGATAGCCAGAAGCTGGAAACAACCCAGATGTCCCACAACAAAAGAATGGATACAGAAAATGTGGTTCATTTACACAATGGAATACTACTCAGATGTTAAGTATGAAGACATCCTGAGTTTTGCAGGCGAATGTATGGAACTAGAAAATATCCTGAGTGAGGTAACTCAGACCTAAAAGGAAATGCATGGTATGTACTCACTAATAATGGATATTAGTGCCCCCCCAAAAGGACAGAATACCCAAGATGCAGTCCACAGAACTCAAAAAGGTCAACAAGCTGAAGGACCCAAGTGAGGATGCCTCAGTCCCACTTGGGAGGGAGAAGAAAGCAATTACAAGTGGGGAGGGAAGGAGGGACCTGGGAGGGAAAGTGGACTGGGGGTTGGGGGGGAGAGATGAGAACCAAATCTGGTGTTGGGTAAGGGAAAATAACTGAAGCCCTGAGGATCAGCAGAAAAAATGGAAACAGGCAACCTCAGAAGGTAGGTGGTTGGGGAAACCCTCCAGAATGCACCAGAGACCTGGGAGGTAAGAGACTCTCAGGACTCAAAGGGAAGGATCTTAGGTGAAATGCCCAAGAGTGGGGAGATGGAGCTTGTAGAGCCCACCTCCAGAAGGAAGACAAGGTATCAAATGAGGGGGGGGTTGCCATCCAACAGTCAAAACTCTGTCCCATAATTGTTCCTGTCTGAAAGAACTTCAGGGATGGAAATAGAGAGGAGTCTGAGGAAAAGAAGGTCCAGTGACAGGCTCAAACTGGGATCCAGCTCAAGGGGAGGTCCCAAGGCCTGACACTATTACTGGGCTATGGAGAGCTCACCAAAATGGACCTATCATGGCTGCCCTCCGAAAGACCCAACAAGCAGCTGAAAGAGTCAGATGCAAATATCTGCACCCAACCGATGGACAGAAGTTGTTGACCCCTGAGGTTGAATTAGGCAAAGGTTGAAAGAAGCTGAAGAGGAGTGAGACTCTGTAGGAACATCAATTAACCTGGACCTCAAGGATCTCTCAAACACTAGACCACCAAACAGGCAGCATACACCAACTGATATGAGGCCCCCAACACATATACTGCAGAGGACTGCCAGGTCTGTGTTCAACCAGGGATGATGCGCCTAACCCTCAAGAGACTAGAGGCCTCAGGGAGTTTAGAGGACAGATGGGGTGGGGTGTGGGGACATCCTCATGGAGACAGGGGGTTATAGGATGTGGAACAGTTGGAGAGTGGATGGGAGGGATAAAATCTGGAGTGTAATAAATAATAAATAAATAAATAAATAAATAAATAAATAAATATTAAAAAGAAGCAAAAGTCGTCAGTACTCTTTTTTAACTATTAAGATGAATTAGAAGTACCATACGGATAAATTTAAAATAACAAGTTACTAAGGCACAGAAGAGAAAGTGGGGAAAAGTCTCAGATACATGGGCACAGGGGGAAAGTTCCTGAACAGAACACCAGTGGCTTGTGCTCTAAGATCAAGAATTGACAAATGGGACTTCATAAAATTGCAAAGCTTCTGTAAGGCATAGGACACTGTCAATAGGACAAAACAGCAACCAACAGATTGGGAAAAGATCTTTACCAATTCTACATCCAATAGAGGGCTAATATCCAATATATACAAAGAACTCAAGAAGTTAGACTCCAGAGAACAAAATTACCCTATCAAAAAATGGGGAACAGAGCTAAACAGAGAATTCTCAACTGGGGAAACTCAAAGGGCTGAGAAGCACCTAAAGAAATGTTCAACATCCTTAGTCATCAGGGAAATACAAATCAAAACAACCCTGAGATTCCACCTCACACCAGTCAGAATGGCTAAGATCAAAAACTCAGGTGACAGCAGATGCTGGTGAGGATGTGGAGAAAGAGGAACACTCGTTCATTGCTGGTGGAATTGCAAACTGGTACAACCACTCTGGAAATCAGTTTGGTGGATCCTCAGGAAATTGGACAAAGTACTACCTGAGGACCCAGCTATACCACTCCTGGGCATGTACTCAGAAGACTCTCCAACATGTAATAAAGACACATGCTCCACTATGTTCATAGCAGCCATATTTGTAACAGCCAGAAGCTGGAAACAACCCAGATGTTCCTCAACAGAGGAATGGATATAGAAAATGTGGTGCATTTATACAATGGAATACTACTCAGCTATTAAAAGCAATGACTTCATGAAATTCACAGGCAAATGGATGGAACTTAAAAATATCATTCTGAGTGAGGTAACGCAGTCACAAAAGAACAAACACAGTATGTACTCACTGATAAGTGGATATTATCCCAAAATTTCGGAATACCCAAGATTCAATTAACAGACCATATGAAGCCTAAGTAGAAGGAAGATCAAAATGTGGAGGCTTCAGTGTTTCTTAGAAGAGTGAACAAAATACTCACAGGAGGAAATATGGAGACAAAGTGTGGAGCAGAGACTGAACAAATGGCTGTCCTGAGACTGCTCCACCTGGGGATACATCCCATAAATAGCCACCAAACATGGACATTATTGTGGATGCTGGGAGTGCTTGCTGATGGAAGCATGATAAGCTGTCTCCTGAGAGACTCAGGCAGAGCTTGACAAATACAGAGGTGGATGCTCGCAGCCAACCATTGGATTGAATATGGGGTCCCGGATGGAAGAGTTGGAGAAGGGACTGAAGGAGCTAAGGGGGTTTGCAGCCTCATGGAGGGAGCAACAGTGTCAACTAGCCAGACCTTCCTGGAGCTCCCGGAGACTGGACCACCAACCAAAGAATACACATGGAGGGACTCATGGTGCTGGCCACATATGTGACAGAGGAGGGCCTTGTTGGCCATCAGTAAGAGGAGAGGCCCTTGGGCCTGAGGGTGTTAGATGCCCCTCAGTGTAGGGGAATGCTAGGGTGGGAAGAGGGGAGTGGGTGGGTGGGTGTGGGAGCACCCTCATAAGGCAGGGGAGGGGAATGGGATAGGGGATTTCCCAAGGGGAGACCTGGAAAGGGGGAAACATTTGAAATGTAAATAAAGTAAATATCAAAAAATAAATAAATAAAAGGAATTTGAACAAGTTCAGAACAAAAAAAGAAAGAAAGAAAAAGTTACTAAGGCAAAATTATCACAGGGTCAGCCTGGGTATTCAGGGAGACTCAAGGACACAGCCCTTGAGAGGCTGTTAGTGATCGCCCTGTACCCCTCCCTGCACAGGACAACAGCACTAATAGGAACCAACAGGCACATGATGTTGTGAGGGAAAAGTGGTGGAGGTATGGGAGGAGCTAGGAAGCAAAGAAAGAATTTGGTCAAAATGTATCATATGTATATATTATAAACAATAAAACACAAAATAGCTTGCTCTCTTCTGCTCTTCCCCTTCCCCTCTGTTCCCTTCTCTCCCCATTCCCCTCCCCCTCCACATGTTCCTGGACGGTCATCCTTTCTCTCTCTCTCTCTCTCTCTCTCTCTCTCTCTCTCTCTCTCCTGTCTCTTTCTGTCTCCCTCTCTGTCTCTGCCTTTCTCTGTCTCTATTATCCCCTCAACTCCCCTTCCCATGCCCTAAATAAAGTCTATTCCATATTAAATAAATAATAAAATACAAAATAATAAATAATAAAAGGAAAAATTCAAATGACATAGTGCTTGCCTAGCTTGTGTAAGATTCCAGGTTCAATCTCTAACATCACAAAAAATAAACATAAAAAAAATTGTGAGCAACAGCATCAAGCCTCCCAATTATGCCAGGATCTTACATCTTACACTGTTCAAGCTCTTACCCATTGTACTAAATGGTTAGTTAGTACAGTAGCACTGCTGACTTGCTTTACTCTCTCTTGGTGAGCCTGCATCCCTGGCAGAGATGCTCCAGTCCTGATATCTGTGACCTTTTATAGTCTTCTTCCACTTCACATGATTGGGCTGTATGGCACAGAATTCATGAAAAGTGATAATGTGTTGCTTCCAAGATTAGATCAAAAAAAGACACTGTCACTCCTGCTGTGAATAGCAGGGTGCCACACAGCTAAACCAGATGTTCTACATAAGGATGCCAAAGCTAACCCATGGGAGAGTCAGAGGCATGGATGTGAGGTCCCCCAACATCTAGCACCAGCTCATCAGAGGATCATGGGTCCCCTGCTGCAATCTCACCCTCAAGTGACTGCAATCTCACCCTCAGTGACTGAAACATGGACTATTTTGACTACAACCTCAGGAGGACCCTGACCCTTAACCACACAAGTAAGCTGGTCCTGAACTCCCTACCCACAGACTGTCTGAGATAATAAGTTGGTGTTGTTAAAACCCACTAACAAAAATTAAAAATAGTTATTCTACTTAACTTAAATACTAGCTTCTTAATTTTTAAACGTAATTGAGTTTGAGCAAAATAAGTTAATTCTGAAATATTTAAATTAATGTTTATTTTCTCACAAAAGTTACTAAAGTCTAGAAAAACTAAATCTCCTGCTAACAAAAAAAAAATATTCTTATTAAACTGTTTTGAAAATGAGAAGTTTAAGTATAGCTTGAAAAGAAAATTAAAATTACAGAAAAGAAGTTCATTACTCTCCTATCACATTTTAACCAAATCAGAATACTGGAATTGTCCATGTATGTTAAATAGCCAAATGAAACAAGCCAATGCATACAATGAAGATGACATAGTTGTAATAAATAATAAAAGTTGTACATCTTTCTGTACAACTATGGGACCATGTTTAAAATAACTATTTGTGTCCTTCCCCCAGCCTTGAGTAGGACAAACAACCTGGCTAGAGCCAGTCTGGCCTCTCTGCATTTGCAACTTCCTACAGGAACCTTGAGGAGTCGACTGCCCACTGAGCTTGCTGAAACAAAGGATTGGGTCTTTGGGCTTTCCCTTTATAAGGAGTACAGAACAATAAAGTTCAAGCCTTGGTCAGAAATTTTGTCTTGGCTTCATTCTTCTCTCCCACCCCGCCCCTTTTTCATTTCCAGCCTCCCTTTCAGGGAGACCCGGTTCATCCATGGCTGCTGGACAGCTACAGCTATTTTCTGTTTTTAATTGTCTTCTAACTTAACTGCGATCTGGAAACACACGAACACATACATACATACATACATACATACATACATACATATATGTGTTTGTGTGTGACACAGAGAGAATGTGTGTGTGTCTGTATATCTGTGTGTCTGTATGAAAGAGAGAAAGTGTGTGTGTGTGTGTGTGTATCTGTGTGTCTGTGTGAAAGAGAAAGTGTGTCTGTGTGTGTGTGTGTGTGTGTGTGTGTGTGTGATATGTGTCTGTGTCTGTTGTCTGTATGTGTCTGTGTCTATGTGAGTCTGTGCCTGTGTCTGTTTTGGGTCCCTTCAGTCCCATTGTCTTTCTTTTCTCAGGGCTGGTGGTGGAATCCAGGATCTTGCTCATATTAGGCGGTACCCGCTGCTGAGCTACATCCCAGTGTGAGATCATGTCCACTTTGGAGTTGAAAGTGAAAGGTTGTCAGGACTGCCATGAAAACAGCTGTTTCCAATCACATTTATTTTGACAACTGAAAATGAGTAAACAAACCAAAAATGCTTTATACCGTGTTAACCAGTAGAGCTCATTCATATTAAATCATGTAATTAAGATTTACATGGGTATATAATTTAAAAAAATAATTTTAATGGTAAGGAATGATTTTAAGTTGATGGAAATTGTTTTTACATGAATTCAGGTATATGATACGCACTGTTTAGTTTCTTAAACACAAAAGTTCCAAGAACTGTGCCTGATCTATAAGTCAGATATCCAAATCTACTCTGCATGCACACCAAAAGAAGTCTCTGGTGTTGCTGGCTTGTTTGCTCACTCGCTTTTACTTTCACTCGAACCCAAAGTATGTGCACTTCTTAGGTGTCGACATGACCTTGCTGAGACATCAACCATGTTATGACTTAAAGACACGTGTAAACACAACACAACAAAGTTAATACCAGCATAAAGATTACCCAACGCTCTGACCGTCAAGCCCATCCAGAGCCTTGCTATCCTCAATTAAAAAGATAAGCAATACAGGTAATAGGGAACAGAAACCGAAAGGTGTGGACAGGAGAATTCGAGTTCAAGGACCCAGAAGACCCAGAATACTACAGCAGAAACAAGGGCTTTCCCCACTGTGCCATTATGAAATGGGCGTATTGTTCAATCTTGGTGATTTTTATTTAAACATTTTTTCCAAATTTTCATCCTTTCTTCATAATGAATCTACATTTGTCTCTGAAGCTTTCATTTAGACCTTTCAGTGGTCCCCTGGGCTTCCTACTGACACTTCTTTAAAAAACAGCTAGAAGCCAAAGGTAACTTACATGTAACATCCTCCAGAGCACCATAAGGCTGCCTGGTCTACCTTAGACTAGAAGAGTGGTGGCTGCTGGGCTTTATGAAGGAAAGGGTAGCTACAGGCATCTAGGAGGCTGAGGCAGGAGGATCAGGAGTTCAAGGCCAAATGCAGCTACACAGTGAGTTCGAGGCCAGCCTAGTATGCACAAGGCAGAGATCAGACAGAGACCAGGAGCACAGGTTCGATTAGGCTTGAATCTCCTAAAATACCCATGACTTTGTTATACTCAAATTTCCTTTGGGCTAAGGAATCAATTCTAATCTAGAAACCTTTCTGGTCCTAAAATGTGAATATTATATTCATGCTAATTTTTCTGATAAGCTGGCTAGCTGTATCTGTCTAACGCCAGGTGTATAAGGCCATAACCAAAGGATGTTCATTTTTAGCATATACTGTAGGTTAAAGGAAAGGTTCAGAATGTGGGCTACTGCCTAAAAGCAAATCTGTGGGATTGACTGTGTCATATGAACCACTTCAGATAGCAGTGACTACAAAACCACCATTTTCTGTCTTTACACCAAGTATCCTAAATATGTAACATTGCTGAAGAAAACCTCACTAGCATATTACTACTGAATGTTTCAGAAGATGGCAACACATACCACCCCATGTTTGAGAAATGGGGTTACTTTAAATCTGTGCCCTGCTTTATGCCTTCAGATACTAATTCTGCATGTGGTTCACTGTTCATCTGTGCTGTACTGCAGCAGGCCAGGCAGGAGACATGTGCAGCCGAGACCACTTCATCTCCAAGTTGGGTAGCCAGACCAGAGGCAGGAGAGCTGTGAGTAGCCAGCCTTCGCTGGCTTTGTGTATTTCTAAAATGAAGAGTCGTAACTTTCTTTAGTCAAAGTGTCAAATGAACTAGCATTAAGATCAAAACCAGATGGGCATCCTTTTAAACAATTAACTTGTTTTTCCTAAGGATAGCACCCTACACCCTCCTTAGCTTTAAAATTCTAATACAATTTTTATCTTGAAAGATGAAAATGCTCTTCAAGGCAAACATTTCACACCCATTCAGGCACACACAAACTGTGACTTATTTTTGGAAGGGAAGGGAGGGGAGGAATTGGGAAAAGAGAGAAATAAATTGGGGTTTCTATAGGCATAAATAACTTGAATAAAGAGAGAAATAATTGAGGCTCTTGTAGGCACAGTAATTTGAATACACACAGAATTCTGCTGTGCTACTCCAGAGCAGAGGTGAAACAAGCCAGGCTTGAAAAAAATTCAGGATTGACTAGAGATCACAACTTAGAGTCAAAATCAGAACATCTCTGTCTCCTTTGCCCTGCTTCTTGGAACTGATGGATCAGAAGCTGGCAGCTGAAAATTAAACATCATAACAGCTGGATGAGGTGACACTTACAAAAGGGCCACCCCAATAGTCAGGAATAAAAAATGCCAGAGGAACACACACAAGGAAATCCCTCAGGACAACATATCTAGCCAGTGGGTGGGTACCGGCCTTGTGTCATACTTGGTGCACACTAGAATTTGTTTTCTTCGAAATAAAAATTGTTTTCTCATTCTAGAAGCTATCTATTCCTGAGTGTTGATACATCTTTGATGGGCTTTTTCTTAGGAGGTGGGGGTGAGACTAATTTCCTGATCTAGAGTTAGAAACATTCCCTAGTAAGAGTCACTGGGTCAATGGGATGATTTCTTCTCCTTACCAGGAACATTTTGTTTGTTTGTTTTGATTTTATTGATTTGTTTGTTTGTTTGCTTGCTTGTTTATCTTTTTATCCTCAGCATCAATTACCCGAAGGCCAATCATGAGTGTCTCTTAGTAGGAGCACAGTGGCAGCCTGTCTTCAAGCTGTCACTTTTCAACCCCTCAGTCTACTTACATTTCTTCCTCATGATGTTTCAGCAGCCAAAATTCTGTCATGTTTCTCCTAGAGTGACAGCGGGGGGTTAGGGGGAACAGGAAGTGTGGGAGTGTGCTATGTGCATGCATGTGCACGCGAGTGTACACACACACAATTTCTGCACAAGAGTGGTGAACTAAGTTTGGCCCTGTTTATATACTTGTGCTCACAGGTATGTAATGACCTTCTTCCTGCTGTCTCATGACCTGCTATAATTTTTATGTTCTGTGAAAACTGTGGGAATTTATAAACTATAGAAAGGTGGGAACCTAACCCAGAGGCAGATAGTCAGAAGCCCTGGAATACAACGTCTTGATCAAACAAGGACTAAAATCAGGAACATAAAGGTCTTTGCAGTCAACAAACATCCTTAACTGAACTTTTTAACCATAAAGAGAAGTCCAGAAAAGCAAAGTTTTCATGTGTGATTTCTATCTTTCCCTGGAAAACACTGGTGGAACAAGAGGCAAAGTTAAGGGTGAAAGGGGAGGGTCCAAATACACTGCAAAGGCGGGGGCTCCTTATGTAAGGTTTTTAACATTAAAGAAAACATCCGGAAAAAAATCGCGTCCATAAACAAATTGTGCTCTCCCTCCACTGAACAATGAGCTCACAAAATAAATGTACAAGAAAATAATTGGAATGTTTTTATTTTAAGCTGCTATCATGAATAGACATATTTCTTCTCTAGACTAAGGAAGAAATGGCATTCAAACACAGTTGATGATACTTCTGTCTCATTTTTCAAAGTGACTTTGGAGGGATGTGGTTCTGAAAGATCCTCTGGAAGCTGAATGATTTAAGCTGGCTATTTGACAAGGATTCCTGGAAACACTAGGCAAGAACTCCCTAAAGCCAGGGAAAGGCTATGTAAGGTACAGGAATGCTGGCTTGGCAGCCAAGTGTGTCCAGGACATGACTGCTTCTACTGCTCACCCCATCAGTGACAGCAAGCAGCTCTTCTATAGTCCCAGTGTGTTTCTCTGCTACAAAAATGGAGACAGTATCTGGGCAGTGGTGGCACACGCCTTTAATCCCAGCACTTGGGAGGCAGAGGCAGGCAGATTTCTGGTCTACAGAGTGAGTTCCAGGACAGCCAGGGCTACTCAGAGAAACCCTGTCTCGAAAAAACAAAAAGAAAAAAAGAAAAAAAAGAAAGAAACGAAAACTGAGCAGTACCAAATATGTATAAAACATGAGTCAACGGGAGGCAGAGTCAGGCGGATTTCTGAGTTTGAGGCCAACTTGGTCTACAGAGTGAGTTCCAGGACAGCCAGGGCTACTCAGAGAAACCTTGTCTCGAAAAACCAAAAAAAAATAAAAAAAAAAAAAAATGGAGACAGTATTAAACACTTTGATAAGATGGTTATAACAAGTAAATTAAATTATTGTATATTAAAAGGAAATAATGATTGAAATAATAGTTAATAATCACTAAAGTATATAGTCATTAGCAAGTGCCAGGAATAGTTCACATATTTTCTTAATTTAATATTTGAAGTGACAAGCAATTAACTGTGTTTCAGATACCGCTGAATAGAAAAAAGGCAGTGCTTGGGGTCACATACAAGCATTCCTACACTACACACTACACTACACACTACACTACACACTACACTACACACTACACTACACACTACACGGCTTTTGTTACTCTAACTGCTGCCATTCATTATTCATTAAAACACCCCTTACAAGCCTAACAGGCTTCAATAAGCACCTCTTAACTCAAGAATGCTTAATTCAATCTCTTAGCACTCCTTAGAGCTTTGACAGGCAAAAAGTTTTTTTAAAAAAGTCAACTACGTTGTTTACATTAACATTCACAATACCAAAAAGTGTGTTTGTCCTATTTTATTAAACTTGTTTTTATATATTTGAATAAACTAAGAATATAGTAAAGTATACCATACTATTCGTAAATATCACAAAAATCTACAGGCCAATATCATTTATGAATGCACATGAGAAAAAACTCAGCAAAACACTAGCAAAACAAATCCAGCAACCTATAAAAGGAATCATGCACAGTCATCCAGTGTGGGGTTTACCACAGGCTTGCAATGTTGTTTAACAGCTGAAAATCAGTGTGGTAGTAATGAGTGGCCTCCAAGATATGACATGTACCATTTTGTCATTCTAGGAAAAAGCAAATCTGGCATGCACATTGGGAGGCTCAAGTGGATGTGAGAACCCATCATGAATATGAGTTTGGCTTGATGGTCAGAGGAGTGGGCTTGTGTGACCTTCTGTGGATTATCATCTCAGTGGCAAGTCCTGTGAAGTCATAGAGGGAAAAGTCTGGTGAAAAGTTAGTCCCTAGAACTACAGCAATTGTCGTGAACGTAGTAAGTGGCAAAAGGACTAGGCATGAATTCTAGGCAGCCATCAAGGCTGTACCACATGAAGCACAGCTCTCTGAAGACTGGTTAGATTAGGAGTACCCAGAAGACAAGAAAGGACAAAACCATCAGCAGGCACTCAGTGCAAGCTCTCCAGTTCCAATCCAGCTTTATCTGTTACAGTTTTTCTAAGTTGTTGTATGTTTGTGATTTCTTATTTGTAGCCAATTTTAAGAATGGCTACATTTTTCACTTTCCAATATGTGCAAGCAGCTGAATGTCAAACCTACCTAGTGAGAGGGTTTGAAATGTGCATGAGAAAGTATGAAGTGTTTTGCATTGTAACATTAACTTAGCCACAGAACAGACTGAATACTATCTTCTTTCCACACCCTAAGAGTAAACTAATGGCTCAGAAACAACACGTGGGGTCTGACCAAATTAGTGTTACTATGGAAACATGAGATTTTCAATTTCCTGACCCTTAAGGTTGACTTCAGCACTGTAACATGCAGTGTTTCCCACTTTTTTGCTATTCTTTAGGACAATAGAAATGTGTATTGCAAATCAGTCAGTAAAGTGAGAGTAAAGTCAGGAAGTGAGTGAGAGTAGGGAAAACTATATTCTCTCCTAACAGTCCAGCCATATGTTGTCCCTAGTTAATCCCATAACCCAAGGCCGCATTTGGATGGTCTTTGTTTTTCCCAACAGTTTGTTGGCAGAGTCACAAACTCCAAATAAATAGAACTTTTCCACTATCTAATTCAGCATTTGGCAGGAAAACTCAAAGATGAATCTACTTCAAAAAAATGTTTTCTTTTATACATTTCACTCACTCCATGGTCAAGCACATAGACTAAAGCAGTAACACAAATTTACTCTAACTGCTATCTCCACAGTATTTCTCAGGGTAAGAAAAATGCAGAGTAAATCTCAATATCTGAAATGTCAAACAGGGATAATCAGCTTTTCCACCATGTTCTATGTTGAATACCTTCCAGGCCATCTGAGAGGAAATAATGTAACTCTTCTCACTATGAAGATGATATTTCATTTTACTGTAAACCAAGAAAAAGCACCTCATAATAGAAGATATTGCTAGATGCTTATTGGACCACCTATCCTACTACCTCAACCTTTCAAAAAATATTTTCTACCTTTTAAAAGAATTTTATATGTGAGTACTATATTTACCTCATTTCCATTCCCAGATCCTGTGTCCTCCAACTTTCTCTAAATTTCATGAAATCTTTTTAATTATTACTATTATATATGTATATGCATTTATATCTATAAATACAAACTGCTGAGTCCATTAGCGTTGTTCGTCTGCGTATGTGTTGAGGGCTGACCACTAGGGATTGGATAACCTATCAGAAGTCTCTCTCTCTCTCTCTCTCTCTCTCTCTCTCTCTCTCTCTCTCTCT
>JADRCH010000073.1:1304067-1368041 GCA_019843965.1 Rhynchomys soricoides | reverse complement strand
TCTCTCTCTCTCTCTCTCTCTCTCTCTCTCTCTCTCTCTCTCTCTCTCTCCTGCAGACATTAATTTCCTGTAGCTCTTCATCCAGAAGTGGGGACTTGGGAATTCCCCTCATATACAATGGCGTGTCAACTGGTACTATCATTATGCCAAAACACACTACTGACATAGTACTTCGGGTAATGGAGCTGGAACAACCCGGAAGCCTCCTGATTGAGGAAGATCCCTCATAGTCTCTATAGGGGCTATGCAAGCTGCCAATGGAGAAAAGCAACCAGTAGTCCAACTGAGCTGTAAAGCCTGTGAACCACAGCAATGAATGTCACAAGACATCTCCAAGCATGCAATAGTGGCACTTATATCTTGGAGATAATCAGCATCTACAGAACTGAACTAAAGGACTACTTAGTAGATGAGAAGTCATTCCTACCACTGTACACCCAACTGTGGTTAGTGACCTCATAGAACCTAGAAGAGGATGCGCTCTGCTAATTAAACCAGTCTGATTTCTAACTGCATTCTAGATACTTGACCCATAGATAAGTGTAGTTCTCACCCCTCATCAAAGAAGCTTCTTCTGCAACTGATGGAGAGTGTCACAGAAATCCACTGTCTTAGCTGGGTTTTATTGCTGTGAAGAGATACCATGACCAAAGCAACTCTTACAAAGAAAACCATTTAATTGGGGTTGTCTTAAAGTTTCAGAGGTTCAGGCTACTACCATCAATGGCAGGAAGCATCCAGGCAGATACAGTGTTCTAGAAGAAGCTGAGAGTTCTACATCTTGATCCAAAGGTAACCAGGAAAGTTCACTTAGGCGCTGGGCAGAGCTTAAGCATAAGACCTCAAAGCCCACTCCCAGAGTGACACACTTCCTTTCCTCCAACAAGTCTACACCTACTCCAAGGTCACACCTCCTAATAGTGCCATGCCCTGGACCAAGCATATTTAAACCACCACATCCACAATTGGTAACATGCACAGAACAACAGACGATGGGACACCCAGCACCAACTGCTACACCTACAGCACAGCCCATATATCTAAGGATCAGGAAACATCACAGAAGGAGTAGAGAGACTGTCAGTGTCTGTGGACTCAATGCCTGCTGGGAAATCCTGTCTTCTGTATATAACAAGGAAGCTATGCCCATGAAATCAGATCTTCTTTTGAGGCATGAATGTGTCACAAACCAAACAAACTTTTAACCAGCTAATGTGCAGGGTGTATAGAATAAAACAAGCGATAGTTGGATTATTTTCCCCACTATGCCCAAGTAAAGAAAGTTATAGTTACCAAGAAAAAAAATGTTCTTCTACTTAAACACTGTCTATTAGTCTCTACTTACCAATTCTGCTTTCTATTGCGGACCTTTTCAAAAAGCCCTAAAAGCTAATCCATCCTCCTTTAGACTGAATGCCAGGAGAGTGACTCACAATGAGCCACTGTTCCACATAGGTGCCTAGAAACAACTGAAAATTCCTGCTTGGAAAGCGGCAAACCCATATTAGACACAGCCCTTCACTGCAGAGCCTATTAGACTTTCTCTTTCAAGCAACACTTTCAGTTTATTTGCACAAACTTGTTCCCAGGGCATTTTTAAAGGGAATTGTGGATTTATTTTATTATTATTATTATTATTATTATTATTATTATTATTATTATTATTACTATTCCTACTTTATTTACATTTCAAATGTTTCCCCCTTTTCAAATCTACCCTTTGGAACCTCCCCATTTCCTTCCCCCTCCCCCTGCCACTATGGGGGCATTCTCCCACCCACCCACCCACCCACTCTCATCCTCCCTCCTTGGCATTCTCCTCTACTGAGAGATCTAACACTCTCAGGCCCAAGGGCCTCTCCTCCCCTTGATAGCTAACAAGACTCTCTTCTGTCTCATATGTGGCTAGCAGCATGGGTCCCTCCATGTGTATTCTTTGGTTGGTGGATCAGTCTCCAGGAGTATCAGGAGGTCAGGCCAGTTGCCACTGTTGCTGCCTCCCTGGGGATGCAAACTCCCTCAGCTCCTTCAGTCCCTTCTCCAAGTTCTCCATCTGGGACCTCACACTCTGCCCTACTGTTGCTGTGAAGTGACTGTTGGCTATTTCAAACTTCGGGGCTAATAACCACTTAAGAGTGAGTACATACCATGTTTATTCTTTTGTGACTGCGTTACCTCGCTCAGGATGATATTTTCAAGATCCATCCATTTGTCTACGAATTTCATGAAGTAATTGTTTTTAATAGCTGAGTAGTATTCTATTGTGTAAATGTACCACATTTTCTATATCCATTCCTCTGTGGAGGGACATCTGGGTTGTTTCCACCTTCTGGCTATTATAAATATGGCTGCTATGAACATAGTGGAGCATGTATCTTTATTACATGTTGGAGCATCTTCTGGGTATATGCCCAGGAGTGGAATAGCTGGGTCCTTAGGTAGTATTATGTTCATTTTTCTGAGGGTCCACCAAACTGATTTCCAGAGAGGTTGTACCAACTTGCATGCCGAAAGCAATCTACAGATTCAATGCAATCCCCATCAAAATCCCAAGTCAATTCTTCATAGACCTAGAAAGAGCAATTCTCAAGTTCATATGGAATAACAAAAAACCCAGGATAGCAAAAACTATCCTCAACAATAAAAGGACTTCTGGAGGAATCAGCCTCCCTGACTTCAAGCTGTACTACAGAGCAGTAGTGATAAAAACTGCATGGTATAGGTACAGTGACAGGCAGGTAGATGAATGGAATAGAATTGAAGACCCAGAAATGAACCCACACACTTATAGTCACTTGATCTTTGACAAAGGAGCTAAAACCATAGCTGGTTCAACTAGCGGTCTACATGTAGAAGATTGCGAATTAATCCATTCCTATCTCCCTGTACAAAGCTCAAGTCCAAGTGGATCAAGGACCTCCACATAAAACCAGATACACTGAAACTAATAGAAGAGAAAGTGCGGAAGAGTCTTGAACACATGGGCACAGGGGAAAAGTTCCTGAACAGAACACCAATGGGTTGTGCTCTAAGATCAAGAATCGACAGATGGGATCTCATAAAATTACAAAGCTTCTGTAAGGCAAAGGACACTGTAAATAGGACAAAACAGCAACCTACAGATTGGGAAAAGATCTTTACCAATCCTACATCCAATACAGGGCTAATATCCAGTGTATACAAAGAACTTAAGAAGCTAGACTCCAGAGATCCAAATAACCCTATCAAAAAATGGGGAAGAGAGCTAAACAGAGAATTCTCAACTGAGGAAACTTGAATGGCCAAGAAGCACCTAAATAAATGTTCAACATCCTTAGTCATCAGGGAAATGCAAATCAAAACAACCCTGAGATTTCACCTCACACCAGTCAGAATGGCTAAGATCAAAAACTCAGGTGACAGCAGATGTTGGCGAGGATATGGAGAAAGAGGAACACTCCTCCATTGTTGGTGGGAATTGTGGATTTATACTACCTCCAAATTGAGTTTTCCAAAGAGAGTTTGATCATGTCACTCCCCTACACAAAAACCTCCAATGATCTTTCTTTCTCTACAAGCTGCAGGCTAATGTTCCAGAAGGCTCTCCACAACCCAGTCAATTAATGGCTACACCCTCACTTTCTGTCCCTTCTTCCCAGAGTCTCTCTTCCAGACAAGACAAGGAGAACTTAAAATTCATGCCCAGAGGTATAAGATGTCAGCTGTGGATGAGGAAAATGGTACATTATATTCCAGTCCTTTTCCAATGAGATTTTAACTAGTTGTTGTTGTTGTTGTTGTTGTTGCTGCTGCTGCTGCTGCTGCTACTCACAGTTCCTTACAGGCTGTGTTAGGAGTGGATTTTTTAAATCATTTCTTAAACTGAAAACAGTTGTATCTATACCAGATTATAGGGAAGCACAAGGCCTAGAGAGCCTGGATCTGAGCTTGAACTTGATTTTGGATCACCTTCCTTTATAAGGAGACTGTAAATGCATATGAAGTGCTTGAGAAGAAAGGAGGCTATATATGATTGGTGCTAAGTAGCCCAATATAGACTTCAGAAGGCCCAGCATACAATCCACCAATTCTGCGGGTCACCATGATGTATGAGTAACAACAATTCATATTCTACTTTTAGGAGTATTCTGAGTTGTCTGTGTCAGTCCTTGTTATTCTATACCCCTTCAAATACACTGGCTCAGTCGCTTCAGCCTCAGCCACTAGTATCTGCTATTCTTCCAGCCATATGACTTAGACATGGCATACTCAGAGAAAGTCTGAAATACTTCACTCATTGGTTAATTGAAGCCACTATCTTTCTAGACAAAAGTGAGGAATTATATGAGCCAGAAATAGTATCTGACCTCCAAAATGGTTTTCAAAGATTCTAGCTTCAATTGCAGATGATAGATAGATAGATAGATAGATAGATAGATAGATAGATAGATAGGTTTATATATGCTCAGCCCAGGGAATAGCACTATTAGAAGGTGTGGCCCTATTGGAGTCCATGTGTCACTGTGGGTGTGGGCTTTAAGACCCTCATCCTAGCTGCCTGGAAGCCAGTACTCTGCTAGGACCATCAGATGAAGAGGTAGAACTCTCAGCTCCTCCTGCATCATGTCTACCTGGATGCTGCCATGCTCCCACCTTGATGATACTGGACTGAACCTCTGAACCTGTAAGCCAGCCCCAATTAAATGTAGTCCTTTATAAGACTTGGATTGGTCATAGTGTCTGTTCACAGCAGTAAAACCCTAGGTAAGACAGATATTGACAAGACTATCCTGTATGATCAATAGAATAGAAAATGCATTTTCAAAAAGAAAAGGAAATAAGTGGTAGCATACAAACTATCTGACACCTCTGCAGCCCGCCTGCCTGTACCTGTATCTATAGCCCAACTGTCTGACACCTCTGCAGCCCGCCTGCCTGTACCTGTATCTATAGCCCTCTCATCCTTGCTTTGGGAGAAGTCATGGCTTTGTCATGAGAAGTGGTATAGGGAGGCCTGTATGGCAAAGGGACTAAAGGTCTCACCAGAGACACTGAATTAGTTTAGAAGTGGATCCTCCAGACCTAGTAAAGTTTCTAATAGCCATGTTTTTGCCATAAAAATAGAAATATTGATCAATTAAATTGAATCAAAGTCCCAGGCATAAATCCACACATCTATGGACACTTGTTTTTAAGAAAAAAGAAAGAAAAAAAAACACAAATATACAACACAAAAAAGAAAGTATCTTCAACAAATGGTGCTGGCCTAACTGGATGTCTGTAGGTAGAAGAATGCAAATAAAACCTACTTATCACCCTATACAAAATTCACAGAGCCTGCAAGGGTCTGCACTAGGTCCTCTGCATGCATGCTGTGGTTGTTAGCTTGATGTTTTTGTGGGACTCATAATAGTGGGAGTGGGGGTGACTGACTCTTTTACCTGCTCTTGGGACCCTTTTCCTCTTACTGGGTTGCCTCACCAAGCCTTGATATGAGGGTTTGTGTGTATTTTTATTGTATTTTGTTGTTCTGTGTTCAGCTAATATCTCTAAGAGGCATAATCTTTTATGAAGGGAAACAGGAGGAATGGGTCTGGGGAAAAGAATAAGGGGTACACAGGGAAGAGTGGAGGGAGGGAAGCTGCAGTTGGGATGTACTGAAAACCGAAACAAAGAACCAAAAATCTCTACAATGTCTGCCTGTAAGAAATAAAATGTATTTTCCTGCTGAAAATGTTTACACTCACAAATATTTGTGGTTATTACTCTCTGAAGTGGGAAATGATCTTAGGAACAAAATTTTCAAATCACTCATCAGTCAAGTAATATATGTTTGGAAAACTGTTCTCTACATATTTACATGGCCCTTTACTGTGTGAGAATTTTCCCATGCATTATTCTATCTGATGTGTGCAGTTCCTTGGGAGAAAACCACAATGGGTAAGAAAATGAGGCTCCTTGAGGTTTAATGACTTGATGAAGATCACAAAACTAAGTAGCAGAATGGCAAGGATAAAATGAATGTCTGCTTCCCAGCTCGGCACCCTCCCCTCTTAACAGGTGGTTTCAGGGGACAACAAACAAACAAACAAACAAACACTCTCATCTATTTCCCTGTCATCAACCAGTGAAATCGGATGTTTTTAATCATGCTTAAGTGTCTGTATTTATTATTTATTCACTCATTCAAAGATTGTGTGTTAAGGGCATGCTATGATTTCATTATGGGGACAGATACATGCACATAAGCACATGAGTAAATACATACTACCACCAATGAAGAATGTTGTCTAGGGCCTGGGTGTGGCAATATATGCCTTTAATTCTAGCACTCAGGAGGCAGCGGCAAGAGAATTTCTATTAATCTAATATCAGCCTTGTCCACAGTCAGTTCCAGGCAAGTCAGGATACATAGTGAGACCATGTTTCATTTTTGTAAAATGCTGTCTAGAATGATTACAATGGGCTAATCATCAGAAAACCTTATCAGAAACATCAGGGATAGCTGGAGACCCTGCCAGACCAAAAAGCATCACACCTGTAGAAGTTCTGAAGCAAAAAAGAAAATGGAACACACTTTGTAATAGTGATTTTGATTTAAACAAAACAGGGAGAGTCTGGCAGAAAATATACTAAACTGCTAATGATGTTTTCTTCCTGAGAGGGATTGGCACTTTCCCATGTATTTCTTCCCCAAAACCACAAACTTTCTACAACGAAACACATAAGCTTTGTGATGAGAAATAGTCCTAGAAAATGTGGTCCAAGACATGGAAAAGAAAGCAGAAAGATGTAAGAGCAGAGGTTGGGCTGGGAGTGGATGGGAGGGGGAATAGAGCAAACAGGGTCTCCTGGACCTGATAGGACTGCTCCACTCATGATCTCACAGCAGCTGTACTTACCTACACAGGGTCAAGCCTGACAAGACTATGCCAGGGACAGGGGAGGGGTTATTAATGATAGTTTCTAGGAGGGTTAAAGGTGTGGCCCTTGGTATGTCCACTATGTTCTAAGAGTGGTCCCACACCCATGAGTGTATGGGCAACCCAAATTGGGCTTGATGGTTTCGAAATAAAAAGAAGGGACAAACTTAGGAAGGAATAAGAAATGGGAGCTGAATCAAAGAATTAAGGTGAGGAGCAGGAGGTGAAAATGATCAAAATATATGGTATGTATATGTGGTGGTTTGAATAACAATGGCCCCCACAGGTCCATGGGGGTGGTACTATTAGGAGATGTGCCCTTGTTGGAGAAAGTGTCTCACTGTGGAGGCTGGCTTTGAGGTCTCAAAAGCTCAAGCTAGGTCTAATATGACATTTACTTCCTGATGCCTGCAGATCAAGATATAGAACTCTCAGCTCCTTCTCCAGCATCATGTCTGCCTATGTGCCTCCATGTTTCTCACTATGATGATAATGGACTGAACTTTTGAAACTGTGAGAACCACCAGTTAAATGTTTTCCTTTATAAAGGTTGCCATAGTCTGAAGAGCAATAGAAACACTAACTATGACAGCATGTATGAAATTCTCCAGGAATTAATAAAAATATATCTTTAAAGTTCTGCTTGCTGATTTGGAAGGGCCCTGGATTTTCAATGTACAAGCTGTGAAGCCTACCCGAGCCTATTCTACGGTAAGTGCTTTCCTCTTGTTTGCCTATAACTGCAGCAGGCAGATTCTGTGACCTCTTTCCACAATTTACTCTCTGCACCTTTCCCTCACATCAGCTCTATAAGATGGGTGCTATAACCCCAGTTTACAGATGAAACCTAAAGAGATGTCAAGGAGTTGATCATGAGAGCCAACAGGTGAGAGAGCTGAGACAAGAGCTAAAGGCAGCTTGTAGGACACTGTCACCCTAGAAATATAATGGGGATTGTTTATGTTAAAAATTCCCAATGAGGATTGGAGAATAGCAGAAACATATTCAAGTCTTTGGTATGTACTATTGCTTTTCTAAGCACTCAATCATGGAATGCCTATGCTTAAATCTATTAAAACTATAGCTTAGTAAACTCCAACTTTGCTTCAAAGAAAACAAAAACAATTTGGAAAAACGATTGTGTTTGCATTGTTACTGCAAATGGGATAGTATTGTACTGGGAGTTTGCAACATACAATAATTTTAAGCATATATATGGCGCCAGGAGTTGGACTGTGTCTGTGTAATTTGAGAGATGTCAGGGTGTGGAGTGGTGACTGGCTTCAAACTTAGCATAGGATGATCTTGATGTCCTTGAACTCCCGCTTTGTCTCCTAAGCACTGAGACTATAAGCTCCATCACCACGCGTGGCTCTGGTTTCTCCTCCCGTGAACTTTACAAGAATGTTAGTATTGTTATTATTACCCCTAGTTTGCAGATAAGAATACTGAGTTTTGTTGGCCAGCGAGTTGGTTCAGTGGGTAAAGTGGCCTGTTGTCAAAGCTGACAGCATGCGCTCAAGCCACACGGTAGAGGGGAAGATCCAGCTACCACAACTCGTCTTCCGGTGCACACTCACACTGTGGCTGTGGCGCGCACACACACACTGTGGCTGTCTTAGTTAGGGCTTTATTCCTGTGAAGAGATGCCATGATCAACGCAACTATTATAAAAGAAAACATTTAATTGGAACTGACTTACAAGTTTTAGAAGTTTGGTCCATTGTTGTCATAATGGGAAGCCAGGCAAGGTGCAGGCAAAAGGCTGGAAGAGCCCAGAGGTCTACATCTTGATCCAAAGGCAGCCAGGAGGAGACTGTCTTCCCAAGGCAGCCAGGAGGGGGGACTAATTACGCTGGGCAGACCTGAGCATGTGTATGAGACCTCAAAGCCCCGCCTCCACAGTGACACACTTCCTCTAACAAAGCTGCACCTCCTCCAACAAGACCACACCCCCTAAGAGTGCCACTTCCCTTGGACCACGCATATTCAAACGACCACAATGGCATACACCCACACTCACACAACATAAATAAATGTCTTTATTAATTTTTTTTTTAGAAGAAAATTGAGCTACAGCAAGGGAGAGTAACTTGCCCAACAGCACACAAGTCTGTTACTTAAAGCAGAGGAGCGAGCTGGCACCAGACTCTGACTCCTGCCCATCCGGCTGTACTTCACACCTACACTCTTTGACTGTCCTGTTATCTGCTGCCTGTAAAGTATCTATTTCCAAAGCTTCCTTTGGATTGACATCTCTTCTATGACTTATGAGAAATACATTTCTTTTGGGAGCTTATGGCAAGTAGGAGAGGTTGTGCATGGAGATACCAAAACACAGACAGACCAAAAATCTTCTGCTGTTACTGTAATTCACAATGAATTATTACATATTTTATGGAACTAATAAAGAGTAGGACTCAAGCGTCCAAATATAAAGAAATGAAAAGAATGGAAGTGCTAATCACACAAATTTAGCCAGTACATGCTGCATTCATATATTGGAATATCATGCTGTGTCTCATTAATAAGTATAAGTAGTCCATGTTAACCAAAAACATGAAACCATTTAAATATTTTTATTACATACATTTTGTGGTTTTCACCATGATGTACCCTATCCCTGACTAGCATTTGCATAAGTGTATGAAACTTAGCCTAGAGAAAAGTCTGCTTTTGACCAATAAATTAATTAGTTATTAAGTGATGAGGAATGAGGGCTAGAAAGATGGGTCCGTGGTTTAGGGCATTTGTTCCCTTTGCAGAGGACCTGACTTCAATTCCCAGCATCTACATGTTGGCTTTTAACCATCTCTGACTCCAGTTCCTCTGGATCCACTGCCTTCCTCTTCCCCTCATAGTTACCAGGCGTGAATGTGGCACACATACGTTCATGCAGACAAAGCAGTCATGCACATAGTATAAAATAATTAAGTCTTTAACAATTTCACTGATAAACAAGTGGGGGCTCCCTGGATCTTGGGAAGGATTCACATTCAGCTGCTAGCATCCATATGCTGCTCCCAACTGCCTGTTATCTCCAACCTCAGGGAAAAGAAGTCCTCCTTACACGCCTCAAGCACCTTCAATCTCTAGTGCATTCACACACACACACACACACACAATTTTATTTTTTTAATTCTTAATAATAAATAAAGCCTTGATTCTGATTATCTTGTGAAAATCACTAGCTTGGTGATTCCCCAGTTGAAGTATAGCCAGAAACACTCAGCAAAATTGTTAACATATGGACTTGTAGGCCACGTGCCCAGAACTTCTACTTCATCAGGTATGGGGCAAAGCCCACACACTTACATCTGATGAATGCCCGAGAGCCCTGAGGCTGCGGGAGAGTGCCATGCTTTGGGAGATTTTAGCATGCTCTGACACAAATCAGAAGCATAGGCACCTAAAGCCACTGCTCTCAAATTGAGAGTTCCCTTCATCCTACACCCCCACCCCACGCATAACCTGATCCTAGAATAGGTAAATGACAGACAGAAAACATATACCTCAATCTCCAATAATCAGGGCTGGAGTTATTTACTCAAAGACAAAATGATTGATTTGTGAGTAGTGGGAGTTTGAATGTGTCTTTCTCTTTGAAGTTGTTGATTACTTTTTAAATTTTTTACATTCATTTGCTTATCATGTGTGAAGACATGCATGTAGATGTCAGGGGATACCTGTGGAAGTATGTTCTCTTCTTCAACCCCGTGGATTCCAGATCCTGAACTCAGGCTAGCTGGATTAGCAGTTAACACCCTTATGAGATGCCTCACCAGCCCCTAATTACTTCTAACCTGAAAGGAAACCAGACTGTAACTGTTTGGGTCACATTGGTACCAAATTATCTAATTAAATTCACCTTTTCAGTATAAAGAATAAAAAATTCATTTGAGTTACAAAGTCCAAAGACCTGCAGGGGTTAATTAAACAATGCCCATGCGCCCTCTAGTGGTGATTGAGTGCTTCATTGTTCAAAGGCTACAAAATGCAAAACACCTTACACTAAACATGAGATTGTTAAATAATTCTTTAACTTTTTAATTGGTTCTTTGTGAATTTCACATCATGAGCTCTACTCCCACTTATCTCCCCCTTCTCTCGTGCCCACCCTGCATGCATCCTTGCAACCTCCTCTCCAACAGAAAAAAAAATCTTGTGGAAGCTGTCGTGTGTCACAATGTGTCCTATAGTGTTCACTTTTGTCCACAATCCTCTGCTTGCAAATGTTCATTGCAATAACTCGGTGGTCTGGTTCTAGGGCTCTGACTTCTGCTACACTATCAATAATAAAACCTCACTGGGACTCTTCTGGAATATTCTGTTGTTGCCCTGTGTCATGGAGATCCTTTAGTTTTGGATCTGTGGGACCAACCCTTTCATGCACACTCCAGCAGTTCATTGATGAGGCATATGTTGAGGTGAACCAATTCAAAGCCCTGAGGTGAGCCAATTCAAAGCCCTGGATCAGGCTTTCACATCCTTTGGCCAGTTCACCAGCAAGCCCCACACCCACTGCCAGCTCTACCCTGCTTCCAAAGAGAGGAGCAGGGCTCTCTCTTCTGAGTGTTGAAGCTAGTGAGGGACAGGAGCAGCTCTCCGACTCCCATGAACCCAGGGTCTGTTCTCCCTCCTTTTGGAGATAGCAATGGGTGAAGATGGGGAAGGGCATCATTTCCCTTGCCTGTGCTGCCACATGGCAGACAAGTTTCAGGGTCAGTTCTCCACTCACACTCTTAGGGTCGGCTCAACCTGTCTATTCTGTATTCCATGTGAGGTGCAAGACCTGCTCTCCAGAGTGCTGCATCAGGTAACGGGCAGGACCAGCTCTCCTGCTTTCATGGCCCTGGGGCCAGTTCTTCCACCCACCGCAGGTGGCAAGGGCAAATGGGAGAGAAGCGTGTCTCTCCCTCATCCAGGCCACCACATAGCAGACAAGGAGCAGGACTGGCTCTCAAACTCAAAATTCCAACTCGCACACAACTTCCACAATGTACAGGCCCACTCTGTAGAGTGCTGCAGCTGGCTAGGGGCAGGAGCAACTCTCCCAATCTCGTACCCCCAGGACCAGCTCTCCCAGGATACCCAGGTGAGGGGTGGGGCCAGTTCTCCACAGCTCTTAGACATCACTATGTAACCTGGCAACAGCCCAGACCAGGGACATCAGCCTGGCCTTTGGTGGTAATAGACCCCTACTGCTGTAGGGTCCCAGACCCAGATGTGGCCACTGTGGCAGCACAGCCCAGGACCCCACCATGGTCCAAGTGGCATCACGAGCTACTCACATCAGGCTGCTCCTCACTACCCTGGAGTCTCCAGTTCTGCCTTCTTCACTGTGCCCACAGCCTTCTGCTTCTCTTTCTCTTCCCTCTCTCCACCACTTACTTGTTCCTCTTAGTGGTGCCTGAGGTCTCTGAGGGTCTGGGGTCATCTCAGGAGTGGACTCAGGAGTGCTATGCCCTCCTCTTGCATCATGATATCTGGCAGGGGTCATCTCAGGTATGGTGTTCCCTCACCCAACCACCCACCCCAGGCATGTGTGGTGGTGGACCGGTAGTCATGCTAACTCCCTGTCCAGGCCCTATGGCACTGAACTGGTGGTTGTCTTGGGCTCCCTCCTCACCCAGCCTGCTTGCAAGGGTTGTCTGTCTTAGGCTCACTTCTGCTTTGGGGGTTGTGTTCTAGTTTCTGGCATGCTCCCTGTTCTGAGAGTCCTTCTGGGCCTGCCTGATGCCAGACTGGTGGTTGTCTTAGGCTAACTTCTTTCAGAGAATATTAGGCTACGAATCATTCAGATGTTCACAAGTCAGAACACTAAACATAGGCATAGCCTCTCTCCTCTCTGCCACCTACTGATGGACATGTGACATGCAGCCACACCTACAAGACCTCTAGGGTCAAAGAGATTGTTATAGTTTAACTCTTTAAAGTTGATGAGTATTTTGTGTGTTAAAGAAAAAACTAACTAGGTAAGAGATATTTGGAAAGTTCAGTTATAAAAAGAAGCTAAATTTTAAATCGTGTAAATTTTGGTCCCTCCTTATGCTATCATCTATTGACAATTCTTGCCTGGACCAATTATTGTTATTGTGCTGGCAGAAAATATTTTTACCTTAGAAGCAGAAAGCAATTTAACAATATGTTAACATACAATCATAGAATTCTGGTGAACTCCTGTGATTACTCTGTTATTAATATTCTGTTGCTCTTGCTTGAAAATGCCTAATGCTACTGTTTCCTTGTTCCCATTTTCTTAGATCTCCGAAAACAATCCATAACAAGTACAAAGGGTCTAAATAATTTCTTGTGTCTTAGCATATCAAAGCAGAATAAAACTAGAAACTGCCACCCCAGCCACACTGACCCAGGGAGGCTCAAAAAAGGCAGCCAAACCCTGCCATGGACTCCACTGTGTGGACGGAGATGGGAACAAACCCTGCCATGGACTCCACTATGTGGACAGAGATGGGAACAAACCCTGCCATGGACTCCACTATGTGGACAGAGATGGGAAAGATGGAGCATGCAATGGAAAAGAAAACAACACCAGGGAGTTCATACACTGAAGACAGGTGAACTGAAGACTTGAAGGTGGTGAGGAGCATGCGGATAGAAGAAGGCCATGGCGAGCTCCTGGCCTGGGCTGCTGCCAAGTGCCTTGTCTGGGTCTCTGACCCCACTAAGCTGGGATATGCGTCAATGTCTGTGGCCTGGGTTACCACTAAAAGCCAAGTGGATGTCCATGGTCTGGGCTGCCACCAGATACCATGTGCATATCTGAGGACCACATTGCCATGGAATAGCATGCTGATCTAAATGGCCTGTGCTACCATCTGAGGTCATGGGAAAATCTAGGTCAATGCTCTGCATGCGGGTTTGGGTAGAGGTTAGGAAGACATTTCTGGCATTCTGGTCCTATGTTGATGTCCCAGGCCAGTGTTACCACCAAAGGCCATGCAGATTTCCCTGGTTCGGACTAGTGCCTGAAGCACTTTGGAGAGCTGGCCCTACCTCTTGCCTGTGTAACACAGTAGAGCTGACCATGATGGCAGGGTTGTGGATGAGGCAGCCCCATGGCCATGAGCACAGGAAAGCTGGCCCCATCCTTTTCCCACAGTCTGTCATTAGGTGGCTTGGGCAATGGAGAGATGCATACCCTCTATCTCTCATCACTCTCACCCACACCCACCCCTGCTGTGTGAGGCAGGTGGGAGAGCTGGCCCTGAGGTCATGAGAGTGGGAGAGCTGGCTTTGCACCTCACCTGAGAAGCACAGAAGGACCCTGGTTGTGGAGTTGCAGGTAAGCTGACCCCAAAGGCATAAGAACAGGGGAGGTAGCCTTGGTGGCTTTGGAATTGGGTGAACTAGCCAGGGCAGTACTGGAGTGCTTGCCCAGGTGGTGTGGCACAGGAGAGCTGGCAACCTGAGCAATTCAGCTACCCGCCAGGCCCAGAGCTAGGGCTTTGAACTCTCCCATCCCAACATCTTCCCCATCCATGCCTCTGACCTGCACAAACTTCAATTCAAAATAAGGCAAAGATAGTAATGCCAAGCCTGAAACTGAAATTGCCAGAGGATACCATAGACAAATATGTAGACCCAGGATATATGGACTCCAAGTATATAGGCTTTAAAGTATAAACCCAGGAAAGGACTTCCTGAAAGGGCTCTGACGGCACAATAACTGGCAAAGGAGATCGCAAGAAAGTAAAAGGCTGTACTCAAAAGAAATGGACAGCAATAGACATTTTTACTGAATGGGAAAAAGCCTGGAAACTGTACATTAGATCGACAGCTAATGTCTAGAACACATAAAGAATTACAAAAATTAATATCAAAAAATCACCCAATCAATGAAATGAACTAATGAACTGAATAGAAAGCCTAGAAATTAGAAGCACAAACAGACAATAAATGATTTTTTTTAAATGTTCAACATGCTTATATTTCATGGAGATTCAAATTAAAACCACTTTGAGAAACAACATGGAACTCTGTTATTCAGCAAGAAAATAAGTGAAAATACACCTAAGGTTGTAGAGAAAGAGGAACCCTGTTTGCTGCTGGGGATGGAGGAACATAAACTGGTGCAGCCTTGGAGGTCAGTATGGGGCTTCCTCAAGAAACTGAAAGAAGAAATGCCCATACGGGTTAGCACAGCACTCCAGGCTACATACAAAGTAGTGTAAGTCAGTATATCGCAGAGATACATTGTCATTGCTGCACTATTCCCAATCTCCAGGGCATGGAAGAAGCACATGAAACATTCCAGTCCCAGCACCCTCTTCTGGCCTCCATGCATGCATGTGTGCACAAACATGCATGCAGGCAAGACACTCATACACATAAAATAAATCATTAAATACAATAAGTGAAAAGAAGAAAGTGTGCTACTCATATTCATCATTCTCTGCTTCCTGACCTTAAAACCATCTCTTGACTACCCCTCGATGATGGACTGTCCCTTGTAACAGTAAACCAAAATAAACCCTGTCTCCCTTAAGTCACTTTTGCCCCATTACTACTCATATTCATCTGCTCATTCTCTGCTCCCTGTCCGCAAAACCACCTCTTGACTACCCCCCAATGTTGGACTGTCCCTTGTAACTGTAAACCAAAATAAACCCTGTCTCTCTCAAGTCACTTTTGCCCCACTACTTCAATCACAGCAACAGAAAAACAAGACAGAGCAGTGTGGAAATTTTAGAGTGCTTGAAATTTGTCTCTTATTTATTAAGTAATTTATTTAGACATGGTCCCGTATATCCCTAAATAGGCCTTGAATTCCCTAAATAAACAAAAATGATCTTGAAATGTTTTATCTCACACTGGGTTTACCACCATACCTGATTTATGCAGTGATGTTAAGAGAACCCAGGGCTTTGTGTATACTAAATAAGCACTCTACCAGCTGAACTTATCCCTACCCCTTAGCTTGGTTTTGCTTGTTTGTTTGTTTGTGTTTTGTTTTATTTTGTTTTGTTGAGATGTGGTCTGTCACAGCTATGTAACCTGCGCTGACCTTGATCCACTGATCCACTTCCCAAATTCTGAGAAAAAAAAGGTATAGGTATGTGTCCACCTCAGTCTCCTGTTTAAAATCTTTAATTGCCTATTTACAAAGGCACTATTGGGCAGGGACTGAGGAACAGCCCGGAGGTAAGAGCCTGCTGGTTTCCACCTGTGGCTGGAGACCTCTGCCTGGGACACCAGGACTCCATAGCCAAACAGCACCAGGAGAAAACTAGCCACCCACTTGTGTGGAAAAGCCAGTGGAAGCAGGATTCCGGATGCAGGGACTGAGGAACAGCTGGGAGAGAGAACTGGTCTCCAAGGAATATTGACACCTGGGCTTGAAGGAAAAACAAGCCACAGTCGGAGAGAGTAAGACCAGCTAACAATGGAGATAACCAGATGGAGAAAGGCAAGGGAAAGAACACAAGGAACAGAAACTAAGACTACTTGGCTTCATCAGAACCCAGCTCTCCCACCACAGTCAGCCCTAGATACCCCAACACACCAGAAAAGGAAGACTCAGGCTTAAAATTACATACCAAGAGGATGATAGAAGATTTTATGAAGGATATAAATAATTCCCTTAAAGAAATACAAGAGAACACAGGTAAACAACTGGAAACCCTTAAAGAGGACACACAAAATCCCTTAAAGAATTACAGGAAAACACAACCAAATGGGTAGAATTACAGGAAAACACAAATAAATGAACAAAACCATTCAGGAATTAAAAACAGAAATAGAAACAATAAAGGAATCACAAAGAGAGACAACCCTGGAGTTAGAGAATATAGGAAAGAAATCAGGAGTCATAGATGCAAGCATCACCAACAGAATACAAGAGATGGAAGAGAGAATCTCAGGTGCGGAAGATACCATAGAAAACATGGACTCAACAGTCAAAGAAAACACAAAATGCAAAAAGCTCCTAACCCAAAACATCCAAGATAACCAGGATGCAATGAGAAGACAGAACTTGAGGATAATAGGTATAGAAAAGAGTGAAGATTCCCAAATTAAAGGACCAGTAAATATCTTCAACAAAATTATAGAAGAAAACTTCCCTAACCTAAAGAAAGAGAGGAACATAAATATACAAAAAGCCTACAGAATGCCAAATAGACTGGACCAGAAAAGAAATTCCTCCCATCACATTATAGTCAAAACACCAAATACACAAAACAAGGAAAGAATATTAAAAGCAGTAAGGGAAAAAGGGCAAGTAACATATAAAGTCAGACCTATCAGAATTACACCAGACTTCTCACCAGAGACTATGAAAGCTAGAAGATCCTGGGCAGATCTCATACAGAATCTAAGAGAACACAAATGCCAGCCCAGGCTGCTATACCTAGCAAAACTCTCAATAATCATAGATGGTGAAACCAAAATATTCTATGACAAATCCAAATTTGCACAGTATGTTTCCACAAACCCAGCCCTACAAAGAATAATACATGGAAAATGCCAGCTCAAGGAGAGAAACTACACTCAAGAAAAAGCAAGAAAGTAATCTTTCAACAAACTCAAAAGAAGATAGCCACATAAACATATAAACAACATCAAAAATAACAGGAAACAACAATCACTATTCTTTAATATCTCTTAACATCAATGGTCTCAACTCCCCAATAAAAAGACATAGACTGACAGACTGGATCCATAAACAGGACCCAGAATTTTGCTGCATCCAGGAAATGCACCTCTGTGTTAAAGACAAACACTATCTCAGAATAAAGGGCTGGAAAACAATTTTCCAGGCAAACGACCCCAAGAAACAGGCTGGGGTAGCCATTCTAATATTGGATAAAATCGACTTTCAACCAAAAGTCATCAAAAAAAGATAAGGAAGGACACTTCATACTCATCAAAGGAAAAATCTACCATGAAGAACTCTCAATTCTGAACATCTACACCCCGAATGCAAGGGCTCCCAGATTCAAAAAAGAAACTTTGCTAAAGCTTAAAGCACACATTGCACCTCACACAATAATAGTGGGAGACTTCAACACCCCACTATCAACAATGGACAGATCTTGGAAACATAAACTAAACAGAGACACAGTGAAACTAACAGATGGTGTGAACGAAATGGGTTTAACAGATATCTGTAGAACATTTCATCCTGCATCAAAAGAATATACCTTCTTCTCAGCACCTCATGGTACCTTTTCCAAAATTGATCACATAATTGGTCACAAAACAAACCTCAACAGATATAAAAAGATTGAAATAATCCCATGCCTCCTATCAGATCACTACAGATTAAGATCAATGGCAACAACAACGATGGAAAGCCCACATACACATGGGAGCTGAACAATGCTCTATGCAATGATGACTTGGTTAAGGAAGAAATAAAGAAAGAAATTGAAGACTTCCTAGAATTTAATGAAAATGAAGGAACATACTCAAACCTATGGGACACAATGAAAGCAGTGTTAAGAGGAAAACTCATAGCTCTGAATGCCTCCAAAAAGAAACTGGACAGAGCATATACTAACAGCTTAACAGCACACCTGAAAGTTCTAGAACAAAAAGAAGCTAATGCACTCAAGAGGAGTAGAAGGCAAGAAATAATCAAATTAAGGGCTGAAATCAACCAAGTGGAAACTAAAAGAACTATACAAAGAATCAACAAAACCAGGAGCTGATTCTTTGAGAAAATCAACAAGATAGATAAACCCTTAGCCAGACTAACCAGAGGGCACAGAGGCAGTATGCAAATTAATAAAATTAGAGATGAAAAGGGAGATATAACAACAGATTCTGAGGAATTTTTAAAAAATCAGATCCTACTACAAAAGCTTATACGCAACAAAATTGGAAAATCTGGAGGAAATGGACAATTTTCTAGACAGAGATCAATTACCAAAGTTAAGTCAGGATCAGATAAAGCATCTAAACAGTCCCATAACCCCTAAAGAAATAGAAGCAGTCATTAAAAGTTTCCCAACCAAAAAAAGCCCAGGACCAGATGGGTTCAGTGCAGAATTCTATCAGACCTTCAAAGAAGACCTAATACCAAAACCCTTCAATCTATTCCACAAAATAGAAACGGAAGGAACACTACCCAACTCATTCTATGAGGCCACAGTTACACTGATACCAAAACCCCACAAAGACCTAACAAAGAAATAAAACTTCAGACCAATTTCTCTTAAGAATATCGGTGAAAAAATACTCAATAAAATTCTTGCAAACCGAATCCAAGAACACATCACAGCAATCATTCACCATGATCAATTAGGCTTCATCCCAGGGATGCAGGAATAGTTCAATACTCGGAAATCTATCAATGTAATCCACTACATAAACTAAAAGAAAAAAAACCACATGGTCATTTCGTAGGATGCTGAAAAAGCATTTGACAAAATTCAACATCCCTTCATAAAAGTCTTGGAAAGATCAGGAATTCAAGGAGCATACCTAAACATGTAAAAGCAATATACAGTAAACCAGTGATCAACATCAAACTAAATGGAGAGAAACTCGAAGCAATCCCACTAAAATCAGGGACTAGGCAAGGCTGCCCTCTCTCTCCCTATCTATTCAATATAGTACTTAAAGTTCTAGCTAAAGCAATCAGACAACAAAAGGAGGTAAAAGGGATACAAATAGGAAAGGAAGAAATCAAAATATCACTATTTGCAGATGATATGATGGTATGCTTAAGTGACCTGAAACTATACCAGAGATCTGCTACAGCTAATAAACAACTTCAACAAAGTGGCTGGATACAAAATTAACTCAAGCAAATCAGTAGCCTTCCTATACTCAAAGGATAAACAGGTTGAGAAAGAAATTAGGGAAATGACACCCTTCACAATTGTCACAAACAATAGAAAATATATTGGTGTGACTCTAACCAAACAAGTGAAAGATCTGTATGACAAGAACTTCAAGTCTGCGAAGAAAGAAATCGAAGAAGACCTCAGAAGATGGAAAGATCTCCCATGCTCATGGATTGGCAGGATTAATATAGTAAAAATGGCCATCCTTTCGAAAGCAATCTACAGATTCAATGCAATCCCCATCAAAATTCCAACTCAATTCTTCATAGACTTAGAAAGAGCAATTCTCAAATTCATATAGAATAACAAAAAACCCAGGATAGCAAAAACTATCCTCAACAATAAAAGGTCTTCTGGGGGAATCAGCCTCCCTGACCTCAAGTTGTACTACAGAGCAGTAGTGATAAAAACTGCATGGTATTGGTACAGTGGCAGGCAGGTAAATCAATGGAATAGAATCAAAGACCCAGAAATGAACCCATACACTATGGACACTTGATCTTTGACAAAGGAGCTAAAACCATACAGTGGAAAAAAGACAGCATCTTTAACAAATGGTGCTGGTTCAACTGGCAGTCTACATGTAGAAGATTGCAAATTGATCCATTCCTATCTCCCTGTACAAAGCTCAAGTCCAAGTGGATCAAGGACCTCCATATAAAACCAGATACACTGAATCTAATAGAAGAGAAAGTGAGAAAGAGTCTTGAACACATGGGCACAGGGGAAAAGTTCCTGAACAGAACACCAATGGCTTGTGCTCTAAGATCAAGAATCGACAGATGGGACCTCATAAAATTACAAAGCTTCTGTAAGGCAAAGGACACTGTAAATAGGACAAAACAGCAACCTACAGATTGGGAAAAGATCTTTACCAATCCTACACCCAATAGAGGGCTAATATCCAATGTATACAAAGAACTCAAGAAGCTAGACTCCAGAGATCCAAATAACCCTATCAAAAAGTGGGGAAGAGAGCTAAACAGAGAATTCTCAACTGAGGAAACTCGAATGGCCGAGAAGCACCTAAAGAAATGTTCAATATCCTCAGTCATCAGAGAAATGCAAGTCAAAACAACCCTGAGATTCCACCTCACACCAGTCAGAATGGCTAAGATCAAAAACACAGGTGACAGCAGATGCTGGCGAGGATATGGGGAAAGAGGAACACTCCTCCATTGCTGGTGGGAATGCAAGCTGATACAGCCTCTCTGGAAATCAGTTTGGCGGACCCTCAGAAAATTGGACATAATACTACCTGAGGACCCAGCTATTCCACTCCTGGGAATATACCCAGAAGATGCTCCAATATGTAATAAAGACACATGTTCCACTATGTTCATAGCAGCCATATTTATAATAGCCAGAAGCTGGAAACAACCCGCATGTCCCTCCACAGAGGAATGGATACAGAAAATGTGGTACATTTACACAATGGAATACTACTCAGCTATTAAAAATAATGACTTCATGAAATTCACAGACAAATGGGTGGAACTTGAAAATATCATCCTGAGCGAGGTAATACAGTCACAAAAGAATGAACATGATATGTACTCACTGTTAAGTGGTTATTAGCCCAAAAGTTCGAAATACCCAAGAGTCACTTCGCAGCAACAGTAGGGATGAATGTGAGGTCCCAGATGAAGGACTTGGAGAAGGGACTGAAGGAGCTGAGGGAGTTTGCATCCCCAGAGAGGCAGCAACAGTGGTGACTGGCCTGACCTCCCGATGTTCCAGCAGACTGGATCACCAACCAAAGAATACACATGGAAGTACCCATGGTGCTAGCCACATGTGCGGCTGATGGCCTTGTTGGCCATCAGGGGGAACAGAAGCCCTTGGGCCTGAGGGTATTAGATACCCCAGTATAGGAGAATGCCTAGGAGGGAAGATGAGAGTGAGTGAGTGAGTGGGTGGGTGGGTGGGTGGGGGAATACCCCCATAGTGGCAGGGGGGAGGGGGAGGAAATGGGGAGGTTCCAAAGGGGAGATCTGGAAAGGGGGAAACATTTGAAATGTAAATAAAATATGAAAAATTAAAAAAAAAAAAAAAAAACAAAGGCACTATTGGCCACTGATGAGGCCAGCTGTCTCAATGGAAGCAGGCACACTGGTATTACATGTCTCAAATAGTCCCTGGCAATCAGATGGCTGCAGAGGAATTTTTGTTATTGTTGTTGCTTTTATTGTTGTTCCCTTTCTTCCTGCCTTATCTCTACAAAGCTCTCAAGAGGGAACAGAGTGTTCCATACAATTTGAATCCCCAGTAGAACAATGCTCATGAATTTACTTTCAGCCAAGTCTCTAAAGCCATGTTCTGTTATTCTATACTATTAAATACAGTAATAAAGATTTAAAAAAAACAAAAAAAAACAGTGTACTGTGTAGACCTAACATCCACTGTTGAAACTCAAACCATTTCCAATTGTACCTCTTCCTTACAAGGGTTAACAATGTTAATATGTACAGAATTGAAGGGCTTAGGGGAAGTATTCTTACTTAGCTATCAAAATGTGGGTTGTTTTATTTTAGCTTTTTGTTTGTCTGAGAGAGTCTCACTGTGTAACCCAGGTTGGCCTCAAGCTCCCCTTCTTCCTATTTCAACCTCCTAGGTACCAGTATTCCAAGTATGCAACACTAGCAAAGGGGTGGTGGTATCTTTAGGAGAGAGAGAGACAGAGAGACAGAGAACAGAGAGACAGAGACAGAGACAGAGACAGAACAAGATGGGTGGGTAGGCAGGCAGGTAGGTAAGGAGGAAGGGAGGGAGATACCTCTTCACCCATATTCTTCTAAGTAACTCCAATAAAAATCATTTGTTCTCCAAGTTGAACTTTGGTGGTATCTATCCATATCTTGATCTGTCATGGCCTTCCTATCTGGGACAAGCTGACATATGTATTTGTCTTCTCAGTAAGAGTCTTGTTGCACAAATGGGAGAAGGGTTTCACATGTGCCCTGAGCAGCAAGTGAGATCCCAAGGCTAGAATTCTGGTCATCTCACTTAGCAGCAAGTACCTTTACCTGCTAAGCCATATCCCAGCCTATAATAAGCCTTGCTTTTATAAGTGGTATCTATGAATAACCAAAAAGAAAAGTTTTACTTTAAATAGTAAAAGGAATTTTAGAAAATACCACATAACCTTAGATATGATCTCTTTAAAAGATAACAAGTCACCAGGAGACTAAAGGTGTAATGAGATATGAGGGAGAGAGATAAATTCAAAACCATTGTACACAGTAGTTCATCTGGGACCAGCAGCTCTGCCTGTGTGCTGAGCAGCCTGTTTTATTCATGATCCAGTCACAGTGCATACATTTTAGCGCAAAACTTTATGTTATTCCAGGACAACTGAAGGCAGGGTCAGTGTTATCAATTTATACAACTAGCCAAATGCAGAGCTTGCTTCTTCCTGACCACCCTTTGGGTCAAATGTGAAAAGGAACCAGAGATAAAAGATAGAAGATGATTTTCACATTGTCCCTTTGCAACTTTTGAGAAAAGTCTACCCCAAAAAGCAGCTCAAAGACATTCTGTTAAGAAAGCAGAACAATTTTAAGGGAGAAGAGAAAATGTTCATGTCATCAGAAATTCCCTCTAGCATCATCAACCCAGAACAACTCCCTACGTCTCCTCCAGAGTTCAGAGCACATTAATTACAACTGTCAAACACAGTTACTATAAGCTGCAATAGTCTAAGCTCGTTAGACTGGGCGTACAATGTGTGAGGTTGGCAAAGAGGACTTGTGCTCAATTGCTGTTCATTGATGCTTACTTGAAAGAGCTATTTCATCAAAAGGAACAATCCTACTATCCTAAAAAGCTAACTGGAGGTGATGTTTAAACAGCAGTGCAATGTTGTTCATTTCACTAGAAACCAAAACAAGTTCAAACACAAAGTCTGTTTGCAGACTCTGGTTATTGGAAAGCTGCAGAACTTTCTCTGAGACAGTATGTGACAGGGCATGAAGGCATGAGGGCTTCAATGAGCACAGATGTGTAGGAAAAATGGACAACTACTGGTGCCAAGAAACCAGTTCAAAAAGTAACAAAGCAACCATCAAAATGCTGATTGGTGGCATCATGGCTCAGAGGGTCTGTATACTGCACCTAGCTGTTATGAGAAATAGGCCAATCCCCACTTTCAGACCCCTTTCTGATACTCTTATTGAGCTGAAGAAAATTGTCAGACCTAGAACCAAAAAAGACTAAAGAGGTTTTAAATTACCCTTTATCTTCCAAAAAAGAATGAGCATCAGTAATGATCCAAGCAATGCCATACATGCTGGCCCTCTGCCTTAAGATGGAGTCATTCAGTTAGCCAAATGATCAGAGCCCAAGAACTGCAGTTTGTTTGGTTCTTGGGGAAGACACAGAAGCTATGATTTCTATCTGTACAAGAAAGGGCTAGATGACTACTTAAAATACGGAAATAGTCCTAGCCACTGTAAAGGGCTTCCCTCCAAATGAAATTGCAGATCAGCAGAAGTCACAGCTTTCTTAATGAACCAACAGCAATAAGGAAAAGCTGTTTCTGTTTCCCATTTGTTTTAGAAGTTAGGAATGTAAAATAAAACAAGGAAGCACAATTTTAGATAAATGTTCCCTTTTCACCGGGGTGAAGGTTAACATGCTTGTATTAATCTCTCTCCATCACCATACTATTATACCTGAGACAAGATAACCTATAAAGAAAACTGGGTTATTAACCTTACAGTTTGATAAGCTCAGGACCATCACACTGGCAAAAGCAATGACATAATTGTCACCATAGGATGCATATGAGAAGGAACACATCTCAAAACAGAAAAGCAAGAGAAGCTACAGTCTCTCCCAAAGGCACATCCCCAGCTGAGCTTAAGACCTGTCAATAGAGCATATGGCTTAAGGGTTCCATACCATTTCCCAATACTGCCAACCTGAGGGCTAAGTCTCAATGCACGAGACTTTAGGGAACAAACAACATCCAAACCAAAGAAGCCCTCTCTCTCTCTCTCTCTCTCTCTCTCTCTCTCTCTCTCTCTCTCTCTCTCCCCTCGTTCTGGGCACGTAATCAATATTCTGGATAATACAACAAAGTGCCTGTTATGTGCGTAATCTCTATGAAATGCCATGCAACTCGAGTTGTTGCATATGTGCACACTTCCTTGTGTTATTTGTGGTTGTTATACACTTTTGAAATGATTCCAAATACTTGCATAGTTTTGGAGATGATGTTTTTGTTTTGGGGTGTAGTCTATCCTCCCTTTGAGAATACAACATCTTTTCAGATCCCATATGTGAGAGCCTGTAATGAACTCACTCTCTCTTGGGAATATTAGGTCAAATTTTATCAGATTCTCCATATGTGAGTTGCTGATTTCAACCACTAGACTTCAAGTACATATGAGGTCAAGCAAGAGTTTGCCTAACATTGAGGGCAAGGCTGCACTCTGTCAGCTATTTCCTGAAGATGGAGAGCATTTGCTGAGATGGGCTGTACACTGGGAGCACTCTGCTCCCGTTTGGAGTTCTATGGTCCCCACACCAGCTCCAGAAATGCCCAGTAGCACCGAGGAACTTGTGCTGCCACAAATCTCTAAGAGAATCAGACTGGCTCCTCCTAAGAATCACTACCACAAAGTCACACATGAAACACTTGCTTGCTTTGTATTTGAATCTATATTTCCTCTTATAAGGACCCAGGGCCCACCATTAGGTCCTCACTTAGCCCACTTCTGAATTCAGTCACACTGGATGCTAAGGCTTCAAACTGAATTCATAGGAGCAAGGGGCAATTCAGTCCTTTGTACCCCACAACCTACATGAATCCTCTACCACTCATTGTTCCTATGGCTTTACCAAAGAGATAAACGAGCAAAAAAATTTCTCCTAATCAAATATGCCCGCTTCCCTCAAAAGCTTTTAGATTAACCTTGAAAGGCACACAGCAATGCTACTGTGTGATGATGGTGCTGTTTCTCCAGTAGACTCATTCTTCTAGCCTCTAAAAGAACATTCCTTCTAAGTGTCAAACACCTCCTCTCCTCTCCTTTACTCTGAGCCACTATCCTTGCTTCAAAATTCATCTGCATCTATGCCAAATCTCACATTCTCTCCCGCCTCTTACATGTAAAACAGATTACTAAATGAGGGTTTTAACCAAGACATCAGAATCCAAAGCCTCCAAAATGAAAGCAATTAGTAACCACTGCTGCTAGTCAGCTTCAGCTATCAACGTGACACGATCCAGAATCGGAAAGAATTTCAATTGAGGAATTGCATCTATCAGATTGGTTTTTAGGGCTCTTTATTGATTGCTAATTGCTAATTGCTATAAGAGAACCCAGTCCACTGCAGGTATTTTATACCTTGGCTGGTGGTATAAGAAAGCTCACACACACACACACACACACACACACACACACACACACACACCCCAGAGAGGGGAAGAAGTGTTCGTCTGTGGTTTCTGCTTCAAGATCCTGCCTTGTGCTCCTGCTCTGACTTTTCTCGATGAAGGACTGTGACCTAGAAACATAGGAGAAACAAATCAGTTCCTTTCCAGGTGGCTTTTGGTCATGGTGTTTTATTACAGCAGCAGGTAGCATATTAAAATACTGCTCTCAACATTCTATAAAATATAACGTAGTAGAAGGACTCCTTAATAAATGCTTAGCACTCATGCCAGCTAAAGGAGAACATTACTGTTTGACAGTGGGAACCCAAGAGAACCACTGGCAGAGAATGAGGAAAATATCAGCATCTTCCTCCTTACATTCACTCCTTTGTTTATCAAGCCGTCTTCTGTTGTCCTGAGATGGGAGCCATCCCAGAAGAGGTTGCAGAAAGCTAGTGTATACCCCTAGTACTAGGGGACTCTATCATAAAGTTTAAGTCAATTTTGATATTTGATTGCTGAATGCTTTTGTGGGTGGTGAAATGGTCTTTTCTGTAAGCTTGTTTGGCTTGGAACTCCCTATGTGTCCCATTCTGGCCTCTGACTTGCATAAATCCTCCTGCCTTGGTCTTGCGGGTACTATGATTACAACTGTGCACCACCTGCCCAGTTTGGGCTGCTGGTTATCTATACATTTCATTATTCCCTCTTCCCTTTCCCCTGAATTTGGGCAAGCTGATATGAAAGTTCACATCCTCCTTCCTTTGGCACCTGTGGGCATCACAGAATTTCTGCTCATGCATGCATAGGACCCTTACTAAGCCCTTTCCTGAATTCATAATAAAATCGCAGACTAGTCTCATCACTCCTTTTAAATTATTTCATATAAGGTTTTGAAAGGCTGTTCTGTTGTCCCCCAAAACCTTACTGTGTAAATAACAAACATTTTCAAACTGAATAATGGTCTGTCTTGCTACTTCGAAGGTGTCATAGCAGGTACATTTAAGAGTAGATTCTGCTGGGCCAGTGAGATGGCTTTGCACTAAGGCTGACTCCTAAAATCCACATTATGGAAGGCGAGAGCTGATTCCTGCAAGTTGTCTTCCAACCTTCAAACATGTGTCATGACATGTGCATGTTCATGTGCAGAGACAGAGAGAGAGAGAGAGAGAGAGAGAGATTAAAACATGTGGTAGCTTATGGCCCCATAGGTGCATAGGAACTTGCACTGCTGGGTGTTGGTGGAGAAAGTACATCACTGGGGAAGGTTTTTGGTGGCTGAGTTAAAGCAAAAAGGATCTCAGCAATGTTAAACAATGGAACAAACCATGAGGAGCAGAGGCTGTGAAGATCACAAAAGAACATCCAGATAGTGCTCACTTTAGAAGATCATGCTTTTAATCCCAAAAGACAACTAACTCCTCAATAGCACAGCCAGCATTTGCAAGTCTACTTTAATGATAGACATGAAAACTAGCCAGCATTAGTCATATAAAAACCCTATTAAGAGCTGGGGAGATGGCTTACTGGGTAACAGTGCTTTCTGTACAAGCATGAAAACCTGAATTTAAATATGAGGCACACATGTAAACATGATCTTGGCAGTTTGTGCCTATAACCCTAGTGTTGTGGGGCAGAGACAAGCAGATACTAGGAGTTCAGGGGCTAGCCAGCATAGCCAAAATAGTGAGGTTTGATGAGAGATCCTTTATCCAGGAAATAAAGTGAGCAGTAATACATCAGAACATCCAACATCTTCCTCTGGCTTCTGCTTGCTCATACACCTGCACACACATATGCATGTACATGAATACATGCCTCAAAATCTCTGAACTGTGGGAAACCTTAAGGAGGCAGTCCCCCATAATCTGATGGCTTTCTGAGCTCAGCACATAATGGAGGACACCTTTTCTCAGTGGGGCTTCAATGTCTCTGTCTGTCTGTCTGTCTGTCTGTCTGTCTGGAGAGTGTTGCTGAACAGAGGTGGCTGGCCTTAACTAGCCTTGTCTGAAAAGTGACCTAGCATAGAGCTCTCTGCAAGGATGCATAACTCAGCACACACATTCCACCCTGGATTCCTACCTGCATGATAGTTAGGTGCTATGCTATAACCAATCAGCCCTTCTTGTTCACTTGATGCCATGACCAGTTATCCCTCTTTACCTATCAGTACCCCTAAAAAAGCCCTTGTGTACCCTATCCCTGAAACAATAAACTAGATTCAGCTCACTGCAGAAGGCTCTGACAGTCATTCTGCCCCTACTCATGGCCATCTGAATCTTGTCTCTGCCTCTGCTCCCTCTCTCCCCTTAGGCTGGTTGCCAACAGCATCTGGGGAGGAAGGGGAAGTCGAACTGAACTAGTGGGGAAGAGGCTTTGAATTGTGTGAGAGCCCTGGCTTCTGATTGAACTACATTAGATCTGGAAGGACTGTTCTAATCTTCGATCAACATTGATAAAGCTGGACAATCTGAACAGTCCCAAGAACCCTTCAGCTTCTACTCCACCCCATGTGAAGATATTGTCAAGATCTTATACTTCCTGTTCTACAGAAGATAAGAAATAGCTTATAATCTATCAGAGTTATCTAAGCCAGATACTTAAACAACAGGGTTTCAGGACCCACAGACAGAGAAGTTTACTATCACTCAAGTGTCTCTTCATGAAACTGTGATAGCAAGAAACAGGTGAATAATTGGAGATGTAAGCCAAGCAAATAGGACCACCTAGCAAGAGCTGCAGGAACAGAGAAATTAGCCATTGCCACACCATGAAGAATTAAGGCTCTCTTATAGCCAATCAGTGCTGCTGAAAAGAGGGATTCACTCTCCTACAGAGATAAGGCTCCTTTCAGGTTATCCAATCCCAAGTGGTCAGCCCATAGACACAACAACAACACTATATGGACTAAACAGGTTGCATATGTATATATGTGTGTGTATGTACTTTTGTGTGTGTGTACGTGTGTATGTGTGTATGTGTGTATGCGTATATATGTATACATACACATATTTTTTACATTTAGCAATAACAAAGAAGAGCTCAGTAATTTAAGAGGGAATAAGAGGACAGAGAAGTTGGAGGGGTAGAAATGAGGAGGATACAGAACTTGTGTTGGTGGTTGGTTTGGCACTGCTGTGTATTCAAATGCTAAGCACTGGACCACAAGACCTGCTTGCCCCCAAGAGCAAATCCTCACATACACTAAGTAATGCTATGTAAACCTCAATCCCCAGCTATTGGTTAAAATAAAGTGGCTAAGAAATTCGGGCAGACACATTAGCCTGACAGGAGGCTAAATCCCTCTAAGAGAGAGCAAGAGCTGACTGGAGCCTGCCACGTGGGCCCAGCAACTTCTTAAAGCTGTGAAAATGAAAGGCAGCATGCAAAAGTATGACCCAGAACAGGGGCAGTCAGATGCCCACGATAAAGACCTAAAGCACCATAGAAGCCAGCACCATAGAAGGTTGAGAGGCCTGGCCAGGACCAACAGAAGGCAAAGCCAATGGAGCAGCCTTCTGAATTGAGCTGAGAGGGCAGTGTGAGCTGCCACACAAACACATGTTGGTCTAAGGACCCTACAACCACACAGAAGGGGGGTAGGGGGGGAGAAAACAAACTTTTTTCCAAAGCTACAATGTAACTTAAAAGTCCCAAACTTCTAAACTGGGAATAAAATTTCATAGAAAGAAATACTTACTTTAAAAATAAAAGGGTAAAGTCTCTAAAGGAGAGAAAAATAAATAAAAATATTTCAAAGGTATATAAATGTTATAAGTAGTAAATAAAGTGAACATAGTCAAAAATATACAGAATCTAAGTAAAATAAGTCTCCATGGAGAGAGACTAAAATGTATTTTCTCATATTAAAAACTGTAACACACTGTAAAAGGGGTCATTTTGACCCCCTTTGTTTTGATTGTCAACATACAAATAATAATATGTTCAATAATAACTGCAGTTCTATAATCCTTCAAAAGAAAGATCAAAGGAAAACAGATTTTGAAAAAATGAGGCTAAAATATTAGACGCTAGATTAGAGACCATAGAACAAAGGTTGGAAAATTCTTTGAATCAAAATAGGAAACCTTCAGAAGAATGCAGTCTGGAACTTACAATAACATCAAAATAGGTAGCTCCAAACAAGAGAAATCTGCAAAGGCTTAAGGAATTAGAACGGCAGCTCATAAAGATGTAAGATATTGAATGAAGAATTCAAATTCTACCTATGGATTTGTTTCATTTTATAGAGTTTGGAGAATTAAAATATGTATATATATTGATGCATCATGCTGCTGATGTATATTTAGAGTCCCGATGGGCTTCTGCCTTAAATTCTGAAAAGTATGATTCTGAGATTGCACATTTATCAGAAATGATGGCTATCTCAGCAATGCCTTTACAAATTGAAACTAATGATGCTCAGGCATATGTATCGACTAAAATGTAACAAACTTTTAGAGATTATGGCATGAAACTTGTTACAGACATAACTTACAATCGTACAGGTCTTTATGGAGAGTTCTAGCAAAAATTTTAGGGGAATGTTCATAAAACAAAAGGAGGACAAAAAATATCTCCCAAGAATACATTAAATGATGGTTTGTTCACTTTGAAATTTTTAAAAGTCAATGACACAAGTGACACAACTATTAAGAAACACTGGATTTTAGAAAGAATTGATTTCTAAACAATATAAATAAAATGAACATATAGAGATCCTAATTCCAGAATGGAAAAAAAAAAAAAAAAGAGGTATGTTGTGCTGAGGAGGAGATCTTGTATTTGTTCCAACAGGAAAAATAATTTATGTCTCCTAGGCTCCTTTGCCGGCAGGTCCAGGCGAGAGGAGAGAATCCAGGCCAGCTGGGACTGTCTGGGCTGAGCAGGATGTCAAGTGTCAACAGACTAAAAGAAATTTGCCAGGCAGGGAGTCTTGTGGAAGAAGGAACTCACTTTATCAAACTAGGCACTCGCTTATATAGAGAAGGCAAGGAGGTGGGCACTTAGGTATGGGAAGAGATGATGTAGGAGTGGGGAAGGGAGACAGAGGGTAAGAGGTAACTGACAGGCCAATAAGTTCATTTTACATCAGTGGTAGCTAGGTAGGCAAGGGCTAGTGCAGGTCGTGCTGAGTCATCCCCGGGCTGAAGCGAGAGAGACAGGTTTAAAACTCAAGCCAGGCTCAGATTTATCCTCAAGGCACAAACCAGGGCCAAAATGGGGCCAAACAATGTCTTCCATCCAAATTACTGAAAATAAGATTTGACTGGGGAAGACCCACTGAATATCTTGGCAACAGACAGAAAGAGGGAGACTTATTAGCAAGATTAACAGGACAGGTAATGTATGTGCTGATCAGTCTACGTGGGAGTAAGACTGAAACTAACTTAGACATGTACATATACAGAGATAGTCAATAAATCTTGTTGGTTGTAAGGTCCTCAGGACTTATCATACCATTCTTTTGAGTGGCATAGATGAAAATTTATATTGCAATTTGATTACAATCCAAGCTAACTTATAAGAAAGACAGATTTCCTTCACTTGCTCAAAGAACAAAAAAATCTTCGCTAACTGATCGTTGCACCTTGCACACTGGATACATATGTTACTACAGAACTGTATACTACTTATGAGAGCTTATATGTTCAGGGAGAAAACAAACAGCCCTGACAAGGTTCACCTTTTGATGATGCTGAAACACTGAAGCATACTGTTCCAACATACTGCCTGAGCCTACCTCGGACTGCCTTAGTGTCGTTTCAGTAAAAGTCTTGCTTCCATGACAGCTTCAAAGAAAGCTGTTGACCCAGTTAACCTCAATTCATCCAACTTTATAGACGTATCCAGTCAGAACTTCTCCGTAGGCTTAGATATTTCAAGACCTACTTTAATTAAGGTTCTTAAATACTTTAAACTCCCTTCTAGCCCATCAACCAGAGGTACTGAAAGAAGATGGTTAATAGGACAAGGAGGATGTGGACCTGTTTAGAAGTAGTTCTTTGGGGCGATTCCAGTCTTCATTGTCATGATATCAGCAGTCCAGTTCCAAACATCAAACATGAATCAGTAGCAACAGTCCAGTCTAATAGGCAAACACCAAAGAACAAATCAGTAGCAGCAGATCAATCCAGAAGAAACAATGAGGCTTCACCAAATCAGCATGAGTCCACAGAAGCATCAAGAAGCAGCCAGAATACTATCAAAAGTTCTTTGGTGCTTTTCTCTCTACAAAGTCACAACAAGCAAAGAACAGCAAAGCATTGAAAGGCAAACCAATGCAAGAGTATCATCAGTGAAGACCAGTGAAGCCTTTCAAGGTGAACCAATGCAAGAGTGTCCTCTCACTGTCTGTAGGGTTATATTTATATTATTTCTAAACATCATGTACCCTCTCAAGTGTCCCTCCAGCAAAACATCACAAGACAGCTTCCAGAAAAATACCACATTTCATCAGGGATTTCTCTCTTTTTCTTTTCTCTATCCTTTGTTTCGTAGGTAAAAAGAAGGGTTAAAAAGAAAAAGGGGGAATATAGGAATGTTATAGCAATTATACAAAAAAGGGTAGATTATTGAATCTATTCTTAAGCCAAAGAACATTTTATAACCAGTAATGTTACATTGGTATAGGTCTTTGTATATTGATACATATTTAGGTTACATTTTGTTACATTGGTATAGATCTTTGTATATTGATACAAAAATTAAGGCTATTTTTGTTACAACATACTATGTGTACATGTTTTCAATTCTTACTTGAGGTATTGTATCTAAATGGTTCTTAGTAATATATTGTAAGTTCTAGTCATTTTAAAAGCTGCTATTACAAGTTGTTCAGGATAATTAAGTAACACAAAGTAATAGTTTGTCAATCAAGCTTATGGTCATGTTAGATACTAGACTAGATTATCACAGAATTGTTTCCAAGGTTGAACAGATAGCGAAAAGTTAGAAACAAAGCTTGCCTATTAACATATACTATAGATAGATGGTCCTCTAACACCTCAGAGACTTACAGAATATGGCATTTAAAGATGTTTTATCAATTTAAGCCTTTTATTTTTGGACAATGAGACAGATCTGCTCTTGGCAGGATCCGCATTACTTCAAAGAAGATGATGAGCATCAGACAACATCCTTTGGAGTTTGCTTCAAATGTAGCAAGCTGCCACTGGGCAAAAACTGCCCTTGCTTCAACTGTAGACAGAATGCCGTCTGAACTGGACAAACATGGATGCAGGGAAATTGACTGCCAAGCAGTGAAGGACAAGACAGGCTAGCCCCTTCATAATTGCTGCTCCACAGAAAACTATGTCAAATATTCTGGGCCAGGCAGAAGAAGCTCCAACATAGATGCTCCAATGTTTTAGAAAAATTCTAAGGGACGGTTCAGGCAGCCAACTTTCTCTGTCATCTCTATAGCTTTAGAAGCTGCTTCCCTGCAGTTATGGCATACACAGGTAATATTTATTCCTTCTCTGGTCTCTGATGGAGTTGAAGACTACAAAGTTATAGTCTCACAATTAAGCTTAAGTTGTTTAGCATTTAAGAATATGTTTTTAGGTCTAAGAAAGTATTTTAGGTTAGTAATACAAGTTATAAAAGAAAATGACTTAGGTATAAAACTTTGAATTCATTTTGATAAGATAGATAATAGAATACTTTATTCAAAATTCCAAATACAGACTAGACTTAGTTATAGTTTTTACAATTGTTTCATAATTATTCTTATGGTGTGTCATTTATTATTGTAAGAGAAAAGACCTTTTATTTTTTTAAAAAAGTGAGAAATGTTGGGGATGGGTCTGATGCTGCTATGTATTTAAATGATAAATATAGCACCCCAGTCACCCTCTTTCCTTCTCTCCTGTTCCTCTCACTCTCAGTCTCCTTCTTCCCTCTCTTCTCCTTTCCCTCCCCATTCTCCTTCTCTCTAGATTCTTTCCTCTCCTCCCTCCTCCCTTCTCACTCTCCTTCTTCAGTACTCTTTCCTTCTCCCTCCCCCCTCTTTAGTCTAAAGACCAACAGATACTGCAGCTATTCAATAAATGCTGCAGCCTTTCTGTGTGAGAGGGAGGACTTTAGTTCTGTAAGAATGATTACATTCAGATCTTCAACAACTCTAAGAGGTAGGCTCCATCACTCCTACTTTACAGAAGGAAATATAGGAAGCAGTTTACCTAAGTCACAGGGTTTAGAAGATGAACATGGTAAAATTCTAACCCAGGCAATTTGGTGTCATAGCCAGCATTTGTTGTACTTAAACTACACAATAGTTATCCCCACATTCACAATTAATGTTTCTGCAAATAAGTGAGTAAACTAGAATGTCAGGCATAGATTATTTTTATATGTCTGCTTGGGGAAAGGAGAGAGGTCTTATTAAGTGCTGAGGTCTCCAACCTGACATGAGAGAGAGAGTTTGTGTGCACAAAAACGTACATGCAAAGATACAGAGGCATGAAAAAAAAGTGACACTTTGCCAGGGAATATGTTCAGTTTATTCGGAGTATAAAAAGGAGGTAGAGATAAGTATATTGGTAAAAACCAAGTAGAAAACAAAATGTTTATAAACCATGAGAAACAGTTTTATTATAAATTGTTTACAACAAAACTGTTATAACAAATTGTTTAAAAATTAGGAAGCTACTGAAATTTAATCAGAATGAAGACAAATTGTATTTGTGATGAAGAATGCACCACCTGGCTTGTGATATAAAGCAATGCTTCTTTCTTTCTTTTTTAATATTTTGAGTGTCCACACAGTCCCTATGGCGATCAGAGTTCACCCAGTTGGAGTTGGCTTTCTTCTTCTATCATATAGGTTCTAAGGGTCAAGATCAGATCATCAGACTTGGTGACAAAGGATGCGCCATCTTGCAGGCCCCAAAGCAGTGTTTCTTAAAGTCAATCAGACTGTATACTTTCTTTAAAAAATTGTTTTATGTCTCAGTGTATGCTGACACTTTTAGTTACAAAGCCAGTTAAGTGTCTGCAAATGTATAACAAGATGTAGACTCATTATTCTAGCAGTGTTTGGAGAACTGCCTGTCTCAAAAGGAAGGGGGGATAAAAAATTAAAATAAATGAATATAATTTTAAGCCAAACAATAAACCAAATTATACCTCATTTTGCAATGGAATTATTTTGATGCAGTTTAATTTCTGTCTCTATGTTAACCTAAAACTGACCAGCATACACATACAGAAGTCAGCGGAAAAGCTCTAACTTCTGGGGGGAAAAAGCTAAAACTTCAATGCTATTATTTGCTTTTGAGTTTATGACTCAAAATTACTACTATTGTAATTATTTTAGATTGACATTAGGAAACATAGACTCCTTCCCATTTTAATATACCTCTCCAACATTTACAACTGAATGAATGGTAAATTATACAAGGGGTTCTCAAAAAAAGAGTTCTTTCTTGTTTTTTGTTGTTGTTGTTTTGTTTTACTTTGCTTATTTTTGTGTGTAAGTGTATGTGAGTTTGCATGTGTGTGGATACACCTGTGTGTGCAGGTGAATGGGTGCGTAGGTGCGTGTGTGTGTGTGTGTGTGTGTGTGTGTGTGTGTGTATAAGTACGTATATGTAGGAACTCGTGGAGGCCAGAAGTTGAAGTAGGGTGTCTTGCTTGATAGCGCTCCTCTTATTTTTTGAGCTAGGGTCTCTTGCTGAACCTGGAGCAGGAAAGTCCACCATGCCAGGATGACTCATGGATTCATTCTCAGCCTCTGAACGCTGGATTTACAGGTGGCAGCCACTGGGTGCAAGGGAGAACTCTTCCCATGCTCTTACATAGGCACAAACCTAGATCTTTAGGTAAAAACTAAATATCATGGGTTGTTCCGTATTTATTTACTATTGCATATATTTATTAAACACACACACACACATACACACAAACGGCACAGGGTTGGGAGGTATTACTTAAAGGGCTTTCTTTACATTTTTACTTTTTTTATTTTAAGAGTATTTATTTTTCACTGATAAGGGCAGCTGACTGAAAACGCATTCTGGTGGTTTGACCCTCTCGCATCTACGTAGAAAGCCCGCAAGGTTTGCTTTCCCCGCAGTTTCCAGGCTCCACGGAAACGAAACCGCGTCCGGCTCCGCCCACAGGCGGGCTGGCCAATGAGGCGCTGCCCGGGCTGTCCGCGCGCTGAGTGTCATGGCGGCCTGCAGGCAGTGCTGCTTTTGCCTGTGGCTCCGTCCGATGGGTTACGGTCCCCTCGGCCCCCTTGGCCGGCCCGGGCGGAATGGGGCACTCAGCTATTTGCAGGTGCGAGCGCTGTGGAGCGGCACCGGGTCCAGAGCGGTGACTGTGGACCTGGGACACAGGTGAGGAACGGTGTGAGTTCGCCGACTTTTCAGGCGGTGTCTTGTCCAGCCAGCCCTTTTAGCCAGATCCCCCAGGGTAGGAATCCAGCAGTCAAGTCTCTTTTAACCTCTCTACTCCAAACCTAAGGTCGAGATTCCTTTTCCGGATTTAAAGTCTGTTTCCCTGGGCCCTCCCCTTCACGTTGGCCGCTGCCCTTTGCCTCTTTATCTTCCCCCTAGCCCTGCAGTGGAACTTCCTGAGTCCTGTTCTGCCTGTGCCCCTGTGGTCTCTGTATTTTCCGAGACCTCGAGCTCTGAAGTAGGAAACGTACCACTACCACCTCTAGGTAAAGCGTTGTCCATCTGTGCCCCAGCTCCACTTATGGCCAGAACCGAGGCCAGTGTGAGCCGGAGTTGACCCTGTCATTTTGTTGAATGCCAGTTATAAGATGCACATAGTCTGTTAAACTTGTAGTGAAGGTACAGTTACAGTCCAACAAAAGGTCAAAAAGGTAAATTTCTCACTTTGCAAAACACGCAAGGGGGGAGGGGAGGAGAATGAATATTTTAAATAATAATAATAATAATAATAATAATAATAATAATAATAATAATAAAGCTTTTCCCTGAAGCTCTATTTTGTGTGGCAGGCCGCTGCCCCGTGCCCTCCCTTGGCATCCATTTACTCTTCCCATCACTGTGTTCTGCTTGCTCATTGTATCAATCTTCTTATTTATGTTCATAGAGTATTTAGGTAGGCATTCACTCACATGGTTTGGCATATGGAAACTTCAGAGCTCTTCCACTTATTCCCAAGCGCCCACGTCCAAACTCCAGAGGCTACCTATGAAGTATGGGTTGAAACGTAAATTGTTATGAGGCAAAGTGAACAACAACAAAAATAAAACACCATTAAATGGAATAGCTTTCTTGGAACAATGAAAATTACATGTACCCCTACCCCCAAAATCTTTCTGCCTTTCTGCATTATCAGAATTCATTGACTAACAATAGGTTCACACACTATATCAGTTCTATTATCACAATCTGCCAGGATATAAGCTGGCTGTTGACAAACATGGCTTCTTCTATTCCACTATCAATTACTAATACCAACTCTCAGATTACACATTATACCTTGCACAGTAATAATACCTATGTATTTCTATAAATGTCTGTGTTTATTTCTATAAATGCCTATGTCTATAAATGTAGCCACTGTAAACAGTGACTACAGAATTAAAGATGCTGCTTAGTTCAAGGATTTGAAGAGACTTACTAGACTAGAGGCAAAGAGCTAAGACACATACTGAGAGACTACTGCTGGTAGACCCATTTGGAGAGCTGCTGGAGGCCCACAGGGCCAAGGCAGAGGGTGGAGCTTAGCTGAAGAGTCGAGGGTCAGAGCTGGGTCAAAAGGACGGACAATGAGTAGTGTGAAAACCTACAACAATTTGAGGGCCCTTGCCAAGCCCTAGGGATAGTCAGTCTGCAGATCAAGGAGTTCATCACTGTTGGTGTTGCTAGATGTCCTTCTGTGGCGTCCCCTTCTGTGGCGTCCCGGTGAGGATGTTGCTCCATTCGTCGGTTGGCTGTGTTTGATGAGTTCTTCTACCCTTTAACATATCCATGTGTTCACATATATATTCCCAATATATATGATAAGTTTATAGGTCGTACTCTTCTTCTTTTAGAACTTAGGTATTTATCCATTCATGCTTTGGGGGTGGTTCTAGACAGGAGCTGGTGTATATTTGCATGACATATATCTTGTCTGTGTATTTGGCCTTTTGATTTCATATCTAAAAAGACATTTTGTAGTCTGAGTTTATGGAGATTCCTACTGGGTTTTTTTTTTCTTTCTCCTAAGAGTTTAATTTTTTTTTAATTTTTGTTTTTTGGCTCTAAAAGGAATAGTATCTATTTTGAGTTTTTATTTTTGTATGGAGTATGGGACCCTCTCGACACCTTTGACTGAAAAAGACTGTTTTTTTCCACTATTAAATTGTCTTAACACCAGTGTTGATCATGAAAGTCTTTATTGTTATTAAGTTTTTAAGCATTCAAATGTTATTTACCAGAAGATGGTCTTTATTATTTTTAACTTAGCATACGAAACTGTTATTTATCAGAACATGAAAGTCTTTGTAGTCAATATTCAAAAGTTTGTATTTTTTCCAGAAAGTGATAGAGGAATTTTAAAATTATTTTAGCAGGGAAGAGAAGAGTTTTTGTATTAGGTTTACACAGCCAACAAAGCAAGGGACCATAAGAGACTGAGCTGAGTCATTGGATGGGAGTTAATAGTTAGGAGTCCTGCTTTCTCCCTAGCGCTCCTTCTCCAGATGCATCTTTTACCTTGGCCCCCATTGTCTTTAAGCTACACTTAAATCTCTTGTGCTTTTGATGATCACAACTCCTACTTATGCTTTTTTTTCCTGACGATTGGGAGCCTTTTTTTTTTTTCCTAGATTCTCGAATTATTTTTACTTAACCAAAGACTTGTACTGGTGTCATTTTGTATTAAATTTTTCTTTTTAAACAGAAAATTAGAAATATCCTCTGGGAAACTGGCAAGATTTGCTGACGGCTGTGCTGTGGTACAGGTAAGAAACCAGTCTTTGCTTTAATCATGGTGACTGGGTATCTTTGTAGCATCATAAGTCATCACTGTGATACTGGGAACTACTAAAGGGTATTTCTAGTGTCAGAACCACTCTAGGCCCTTAAAGTCAGTGTTATATATATTAAATGACCCTTAAGTTCTCTTCCAAACTGTTGGCCATATTGTAGTTTGTTCATAAAATTCTTTATGCTTTTCTAGAAAAAGTGTTCTCACTATTCTTTTCATTGTAATTCTTGGAAATTTTTCTTTATAGTCTAAATTTCTTCTTAAAGAGTAAAAATAATTCAGTTCGTTGATGTAACTAAGCTGTTAGCCATTTCTTCATGTGAAAACATCAGTGAATATTCTAATACTGACCTTGGTCAGATAGAAAGGATAACAATTTGACTAGTTGTGGTCACATGAAATAGATCTTTTGTTGAGCCAGTCTTGGTGGTGCAAGCATTTAAACCCGGTGCCCTGGACCTCTTGGTAGAAGTAGATCTCTGGGAGTTTGAGGTCAACATAGTGAATTCCAGCCTACATGAGACATAATTGAGAGAGAAAGAGAGACAAAGGCAGAGAGACAGACAGAGATATCTTCCATTGAGTTTATTTGGAGTGAGGATTCATTCAGTTACTGAATAACAGTTACACATTAATGTCTGATTTCAAGGAAATTTACTGGTATTTTTGTATATGTTCAATCAAGTCAGGTGATACTGCAGTAATGGTCACAGCAGTCAGCAAAACAAAACCTTCACCTTCCCAATTCATGCCATTGGTGGTAAGTATTTGCTTATTTATATGAGCCTCTAGAATAATATATATGTAGAATTTGCACTACCCTATTCAAGTGATGTTTGAGCCTGCATGCTGATTAAGAGAATGAAGTGACTGCTAAGAGTGGGCTTACTTCAGAGCATCCAGCTTGGTGAGCTTGGTGGCAGTACAGGAGTCCTTTGGTGTTAAGGAAGCAATTAATTCATTGTTCTTGTGGGTTTTCTTCCAGTTTGGGTCTGCAACTACATGTTAAGAATTCACTAGGATTTTTGTGTCTTTGTAATATGATAAGCAGAAGGCGATTCTGTCTCTCAGAGTTGCTGCACAGAAAGCGGGGGAGGGGCACTGTTTGACTTGGTTAAGGGAAGCCAATGTAGAAATGTAGTTGTGAGACTAGGCAGTCATCTGAGTGTTAAGTGAAGGGCCTTTTGAAGCACTCTATATACTTCTCTTCCTGTGAGGGCTTTAAGAGAATGCTAAAAGCAAATAAAATATTATCTAATTGTAGTCTAGAATATGTTGTTAGCAACCTCAGGAAAATTAATACTTATACAGCAGTTCTTGGGATATACTTTGTTACTTAAAAACAGAATTGGGTTAACCATAATTCTTCTTTGCTACTTCAGGTGGACTACAGACAGAAAGCTGCTGCAGCAGGTAGAATCCCTACAAACTACCTTAGAAGAGAGATTGGCTCTTCTGACAAAGAGATTCTTACAAGTCGAGTAATAGGTAGGCTTTTAGCAGAGGTGCTCCCCTTCTCCACTGTGCCAGTGCTCACCTCACTTCTCTCTGTTCAGCTACCTTTCATTGTATGACTGTTACCAGATATGATTGACTATCTGTTCCCTCACTCAGATGTATGCTCATAAGAGGGAAGAACTTGTTTTGTCACTGCCAAATTCCAATACCTAGTATAGCCTGGTGAAGAGGTAGTCAGGAAACACTGCCTAACTGAATCTATTGAGTGTGTGAAGCCCATGCCCATGCCTGTTCTGTTGTTTATTCTTTGTGGTTTTTCATTTTTATGTTCAACTTAGTAACTCCTAAAAGCATTGTATTTATCAGCTATTGAAGTATATCTATCATCTCCTAAGTCTTTGTTGTGAAAGAAGAGGCGAACGTGGAAGAGAAGGAAGAGGAGGAGGAGGATGGGGTGGTGGGGGTGAAGAAACCCAGAGCTATGTAGTAGTAAGTTACTGTCACCAGCCAATCTTCCAAATCTTTGACATCTGCAAATACTGTGGGATCATTTGCAGTTTATAGCTTCTTCTATCCAGTAATTGCTAGCTTATATATATTTACATGTATTCCTCAGTCACAGTAAACCAAAGAAATATGTTCTTTTTGTCTGCTGTTGGTCTTCAGTCTCTTCCTTGACTTTGTTTTAGGTAATGGTCTATATTAATGAAAGTATTGATGTTTATCAATGCTTTCCTTAACACCGGTCTTCCTGTTTGTGTCTGTGACATATTCAACAGCTGTCTTATTACTTCAGTAGTTTTTGTTCTAAAGCGGCTCTGCCAGGGCCATTTAATATCTTTGTCTTGTTTTCACAGATCGTTCAATTCGACCTCTCTTTCCAGCTGGCTATTTTTATGATACTCAGGTAAATGCTGCTTTATTTGTTACCAGATATTATATTTTTAAAGTTATTTACGTTTTATAATTCTTTCTAGAGAAAGCTTTATAAAGAATTCTGATTGTCTTATACATTCTATTTTAAGTCATTTTAAAAGGCAGTACTTTGAAAAACCATGTGGTTGGTGTCATTTTGAGCTGACATCTGAATTAGGAATAGGAGTGACTGTTGTGAACTCTCTAGGAAGTTTGAATGAGAATCTATAAAGTCCTGTGTTAAGAAATAAATGAGCGTACATAAAAGATGGTTAGTTTGATAGTCATGAGTAGCTAGATTAGATGTCTTAGCTTTTTAGGTCAAGTTTATAATAGCCCACTAAGACAATTAACATAACTAATTTTTGATTTGGTAAACAAGATCTAAATCTTTATAGGTCAGCTGGCTTTGAACTTTATACCTACCCTAGCCTGCTTTCTTATAGAACCCAAGACTACCAGCCCACAGATGGCACCACCCACAAGGGGCCCTCCCCCCTTGATCACTAATTGAGAAAATGCCTTACAGCTGGATCTCACGGAGGCATTTTCTCAACTGAAACTCTGTAATAGACTCCAGCTTGTGTCAAGTTGACACACAAAACCAGCCAGTACAAGCAGTGAGCCGTCATGACCAGATTGTCACGACTAATTTTTATAACATGTTTATTTCTATGCCTTCTAAACTTCTGTGGTGATCATATGCTTTAGTTAGACGTACTTAGGTAATCATTTTATTTAACTGCACTAAGTAGTATACTTTTGAGAGGATATCAGAAACTCAAGAAAATTGTTCTTTAAGAATTTGGTGCACTCCTTTAATCCCAGCACTCGAGAGGCAGAGGCAGGCAGATTTCTGAGTTCAAGGCCAGCCTGGTCTACAGAGTGAGTTCCAGGACAGCCAAGGCTACACAGAGAAACCCTGTCTTGAAAAACCAAAAAAAAAAAAAAAAAAGAATTTAGCATAGGTACATCTTTGCAGTGTGAACTGATAATACAAATACATAGCTGACATTTACAGGATTCTTGTAGTATACCGAGTTTTAGTTCTCACGTAAGCCTGATAGGAAGATGCTATACCTTTTCTCTCTAAAGGTGAAGAAACAGAACTGGGCTGTAGCTTGGTAGTAAAAGCCTTGGTGCCTGGTAGCCACACATGCCATATATCCTACAAAAAAGGAGGAGGAGGAGGAAACTCAAGTTTTAAATGCCTAGTGTCAAGGATTTAGTTAAATGATAGCCAACTCTAAGGGATTTGGGTATTGGATATTGAGCATATAGGTATTATATTTTAAGCCAAGTTGCCAATTTAAATTATAATCTTGCAACATCAAGGGCCTTTTGTTGTTGTCTGAGTGTCTAATTTGTTTCCTTTATTGCCAGGTTCTCTGTAATCTGCTAGCAGTAGATGGCATCAATGAACCTGATGTTCTAGCAGTTAATGGTGGTAAGTGTAACACCAACTAAAATGATCACTGCTGATAGTGTTTAAAGGAATAAAATATTGTGATCTCAGTTTTTTATTTTTCTCCTTTTTAAAGCTTCTGTAGCCCTCTCCTTGTCAGATATCCCTTGGAACGGCCCTGTTGGTAAGTTATAGTTTGAAAGTATGAACCACTGTTCTTTCAGTAACAATGAACATGTTATTGGTGCTGATTTATTACTTCTAAGGTTTCTTGCAGGTCTTTCAGGCATTTTCATCCTTGCTTTGGATTTAGTAATAACCCTGTTACAATGTTATTGATTTTATAGCTCTAGATTTCTTGCTCCATTTTTATCTTTTCATTCTTTACTCTTTCAAGATAAAACAAGCATGTTTGTAACTTATAACTCTTGTAAGTTGCAACCATAGTCTGCAAATGATGAATGTTTCTAATTATGAAGTGTGCTCAGAGCTAGCAGTTGGGTTAAGCACTGAGGGACAAGGCCATCGGAATACCAGCCCTAGAAAGATTCAAGAGGCTCTTGCTTTTAGCATGGATAAGGGAAAGAGACTGTTATTTATTTACAAATAGTACTATTATAATGACATAGACAGGAGCTTAGAAAATGATACAGAAGGGCAGGTTGTCAGGGAGGGCTTCTCAGAGTAGCCAGTGTATACGTGGAACATTACTGGGAGGGATGCAGCATTTGCTTTGGACAGAATGGTCTGGATATAGAAGAGAACAAGAGCACAATCAAACAGGTGTACAAGTGGTTGCCATAAGTGATTCAGAGCATCCCACTGAGCCCACAAAGTAGGGTGGAATAGGGTGCTTGCTGGACCTTAACCATGGAAGAAGTATAGACTTCATTCTTTTGTCAGAAAGACACTGGTTTGAAGCCAGTATTAGAATAATACTGTGAATTCTGCAAGTTTTAAACAGCTGCCAATATTTTAATATGTTTTAGGGGCAGTACGAATAGGAATGATCGATGGAGAATGTGTCGTTAACCCAACAAGGAAAGAAATGTCTTCTAGCACTTTAAATTTAGTAGTTACCGGAGCACCTAAAAGCCAAATTGGTAAATAATTTAAATATATTCATTCTGGATTTTACTTGCAAGCTGTACTTTCTTCTTTTGTTATTTGTGTCTTTGTTTTTCATATTAAAAAAATACTATATTGGTGAAAGGTTCTAGAGCAATAACCATCCTCTTACTTTCTCTAACTAGTTATGTTGGAAGCCTCTGCAGAAAACATTCTACAGCAGGACTTTTGCCATGCTATCAAAGTGGGGGTGAAGTATACACAGCAGATAATTCAGGGCATCCAGCAGCTGGTGAGAGAAATCGGTGTTGCCAAGAGGACACCCCAGAAGATATTTACTCCTTCTGCAGAAATCGTGAAATATACGCATACGTAAGAACACCTGTGCAGATGCTCGTAGTCACTGCGCCCAGTTCGTCTAAGGCAGTGCCTTTGGCACTGCTTCACATGCAGCGCTTTCCTGCTTTAAGTCATTACCATCAATATCTATCTGATGTGAATACACAGAAGAAGGTGAAGGCCAGTTACAGCATAAACCCAGTCCAAGATAAAAGTTTAAATCTTTTTTTTTTTTTTTTTTTAAGATTGATTTATTTATTTTATAAATGTGAGTGCACCGTTGTTATCTTCAGACATACCAGAAGAGGGCATCAGAACCCATTACAAATGGCTGTGAGCCACCATGTGGTTGCTGGGAATTGAACTCAGGACCTCTGGAAGAGCAGTCAGTGCTCTTAACCACTGAGCCATCTCTCCAGCACCCAAAAGTTTAAATCTTAAATGAAGAGACATTTGTTGTTTAAAAATCAGATCTTTTATCTCTCCATGTCCACAGAAAAGAGAATAAAACATGGTATTTGAATATCTAGGAAACTTGGATTTCTCATAAAGAAACAGGTTTGAAACAACCCTACACCCAGTGCTCAGACTGTGCCTAGCAATGCTTAGAACAAACGGAGGCACTGAGCAAATATGAGTGAATATAAGTTGGAATTAAATGAACAATAAAGAGGAAGGGAAGCAGAGAGCCATGTGACTGATTTGCCAGAAAGGTGGAAACAAATCTGTTCTGTGTAATATTAAACACATTAGCAGTGATATGCAACAACATTTGATCTTTGTAAAGTGCTTATTATTTAATGTAGAGCTCACTGCTATTTAATAATGTTTCAGTTATAAAAACTTCATGGTTCAAATACTGTTTTGCTAACATTTATTTTATACTTAATAGAATTGCCATGGAGAAGCTCTATGCAGTTTTTACAGACTATGAACATGATAAAGTAGGTATACCTTAGGTTTTAAGATTACTTATGTTGTAACTCATACAATTTTGTTTGTGCTATTAGTCCTATGGGGGTAGGTGGGCAGGTCAGAGTGAGGAGGGATAGGGTGAAGAACTTGGGGAGGGGTGACCAGGAAGGGGGGCAAGTTTTGGAATGTAAATAAATAAAATAATTTAATAAAGATAAATATCACTGAAAAACAAACAAATCTCTCTGGCCATGCCTGGGGATCTGGCTCAGTGGCAGAAGAGTTACCCAGCATTTATGAAGCCCTGTGGTAGATTAGCAGCACTGCAGTAAACAAAGAAATCTCCAACAAAACGCTGAAGAAAGCAATTCTCTTTTGAGAAACCACCACCCACATTCCCATATGTATCTTGCTTTCTTTCCAGTGCCTTTCTTGTTAACCCTAATCTCTTACCTTCAACTGGACTTTTCTTTATAAAGCCTACTTGTTTGCTATTCTTTTGTTAATACACATTTTAAGGGAATGTGCAACTGCATATTTGAATTAATTAAATCAGGTTTTGCTCTTTGACGAATGTTACTGGGTTTTGTTTTTACAGTGTGTTATCAGGTAACCTAGAAAACATGAATGTCATGTTTATCCTCTAATGTCAATGCCGTTTTAGGTCTCCAGGGATGAAGCTGTTAACAAGATAAGATTAGATACAGAGGAACATCTAAAGGGTAAATTCTGTTTTCATTTTTAAAGATGATAAAAGAAAGACATAGATTTGTTTTTTAAAAGCACATAGATTTGTTTGCAAACCTTGGAAAACTAAGTTATTCTCACAGTTCCTCAGTTTTACCTTAAATTTGTTATGTTAGATCATGGGGTGACTGTCACATTATCTTCTAGAAGTACAACTAATACTTTGAGTAGGCACCTAGGAAATAAAATGTTCCTTTTTCATTTGTACCAGAATCTTAAGGTGCTAGTCCTTCATTTGAAAATCTAAAATACTCTTTAAAATTTCTTGAGTCAAAAATGAAAACACAGCCAGGCATTGTGGCACACACTTTAATCCCACACCCAGGAGGCAGAGGCAGGAGGGTCTGTTACGTCCATGTCAGCCTGGTCTATTCCAGGATAGCCAGGGTGTTGTAGAGAGAGCCTGTCTCAAAACTCAAGAAGGAACTCCAGTGGCTGAGGATATAGCTCAGTGGTAAAGTGTTTGCCCACTGTGCATGAGGCCTGTGTGCAATTGCCAAACTAAAAACAAAAAACATTTACAAGAAATTCTTGAGTGTATCTGCGAGATTATAATACCAATAATTCCTGGCTTATGGAAATTAAATGACTCTGTGCCTGGCACACAGTTATTATTCAGCTGCTATTGTTATTAACATTGTCTGAAATCACAAGGGGTAGATTGTTAAGAGTAACTCCACACTATCACTAAGCAAAGTATCTTACTTTATAATACCATTCTTGTAACGACTTGAGTATGAGGAAAGCTTGACTTACAGTTCTTCTTGTTCATTTTCCACCAGCAGTAAAGTGCCCTCTTGTGGAAAGGTTTATCAGATTTTAAAATAAAAATTCTTTTACTGCCTTTAATGTCTCTAAAATAGCTTAGGTTTTCTTTTTCTATCCCTGTTATCAAAAGCTTGTTGAACAAGCTTGGAATCCTGAGTTTGATATATTTTTTAAACAAACAAACACAGGAAGCCAAATTCCTACAACTGGCTTAAGAACATCTGATTTATGCTCTTTATGAGGACCAAATGTTTGACTGTCTGCCTTGGCTTATCCCCACAGTACTTGATTTGATGCTGCAAACACTGGAGAACTTATCTTCCAAAAAGATCACTTTTTTTTTTTAATTTGCCTCTTTTCTATAGAAAAATTTCCAGAAGTTGACCAATTTGAAATAATAGAATCCTTCAATGTTGTTGCAAAGGAGGTTTTCAGAAGTATTATTTTGAATGAATACAAAAGGTAAATATATCTTCTCTTTCTGTGGTTGAATTGAGGCATCTGCAAGATGCCTTGAAAGTAGCAGCTTGCATCAAGGAAGGACCTGGTTTCAACTGAAAAGTAAGGAATAATAATTTCATAAGTGGCTACCTGTTGGCAGACATATGGACTGTGTGGTTATGGCTGTCTCTTGTGGGGTGTAAATTACACACCTCCAGACACAGTCAGTGGGACCTAGAGTGGAAACCAAATGTTGATATGATGTTTAAGATTCAAACACGTTACTGTCGGAAGCTGGTGCTTAGAAATTAATTAGAAAAGAGATCTAAGTTTTCTGACTTCACAAATGGCCTCATTGCTTTATTGCAGGTGTGATGGACGAGATCTGACCTCACTTAGGAATATAAGTTGTGAGGTGGATATGTTTAAAACACTTCATGGGTCAGCGTTATTTCAGAGAGGACAAACACAGGTAGTAAATGTTAGAAAGCTATTTAATCATTTCTGTTGTGTAGATGCTGTAAATTTGTATGGGGTGTGTGTGTGTGTCTGTGTGTGTGTGTGTGTGTGTCTGTATTTGAAATCAGGGAATCTCTTGTTGTTTACAGTTATATTTGCCAGTTTCTGGAGATTCTGTTGTGTCTGCCCGTATCTCTCCATTGGTGCACCAGAAGTCTAGATGCATACCACTGTGCCCCCTATCTCATCAATTTTTATCTTTTGAGACAGGGTATCACTGATGTGTTGTGCTGTGATGGTATCCCATGTACCTCAAGTTGGTCTGGAACTCATGAGCTGCCTGCCTTTGAGTTCTGAATGCCCAGAGTACCAGCATGCATCACTAGGCGTAGCCTTACTGTGCTTATTAATATAATCTAAATACTGCTAAGGCATAATTTAATGCAGTAAAGTATATATTTTAACATGTATGGAATTTTTATATGTAGTTTTTGTTGTTTTTAGAGTCCTGTGTAGTTCAGGCTGAACTCACATTTGTTCTCCTCCTACCTCACTGGCTTGAGTGCACTGCTTAACCTGATGCCTAAAATGTATGATTGGATGTGTTTAAATTTATGCACCTGGAAAACATTTGCCATAATTAAAAGAACATCATATTGGTACAGGGCCATAGCTCAGTGCTAGGGACTTACCTAGTATGTCAGAAGCCCTTGGTTCAATCCACGGCACCACAAAAAAAAAAAAAAAAAAGCTCACAAACATAAACCTCCAGTCAGCTCCAAAAGTATCCTCATGTCTTCGTAGCTCCTTCTTCCTGATATCTTTCTCCAGGAAATGGCTTTTTTTTTTTTTTTTTCTATAAGTTCATTTCATTTTCCAGGATTGTTGGGTATTTTAATTTTTGTTTTAGTATTAAAAGCACCAAGTTGAGTCACTTATTCTCCTTGTTTTAGGGTATATTGTCATTGTTCATCCATTCCTGATCCTTGTTTGTTTTCTACATTTCCTGCAAACCTGTCATGCTCTTTTCCTTTATGTAGATAACTGTTCTGTGGTCCTTGCATTGGTTCCGTTTGCTCGTTCCTCTCTGTACCCACTGTTTCTGTGCAGTATAAAGCTTTATGTAGATAACTGTTCTGTGGTCCTTGCATTGGTTCCAGTATCCGTTTGCTCGTTCCTCTCTGTGCCCACTGTTTCTGTGCAGTATAAAGCTTGATGCCTCTTTTTCTTACATTAATCACTGCCTGATTTTTGTTACATTAATCACTGCCTGATTTTTGTTACATTAATCACTGCTTGATTTTTCTAACCTAATAAGTACAAAGTTGCATCTTGTTGCTTTAGCTTTTATTTCCCTGCTTCCTAGTGAGAATCTCCTTATGTAATAGCCAGTGACTGGGATCACTGTATGAACCAAAGCTAGGAAGGGCTATACACCCTTATTTTCACGTAGGTCATTTCACCTAGAGTTGTGTGACTTGAGGCACTAGTTCAAGACAAACTTTGTCTTTCTGTCCAGCTTTCTTGATCAGCATTTGTGTTAGTTTTCTATTTTTAACATTGCTTACAGTACTATACCTGCTATTTTGCAATAATTTCTTAGAAATTTTAGATATGAATCCTTTCCAGTAACAAACCCTAATTTATACATATGACTTCATCTTTATCTGCATTTGAACTTTATTAATTATATCAGCCTCTGAAGCCTGGAGTTCTGATGGTTAGTCCATCTCCTTTTTCTTTTTATTGAGCATCACTATTACCAGAGTCAAAAAGGTAGGTACCTATTATTTTCTTTCTATTAGCTTTCTAGTATTAACTGTTAAATTTGGACAATTAATATATCTTGGAACATATTCCTGCATATGATGTGTAGTGAAACTAATTCACTAATCATTTTTCCCACTAATTTTTGATAACAACTTATATTTACAGTTTATAAGTACATCTTTAAACTATATTGTCTTCATTGTTTTGTGGATTTTTTTTCTAGGCCAGTGTCATTTTCATTAGTAAGCCTTCAGGATGCACCTTAATGTCTATGAAGTACATCTTTGCTGTATACATTCCCTTCCCCACAAAACTGTCTTAGCTTTTCATGCTACATTGGTTTCTTCATTTGAATGTTAGAAGTATGTCAGTTCTTCATTGGAATTTCACTGAATTAAATATATTCATTTGAGAAAGAAATAGTATTTTTACAATTTGAATTAATGCTTACAGTGAATATAGTGTCTCTCACCATAGACTCATTTCCTCTTGAGCCTTTCAGTGAAGCATTAAAAGTATGTCATTAGATATTCAGGATATTTTTGCCTTCTCTTCTCAATCTCTACCTTTTAACTGGAGTGCATGGTCAATTTATGCTTAATTTAATGACTAAATCGTGTGTGTTGGAGGGGCAGTTGCTTTTGGAGTTTAGGGGATTTTTTTGTTGATGATGTGGTGTTTGTTTTTTTGTTATTTTTATCTGATAAGAAATCAAATCATTCCCTCTATATTATTGTTTTTATGCGAATGATGTCAGATGTCTTTGGATTTCAGCATACAACTCTGAAAAGGGTGATTTTCCTCGAATATATCATATTTAGAATTTCAAACTTGAAATCACAAATGTGTCTTTTCATTAAGCCTGAGAATTTTCAGCCATTATTTTTTCAACTTTTCCTCGTCTTCTTTCCTGGCATATCCCAGTTTCTTTCATAGTTTCTTACAGGACCATGTGACTATGTTTCCTTCAGAGTGGGTGGCTCCATTTTCCTTTTTTCAAATTCCTCTTCCCTTAGTCCCATGCTTAAGGTCAAACCCAGACCGTATTAGTTAAGTGCTCTGCCAATGAGCTTCCTCTGATCTCTGGATAATTTATATTTCTGTCTTTTTCTGACTTGTGTCATCTTCAGTGTCCTCAGTTATGAATCTATAGCTGTAAGAAATCTTTGGCTGTTAATCTAGACTTCAGTTAAAGATCATTCATTTCATTCCTTTTCTTTTTTCGTGAGAATGTTGCCTAGTTGTTGCTGATGCTAAACCTTGTGAATGATGCATTGTTGACTCTCTGGGCTGTGTTTTAAATCTAAAAAGATCAACTTTGTTTTACACAGTAAAGTTTTTGTTTTGTTTTATGAAAATGTGAGGAAGCTTCATTTATGGAATTAACATTGTTACTCTTCCTTCCTTTCTGTCCCCCTCAGTACCACTAGTGAGATGTACTGAGGCCTTTTGGGTTGTTGAGATTTACAGTCAGCTTTAGTATTTCAGAGTGAACGTATATTTACTGTAATAACTGCCATGGTGTGTAATGTGTATTTATATATTACACTTTTTTTTTTTTTTTAAGAAGACTTAGATAAGTTTATCAGGCACTTTTAGTTTGGGTTGGGAGTGGATCTCTATAGTAAAGCACATGCTTCGTGTTCAAGGCCCTTGGTTCATTCCCCAACACACACACACACACACACACACACACACACACACAACAAAACAATGAAAAACAACCAATTACCAAGTGAACAGACCAAAAAACTGTGTGTGTGTGTGTGTGTGTGTGTGTGTGAGAAAATATATATATATTTCCTTTTGGTTTTAATCTTTATTGTTAGTATTTTAAAGCTTAAAGAATATTTTTTTCTTTTTAAGGTACTCTGTACTGTTACATTTGATTCGTTAGAGTCCAGTATTAAGTCAGATCAAATTATAACAGCTATAAAGTAAGTTATATTTTTGTTATATTTTGTGTTCTTTCACTAAATAGTCTTTTTTTGTGTATGCTGGTACTTTATTCTAGTCTCATCAATAGCAAACTCTTAAAGGGCATTGCTAATTCTGTTTGTTTGTTCATTTGAGATAAGACCTCACTGTGTAGCCTAGGCTAGCCTCATGTTTACAGAGTGCTGGAATTACAGACGGGAGCCGTCATAACTGACTTCATTATTACTTTTATACCTTATATAGCACACTACCCTTTTCTGTTTACACACTGAGGACTGCAGAGAATGCTTTCCTGTTGGTAAACCATAGTTTCATTTAGAAGACATTTGTTCTATAATGTGATTACATTTAGCTTATGTTCCTAGAAATGGTCCTCAGGACTAACTTCTAAGGTAATCTTGACAAATATATGAGTAAAGTCTGGGTGCTAAAACTAAGCCAGAGACTATTAATGAAAAACTTGTGACTACTCTCAAATGGATATTGTAATTTTGAGCTCAGAAATTCTTGGTTTTCTTCCTCTTCCTACAATCTCGGCAGTAAAACTCTGCTCATCTGTTGATGATAATGTCTCCTCTAGCTGCACTGCATCATGGTCGTAAAACTAATAGCCTTATTGCCTAACTGATGGTAGTAATTTCTGATGTTTTCAGGATTGCTGCTTATGTCCCCCCGCCCCATTTTTTTTATGTACATAATAAACTAACAGTTCAGGGACTGGGAATGTATGTAGCTCAGTTGGTAGTGTTGCCTAATATATAAAAGATCCTGGATTCAGTCTCCATCACCACCTAAATTGGTCTTAGTGGTACATTCCTGCAGTTACAGCACTGAGTAGATAGAAGCAGGAAGATCATTAGCCTAAGCTATCCTTGACTACATTGCAAATTGGAGGGCAGCCTAGATATAATGAGACCCTGTCTCTAAAAGGCAACAACAAAAGACCTTTTTGGGGGGGAAGGAAAATTGTTTTCCTCAATCAGTCTTGAATTCAATTGTAAGTCCCAGCTGTTGGAAGACATCTCAGTTTCTCATGGGGCTGAAACAGGAGCATTACCTAAGTGAGGAGTTTGAGACCAACCTGGACAGCATACAAAGAGACTATCTCAAAAAAAAAAAAACTCCCATTCATCCTCTCTTCAAGTTTTGTGTTTCCAACCAACTTATTAATACTCAGCTATTTTTCTAAAATCACACCACATCATTTTTAGTTTTATAGAAGTTTGTTTATGTCCTTATAATGGTTTTAATATTATTCCTTTTTCTTGTAGTGGAGTAAAAGATAAAAATTTCATGCTGCACTATGAGGTAAGATAAATTTTCTCCCCAACATTTTTATTGTGAAAATATTGTAGGCAGCAAAGTTAAAAGAACTTGATGGTGGATCTCTATGTGTCAGCCCTCCCATTAACATTTTATTATGTATCTGAGATATCAGCCCTGACTCCAGATCCAACACCTTCTGGCTTCCTCAGCCACCAGCCACACATTTACATAGACATACATACAGGCAAAACACTTATACAAATAAAATAAAAATAAATAAACCTTTAAGTGAAATAAATTTCCATAACCTTTCCTACCTAATCTACTTACAAAATAGCTAATTTTACTAATATGATATATACTTTGGATTCTTTTCAATCACCTACCAAATAAATACAGACATAGATAGATTATAGACAGATGGGCAGACTGACAGATGGACAGATAGATAATATACTTTTTAGAACCAAAGTGGGGTTTTTTTGTACTGTAATCTGTTTTGTTGTTTTGCTAATGTATCTGAGGCCTTTCCATGTCACTAAACATGTGTGGATGTGTTTTCAAGTTTCCTCCTTACGCAACCAATGAAACTGGCAAAGTTACTGGTGTAAATCGAAGAGAACTTGGACATGGTGAGTACAGTTCTAAGCTTTGTTACAGTCTTAGAGAGACTTAGTGCTTTTTGCTTACTATTACCTATTCTGATTCAGGTGCTCTTGCCGAGAAAGCTTTGTGTCCTGTTATTCCCAAAGATTTTCCTTTTACCATAAGAGTTACATCTGAAGTCCTCGAATCAAATGGTATGACACTACAATATTTCCTTCCTGGTAGAAAAGACTAGATTTCCTGATGTAGTCTTAACTTTTCTAAGGTTATGTTATATCATGTTTACTACCACAGAGTCTCAAGCCTGCTGCAGGGAAAAATGTTAAGTTGGTCTGTTCTTAGAAACGATTTTGAAAACAGTCTAAAGCAAGCATTTCTCTTTTTGCATGTATTATAATACATCTGATTTTGGTTACTATTTCTTTTTTGCAAACAAGCAACAGAGCAAGTTAAGCCTGGAGAGAGTAGCAGCCAAAACAAATGGATCCATCAAACAATCCTCATATCAGAGATAAATAAGAAGAGGACACCAAGAGAGAGACAGAGCTCTCAATATTAAATAAAATAAATTAGTTCATGAGTCAAGACTAGGTTTTACCACTGAGGCAGAATGGGCACAGGGTTCTTCAGTGTGGAGCAGACATATCAGGTGGTCACAAATTTTAAAGCAGCACCCTAAAGTTAGCTCAGCATCTAAACTGAAGACTTTTCTGTTCTCTTCTCATTAGGACTGGACTTCTGGTCCAGTGAGAGCTAGGGCTCCCATATTTGTACCTTCTGATTAAGGCAACAGAAATACTGCTAGGCCTTACGGGGGTTTCTTGGGTTCAGAATCTGCAGCAAAACTGCACAATAAAATTCTGTGTAATGATGGGAATTCTGTACTCAGTGGAGAAAATAAGCTTACTTCAGAAAATAAACTTATTTCAATTAATTTAAGTAACTACTTGTTGGCTAGTGGTTACCATAATGTTCTCTGTAGCCTTGTCCTTTGATGTAAGAGAGACTGACTCTCTTTTTATATCTTTATTTGTTTATATTTGGTGTAGGTGTGAGTGCTGGGGTTGCAAGTGACAGAAACTTATGTGTACAGACACACAGAAGGCAGAGGAGAAAATCAGATGTCCTACTCTATCAGTCTCTGCCTTGTGTCTGTGATACAGGCTTTCTCACTGAACCTAGAGCTAGGCTGGCATCCAGCAAGCCACAGTGATCCTCCTGCCTCCACACCTTGTGACACTTGGGGTCCATGTACACTTGGCCACTCTCAGCTCGTTTTTGAAGTGGGAGCGAGGATCCCAGCTCAGGTCCCCGTACTTGCACAGCATGCACTCTTTCCCACTTAGTCACCCATCCCCAGCCCTTCACGTGAGCTTACAGGGAAGGAAGAAAAGACTGTTGACTGCCCGAGTTAGTATTTACGGAAGTGAGCAACGCTGGCTTTGAGAAGATACACCCAGCACGGGCGACTCTTCTCCTTACTCTTCCTTTCCCAACAGGGTCGTCGTCTATGGCATCTGCATGTGGTGGAAGTTTGGCATTAATGGATGCAGGTAAAGAGTTGTGTCTCAGAACTTAGTATTTTACATATGCATTTCATTAGTACAGAATATAAGGTTTGTTTAGATTGGATTTAATAAAAGTCAAAATCGTAGGTCAGACACAATATCAGACAGACACATATCAGAAAGATATTAGCTGAAGTTCTTATTGTTAGCTAAAAAAAACCACTGGAATCTCTAATACACTAAAAATTATAAAGACTTGCCTCAGTGACCCAATAATATGCCTTCTCACCTTCCAATAGTGGAGACTTCCAGAACTGATTCTAGTCAATCAAGCAGTTTCAATTCGTAAACAAGCATTAGAGTCCATGAGAGTCCCTGTCAGTGTATGGTAGCCGCTGTATTGGGGAGAGTAGCACTCTCAGCGTGTGCACAGGATCACATAGGAAGGGGGACTGGGAGTAGTCTGATGCGACCCCCGAGTCTATGACAGGAAACGAGAAAGCTCACGTTGCAGGTGTTCAGGAACCGTTTCTGGTAGTCACAGTTATTCAGAAAGAAAGAAAAAAGGCACCCAAAGGTACTACAGAGGACACAGAATGATTTCTCTGTTAAGCGTGAACATTTACAACACAGATATGAAATCTAGAAAGGAGGATAAATCCAAAGAGGAAGTGAAACAGTTGTGTGAGCATATTTTAGTGTTACTTAGAAACAGTAAAACTTAAAACAGGCCAAAGCAAAAACTGTTAATGACCTTTTCCCAGTTCTGTTCAGCAGAGGTACATTTATTAAATTTTCTATTGTTTGTCTTCATTCACTTTACAAATCTTCATTATGTAATACCTATAAATCAAACACTGGTCTAAGTCCCTGGGACACAGTGATAAGCAAAAAGTCATTTGTCTTCAGAGGTTGCATTTCTCAGCTAAGTGTCATATAAAAAAAAAAAAGCAGCCCCCAAGAATCATGGTTTAATGCCAGCACTCCAGAGGTCGGAACAGGCGGATCTCCGAGTTCAAGGCTGGCCAAAGTGACTTAGTAAGAGTCTATCTCAGAAGAACCCTGAGAAAAGATTAACTGAAAGGTAGCTTAGCTGGCATTTTTCTGCCTCAGAGAGAGTGTTATGTAGTTCAGGCTGGCCTTGAACTCCTGATCCTCTGGCCTCTACTTCCCAAGTGGCTGGTATTACAGGACAAAGATCTGTCTAAGGAAATGTGAGAGGATTCCAGGTTTAGACTAATGAGTTATATTGCCAGTAGTAATGCACTGACATGAGGTATAGGCAGTTGTTGATTTTGCAAGACTACAATTCTATAAAATAGAACTTCATAAGACTCTTAAGTAGTTCATAAAAGACAGGTATAGGGCTGGACATATGTAAGAGCACTGGCTGCTCTTAGAAAGGACCTTGATTTGGTTCCCAGTACTTATGTAGTGGCTTATAACCACCTGTAACTCCAGTCCTAGAATATCTTATGCCCTCTAACCTTCTGGGCACTGGGCCCATGTGTGGTACTCATACATAAATGCAAGCAAAACACATACAGTAACTAAAGAAAAATCTCTAAAAGGGAGTGGGTGTATTTTTGAATGGAAAGTGGCTATAGAAAGGAGCCAGAAGATATTAAAGAGAAATAAATAATGTCTGCAACTCAATTTGTTGTTATTTCTGGGGAGGAGGGGACAACTAAATTCCAAATGAGGTGTAAGGATACTGTTACCTAGAAATCTACCTCATCAGTATGGGTATCTTTATGTAAATGATGCAGAAATTTATTCTAAATAATAGATACATCACCTATGACTGGTTGAAGGATAAACAAAGAGGACTGGTTAATTTAACCAGTGTATAGGAGAGAGAGATACCACAGGAGAGAGGTAGCAGGTAGCATACCTAAAGGAGGCTTCAGCAGCAGCCGATCCCCTTTCCACAACAACAGTGACCTCCCGGTATAACGGATATTAGTAAAAAGGGATATGGGAGGGAAGCTGTAATCCCAGCTTCTGGGAGCAAGACAGCAAGTTTGGGTCCAGCCACAGCCATACAACAAGGCTCTGTCTCAAAAACAGAAGAAAGAAAAAGGAACGGGAGCTAATGTGGTAAATGATAAAATCTTCATTTTTGACAGGGTCCCACCATGTAACCCTGACTGTCCTGCGGATCAAGCTGGCCTTGATCTTACAGAGATCTGCCTGCCTTTCTCTGCTCTACTTCTAGAGTGCTGGGATTAAAAGTTTATTTCTCTTAAGGAAAAAAAAAAAAAAGATGAAAACTACAAACACATGTATTGAATTAATATCAAGTACTGTAGAAAGGGGAAGAAAAAGTATACAGTTTAGTTCAAAGAGATGGTTGCTTCTAAGCCCTAAGCCAGGCCTGCACACTAATGACACAAATGAAATCTATTCTTTTAAAGCTTAAAGGTACAAAAATGAACATAAAATACCAATGAGCAAGTTGATAAGTGTGTGCACTGCACAGTGGAAAATAATAAATTGGGCTGAGGGTAACTGAGTGAGAGCCACGGTATTTTGCCTAGTTTAAAAGTTGAATAGTTTGGTTAGTATCAGGCATATTGAAAACGTGGCTTAGAGTTCACAGGACCAAGAAGCCTGTGCACGATGATGAAGTAATAAATGAGCGTGGTTATGTCTCTGAGTGTATTCAAAAGAACCACTGAAGTAAGAAATGAACCAGGTGCTGAAGTCCACTTGAGCAGGGCAAAAAGGGCAAAGCTCTGTTTTAAAGATTTGTTTATTTTATTTGTATGTGTGAGCACCTGTATGTATGTATACGACTATCACATGCCTGCCGGATATCCTCAAAAGTTGAAAGAAATAGTTGGATTTCCTGGAACTCCACTTTCAGGTGGTTATTAGCTGCCTGGCGTAGATGTTGGGAACTAAACCCAGGTCCTCCACAAGAGCAGCAGATGCTCTTAACCACTGAGCCTTTCTTTCATTCAACCTTTCTTTATTCATTTATTTATTTGAGATAGGTTGGTTTTTGTTTTGTATTTTGAGACAGGGTTTCATATAGCACAGGCTGGCCTCAAATTGGGTATATAGAGCTGAGAATGACTCTGAACTCCTGATTCTCTTGCCTTCATCTCTCAAGTGCTGGGATTACAGGCATGAGCCATCATGTCCACCTTAAGCAAATTTGTTTACTATGAGTTGAGTAGACTCGTTATGAGTACCGAATTTCTAGGAACAGAATGTATACTATCTAATTAGTTACTTTTCTGTTGCTGTGATAAAACATCATGACCAAATCAACTTGTGCAAACTAGAGAATTCCCTTTAGCCTATGATTCCAGAGAGATAAAAGAAAGTCCATCATGGCAGGTAGAAGCATGGCTACAGGAACAGGAAGCTGAGAGATCACAAGTGTAATGGCAGAAAGAAAGCAGAGAGAACAAACTAGAAGTAGGACCAGTCTGCCAACTCTAAGGCCTGCTTCTGTTGATATACTTCCTCCAGCATAGTCTAATCAGCTCCCAGACAGCAGCACAAACTGAGGGTGAGCTGTTCGAGTACTGAGCATGTGAGGGCCGTTATTCTAACCACCTCGATGTCCTAAACATTTTAGGACACCCTCTCCCACTCCCCAGCTTGGAGCTAGTACCTAGTTTTGCTTCCCAGCACCCACTTCTGTGTATAACATCAGCTCCGAAGGATTTGATGCCCTCTTCCGGTCCCCAATCATAGCACACTCATACTTAGAATTTAAAACTCTTTTAAAATAACAAATTTCCAGCTTGAGAGTATAATAGTTATACAGTGCTTGCTTAGCATGCAGGAACATTTGCTCTAAGCATCCCATCACCACCACAAACACAAATATAAAAGCAGGTTATGGAGAACTTAAAGGAGTTATATTTCATTATTTACTTAACTAGATTCTGTTTTCATAGAGAACTCCAGGAAAGTTTGTCTAAGCAGATGTAGGCCTTGGCTGAGAGATCCAGGTGGAAGGACCTGGCAATTAAGATAGCACTATAGGAGCTGGTGAGATGGCTTACTACTGGTGCTCATTCAGAAGACGGATTTGGTCCCAGTACCCATATGGTAGTTTATAACCATCTGTACCACAGAATCCAGGGAATCTAGTTCCAGGGAATCTATTGCCCTCTTATGGCATCCACATGCAGAGGCAGACAGTATCTCTGTGAGTTCAAGACCAGCCAGGACTGTACAGTGAGATCCTGTCTTTGTTTAAATTGGTTTGTAGCCATACATGGTAGTGCATACCTGTGACCATAGCTCTTTGAGAGGCTAAGGCAAGAAGATCGTGAGTGTGAGACAACCCAATACCCAGCTATACAGTAAAATCTTATCTCAAAATAACAAGGAAAACATAGATATATACTTTTTAATGTTTATTTATTTATTACACATATAGGTATTAGTGTGCTGCAGGTTTGTTATGAATTAAAAAGGGCAAGATAATGTACATAACATGCTTCTCACAAATAAGAATTTAAACATTATGATTACATTTATAGTTGTATACAGAAGTTCCCTAGAAGACTGTATTAATAGCCCTGCTATGGGGAGGTAGACAGAAGGCTCAGGCTTAGAAATTAACAAATGTGGGCTGAAGAAAGGCGCCAAGGCAGAATGGAGCGCAGGTAAGAGTTTGCTCGATTGGGTTTTTGCCAAGTATAGATATCACCTGATGCTTTACAGGTATTATGTTTTTATTTACATTATTTGTGATAGGTATTTACACTATTAAAGGATCAAAATGAACTGAGATAGGGCCTTTTTAACTCAATTTGATGATTTAGAGAGCACCATCTTCTTATATTAAAATAAAGTCAACAGAATTTCAGCCTGTTTTATGCTACTACATGTATAATATACAAACCTTTTTTTATTGTTTTTAATTATAGGTGTCCCAATCTCATCTGCTGTTGCAGGTGTAGCAGTGGGATTGGTTACCAAAAACAATCCAGAGAAAGGTGAAATAGAAGACTATCGTTTGCTAACAGATATTCTGGCAAGTATATCCCAGTTTGAAATAGTTACAAGGATTTACAAGCAAAAGTACCTGCTTAGATCAGACACGGCAGCACACACCTTCATTGGCTGAGGCAGAAAAATGACTAGTCCTAGTCTAACTTAAGACTACATAGCAAGTTCCAGGCCAACCTGGGTCATGTGGAGAGACCCTGTCTCAAAATATAAAAAATTAAGTAATAACAATAATAATAAAGCATATAGAGCTTCAGCCTAGAACAGTGGTTCTCAGTCTGTATGTCACAATCCCTTTGGGAGGGGTTAAACATCCCTTTTATAGACCATCAGAAGACACAAGACCATCAAAAAACAGATATTTATATTATGATTCATAATAGTAGCAAAATTACAGTTATGAAGTAGCAATGAAAATAGTGTGATGGTTGGGGATCACCACAACATGAGGACCTGTGTTAAAGGCTCACAGTATTTGGAAGGCTGAGAACCACTGCATTTCAGGAATAGAACAGTGTTTATTTCCTCTGTTTGCCTTGGATTTTAAAGGATATGTATTACTATATACTTATCCAGAATGGGTTCCTTAGGGATAATTCTGAAGTAATTTTTTATGTATTTTTAGAAACAGGCATGAGCTAAACATAAAGTGATATTTGCAGTGACAAGCTTTGTGAGATGGAACAGCAATCAAGCAGCAGAGGTGGCTCTTTGCACTTAACAGTAGAGGACACAGCTTACTTCCAGAGCTAGAATGTGAAATTCTTCTACAGTGACTATGGGTGACTTTTGTTTGTTTAAACTTTACTATAATTTCTTAAATTATTGAAGGGAATTGAAGATTACAATGGTGACATGGATTTCAAAATAGCCGGTACAAATAAAGGAATAACTGCATTACAGGTATTTTTGAAAACCACCCTGTTTCATGTTTTAAATATTTAAAAAATGTCATGGGCCACTATTCATTTTTGACTGTTCTATATCAGGCTGATATTAAGTTACCTGGAGTACCAATTAAAATTATAATGGAAGCCATCCAACAAGCATCAGGTAAGTCAGTGGGCCTTGCTCCTCTCATTTCTGCCGAGTCTGTTAATGCCACCTACAATTCCCACTAAGCTAACTATCCAGTATTGCTTGCAAAATTCAGAGTAGTTGATTGGCAGAATGTTTACCTGTGATAAATAAGGAATTGGGTTTGCTCCTCGGCACCAAACAGGAAGAGTTAACAATGTAACTTAACATGATCAAGTATTAATTATTGATCACATTGACTACTCAAATGAAAGAATAGTGAAATTTTAATTTTTACAAAGTAAGCAACTTTCTGAGTTAGTCTGGAGAATGGGTGAGGAATAGAAGTAACTTTTTAAGATAATTGGAATATGGAGGACTTTCATTAGTGAGCTAGAGTCTGGATTGTATGCCAGAGAAACTATTTCAGACCTTCCTTACTTGATGGAGTTACAATTTTTATTGTGTTGCTTTTCTTCTAGTGGCAAAGAAGGAGATACTTCAGACAATGAGCAAAACAATTTCAAAACCTCGGTCATCTAGGAAAGAAAATGGACCAGTCGTAGGTAAGACATTACTGATAGTTTGATAATATTAATATTTAAACATTTACTACTATTGTAAAACATTTTTCTCCTATCAAAATAAACCTATTTAAGTACATTATTGATAAATATTTTCAAAGGAAAAATTCTTTTACAATTATTCGTTTACTTGTGTGTATATGTAGGTGGGGCGTGCATGTGCCACACTGTATGTCTGTCAGGCAGAGTCCAACTTGTGGGAATTGATTATCTTCTTCCACCATATGAGTCCTGAGGATTGAACTTATTAGGCTTGGCAACGCATGCCTTTTCTAACTCAGCCATCTTAACAGCCCTAGAAAAAAAGATTTTAAATATTTTTTCCATAAAAATATAGAAAGTGAGAATAGATATATTTATACTATGTATACATTATCAAAAGTCACAATATATAAAATTTCTGTGTTCATATATATATATATATATATATATTTAAAATTGTGTATATTGAAAGAAAAGCAAACTTTAAATTTGAGAACATACTCTTGTACATTTTTTATTAATATTAGTTAAACAAATTTCTCCTAGTTCATAATGAAAGATTTGTATATATTCTTAGGTTCGTATATCTCTGCCTCTTTTACATATTTGTCTGCATTGCATTTCAGAAACAGTAAAGGTTCCATTATCAAAACGAGCAAAATTTGTAGGGCCTGGTGGATATCACATAAAAAAACTCCAGGCTGAGACAGGTAAGAGTTATCTCTAGTTTGAGGGTATTATTAAATCCAAACCATGTAAGTTTGCTGTTGTGTCTCTACCAGGCCATTCCAGAAACAGTATTTGAGAGATTAAAAAAATAAATAAATAAGACCAGAAGAAAAGTATAACGTATTTACTTTGAGTTTTCTGTAGTACTGTTTTGTAAGTCCCCAAGTCTTAACCCTCAACTATGTTCAAGAAGGACAAAGCACCATGTGTTGGGATATGCCTGAGGTTCTGGTATATTGATGGCAGTGTGGGAGACAAACATAGCCAGAACCTGCCTCAGATAAAAGAGAAAGCGTGACAAAAATTCATCATACTCCTTTCACATTTAAAATAGGAAATTCCCAAATAATTTTTAGTTTTTCACTTGAAGGGGTTATTAAACATTCTTATTTCTACTGCCTTGACTTAGTTTCATTCAGGATCTTTTGTTTAAAGCGTATATACAAAGGCTAGCTGTGGTGGTGCAAACCTTTAATCCTAGCATTCAGAGGCAGAGGCAGGTGGATCTCTATGAGTTCAAGGCTAGCCTGAGTTCAAAAAAAGACAGCCAAGGCTACATTTATTGGAGACTTTGTCTCAAAATAAATAAATGAATGAATGAATGAATGAATGAATACAAAACAACAGCGAAGAATATATCCAGAAATATATGTAGGTGGGGCATGCATGTGCCACATTGTATGTTGTACAAACTGTTTCTTTTAGAAGCAATGTTTAGTTGCCTAATACTCATTTTGGGCTTGTAAAGGACAACAAGAAGCAGAGTTTGCTTTAACTAGTGAGAAGCTGACATGATTCATCTATTCATTCTAAAGGATGAAAATAAAACAAGATAATGAAAGTATTCTGGTATAATTTCTAGTCATAATTAAATAGCAAAACAAAACCCCTAAAAATTAGCATAAAAATTATGTTAGGACATGGTTTACTGTTATATCCACAGAACTTAGTAAAATGCCAGGTACCTGGCAGCAGAGCAGTATATACTTCATGGTGAGCAATTCCCTTCACTAAGGAACAATGATTAAGCATACAGGGAACCCATCCCAGCTGCTTTGAGGTCTCTCCCCTATTCTTATATTTGCTTTTTAGGTTAGTCATCTGTGGTACTGAGATTGTTCATTTTAATGTATTAAGTTACCTCTTTTTTGTCCCTCCCACCCCTCACCATGCTGCTGGGTTTATTTGAAAGGTGTAACAATTAGTCAGGTTGATGAAGAAACTTTCTCCATATTTGCACCAACACCTACTGCAATGCATGAGGCAAGAGACTTCATTACAGAAATTTGTAGAGATGATGTAAGTACATCTTCTGATAGTTTTTCCCTGTCTTTCCTGTTATCTCTGTTAGTCTAATGGTTTATTCTCCATCTTACAGCAAGAGCAACAATTAGAATTTGGAGCAGTTTATACCGCTACAATAACTGAAATCAGGTAATTACAAGTATACGGTGGGTTCCCTTTTAAAGTTAAAGACTTTTACTGCAAGGCCAGAGTCACCTAATGTTTACATGTGTGCCAGTAGCCATGCGTGCGTGTGTACGTGTGTGCGTGTGTGTGCGTGTGTGCGTGTGTGTGTGAGAGAGAGAGAGAGAGAGAGAGAGAGAGAGAATATGAATGAATTTGTGTATATGACAAGGTCTCTAGCCCAGACTGGTTTAAAAGTCAGTATGTAGCTGAGAATGACTCTTGAACTGTTTTTTCTCTTTATGTGTACGGATGTTTTGCCTGCATGTATGTCTACTCACAGTGCAGTGCCTAAAGAGGGAAGAGGGTATTGAATTCCCTCCGACTGGAATTAGGTGGTTGTGTGCCACCAGGCAGGTGCTAGGAATTTAAACCTGAGTTCTCTAGAAGACCAGGAAGTGCACTTAACCACTGAACTGTGCCTCTAGCCCTACCACCTGTTTGTGTTTTGTTATGCTTATTATTTGTTTTTTATATATAAGGGTGTTTTGCTTACATATATTTCTTACGCCGTGTGTGTGTGTGTGTGTGTGTGTGTGTGTGTGTGTGTGTGTGTGTG
>JADRCH010000073.1:1267512-1304057 GCA_019843965.1 Rhynchomys soricoides | reverse complement strand
TGTGTGTGTGTGTGTGTGTGTGTGTGTGTGTGTGTGTGTGTGTGTGTTATCTACAGAGGCCTGAAGAGGGCACCAGAGTCCTTTGAACTAGAGTTACAGGCAGATGTGAGCAGCCATGTGGGTGCTGAGGCTCAAACCCTGGTGTGTTAGAAAAGCAGGAGTGCTCTTAATTGCCGAGCCATCTTCCCAGAGCCATCTTCCCAGCCGACTCTGAACTGCTGCTGATCCTTCTGCTTCTACAACCTCGACTTGTTTATGTCATGCTGGGAATCAAACATTGGGCCTTGAGTATATGACGCTACATCTAATTGAGGCTACATCCCCAGCCTCATGCAATCCTTGTTAAGCTAATCTTATCTTATTTTCTATGCCACTATGTATGTTTTCAGAGACATGGTTCTATGGTAATAGATTCTTCTGCCAGAATCTTTTCCTTAAACTAAAGTTTCTACCATATTTTATTTTCAAGCACAGATTCTATCAATTTAATTTTCTCCACAAACAGCCTAAAACAGATAGTATTCCCTTTTCATTGTTATTGTTACTACAGGTATTGATACTTAATTAACGCATATTTTCAAGTCCATTTCAACCTCAAAGTATTTTTACCAGCTGAAATTACCTCAAAATACCATTTCAGGTGGGGGTGGGGGGACAATCTATTTAACATTACAGGTGAAAAATAAGGAATACAGTTGGTTGCTTTCAGACTAAAGAAAAAAGGAAAAAAACCTTTCCCAGCCATCTGTGTATAACTCCAGGCCCAGGAGATCTAATGCTCTCTCTGACTCCACAGACACTGGGCACACATGTGGTACAGACATACATATATGCAAAACATTCACACATATAAATCTAAATTAATAAACTTTCATAAATTCTAAAGAGAAACACAGGTTTCTCTTTTTCTCTACCTTTCTTGGTCATTTGATTCATAAATATAGGGCATAATTTACTACTGGAAAAAAAGGATTTGGGCTCAGGATATGTACCTTATTAGAGGTCTTACATATGAGGTCTTGGGTTCAATCCCAAGCACTATGAAGACAGGAAGAGAAGGGACAGAGACTAAGAGACAGGGAGAGAGGGATGAGAGAAATATATGTGTTGAGTAGTCACACTTTTTATAATCATAAGAATGTATCCTAGAAGCCAGACATGGTGGTGCACGCCTTTAGTTCCAGCACTCAGGAGGCAGAGGCAGATGAGTTTGAGGCCAGCCTGGTCTACAGAGTGATTTCAAGGACTATAGAGAGAGGCACTGTCACTAAAAAGAAAAGAACACTATATCCAAGAATATTTTGTTTGATACTCTTCTTCTTTAAGACCATAGGTTCTATTTGTTAGTACACATACTTCCTGTTATCTTTTTGTAGAGACACTGGAGTGATGGTAAAACTGTATCCAAACATGACTGCAGTGCTACTTCATAATTCACAACTTGACCAACGAAAGGTAAAAGGACAGCCTAATTTGTGTGTGTGGTGGATGTGCACTGTGTCAGGACATGCATGTATGGAGGTCAGAAGAAGGTGTCAAGTGTCCTCCTCTAGGGCTCCCTACTTTTGTCCCTTGAAATTTGATTTCTCATAACCTGCAGTTTGCCATTTCTCATCTAGTCTGGTGGCTAGCAAACTCCAAAGCTCTTCTCATTCCCTACAGCACTGGTGTCCGCTCTCTCTGGCTCTTTATAGATGCTGGAGATCTGAACTCAGATCCTCATTTTTGTGCAGCAAGTGTTCTCATCTCCTCAGCTATCTCCCCAGATCTATTTCTAATTGTTAAAAACAATTAATATTGAAACCAACCAAATTGTTGAGAATTGTGTATTTTGCCTATTAATAGTTTCAGTATCCACCATCCACATACTTCACTCAGATTCCCCAGCCACTAACATTTGCAGTGGTGAAATCTAAAGCAAACAGCCTTCTTCATAGGACTATAGTTTGAATATTCACTTATAAATGTTTCAGTTACTCATTCTTAACCCTGAGTAAGCTGCTTCCCTAGTCATGTTTATTAATACACACTAACTAGACATTTGAAGGGCTAGACATTAAAGCAGTAAGAACAGTTATCTACAGAGTTTTGTGAAGCTTTCATTTTCTTTTGACTACTTTGATATTTTCGATTTTGCAGAAAAACAAATATAGCTGTTCACTTGGGGGAAGATGTTTACTTCTGTGGTTATTATATATAACTAATATATTAACTTTTTTTCAGATTAAACATCCCACTGCCCTAGGATTAGAGGTTGGCCAAGAAATTCAGGTATCTGTATTCAGTGTATCATCTTTAAAGGTGTATTGTGCTTCAAGTTCCAATTAGTCTTTTTGAAAGAGTAGAATAAATACTTTTAACTTGTATATCTGCACAGTGCTTTTATAAGTTAGTGTGGCTTAACTGGACTTGCTAAGTACGGATTTATAAGAAGACTCTTTCCCTCAAGGAGATCACACAAACACACACACACACACACACACACAACCTTTAGAGCTGTGCAGACTGTCATTTGGTGAAAGACTTGATAACATGGCTGAAGGCCTTGTCATCTTTGAGCGGTTGAGCCTTTGTACTTGATGTATTTCTGAACTCACTAAGAAGGGTAATGTTGCTGGGGCCTAGAATCCTAACAATAAAACTGGCCTTGTCTTGTACTCCTCTGTCAGTGAACAGACGTTGTTCAGAATCTGGTGTGCTGGGTGCACCACATTCTGTTCTGGTTATACCTCAGTGACTTAGGGCACAAGTTTATTCCCAGTCTGTGCTCTTATTGTTTAAGCAGCTTTGGGGAAAGGTGAGACCCCATAGAGCACCCATCCACATGTTTGTTTTCTACATTAAAGGGAACTTTAAACCTGCTCCATTTCACCCTTGTTTGCCTTTTCCATGGAAAAATATACTCTAGTGTAAAAGTCCCTGAGTCGTAGAAAAAATGTGTGATGTCAGCACCCTACAGAATTTGTAGAACTGGGTTTAGAAGACCCTTATATGAATCATAACTGTAACTTCCCTCTCAGTATAGGGACCTAGAGACCAAAAAGAGGCACAGCTAGTTTAGCAGAAGACTAAATTTTTGCTGGTTAGTTAGTTGGCTTTGGGTTTTCTTTAAATAAGATTTTACTATAGCCCAGTGGGCCTGGAATTCATTGTTCAGTAGCTCAGGCTATCCTTAAATTCAAGCAAGCCTCCTGCCAACAAGTGCTAGGATTACAAGCATAGGGAAATACACATGGATCCTTTTTATTTTTTATAACAGCTACTTAACCAGATTATATTTATTGAGTTTATCTCTACATAGAACTGTGCTTTTATTAGACACATACAAATGTTAATTATTGCCTTTTTTGGAAAATGTAAATTTAAGTCCTTGAAATTACGTGTCAATTTTAATCCGTTTCTTCAACATAGGTCAAATACTTTGGCCGTGATCCAGCTGATGGAAGAATGAGGCTTTCTCGTAAAGTACTTCAGTCTCCAGCTACAACTGTTCTCAAAACTCTAAATGAAAGAAGCAGCATTGTAATGGGAGAGCCGATGTCACAGTCATCATCTAACTCTTCCCCTTGACTCCTTTTTGAAATGGTATTCAATGACGATATTCTGCAGAGCAAATTTTAATAGTCCTGTTTACGGTGTAGATTTATATATAATAGAGTAATTTGTATTAAAATGCTTATTTCATGTGCCTTTTTTATTTCAGGAGTAACCTATATTTGCTTATTCTTATTTGGATTATAAATCAATAAATATTTATTATTAAAAGTAAGCTATTTTTGTATCTTAGGAACGATTACCTTTCCGTTCTGTAATTGTGAACTGTTGAAAACAGATCACTTATGCCGTCCGGAGGACCTTCTTAATACCTTCCTCCTCCATACATAGTAAGAGCCACTCTCCTTAGTTCCCCTCTGCCCAACAGTGTGCTTGCCTACTATTTTATACACAGTAGAGCTTGGCTTTTTGAAAGCCAGAATAGGTTCTTCAGAATAATTTCTTCAAAGCAATTACACATTTAATTGGGAGGAGCTAATTTGATTCAGTTTCTGATTCATCTTTCAAGTTGGTCAAGACCATCAATACAGTGAAATGAATCCTATAAATGGAATTCTTGCTAGAGTAACTTTTTTTTTTAATTACCTGATATAAAGATTATGCACTCATCAGATAGAACTAGATCATTCTTCATATTATGTAATTAGCAGTATGTGGATAGCTTTGGTGTAAGAATGGGAGGAATCAGTCAGTGTAAAGATTACTGATGTAATGTCTAGAAATAACTGATAACTGACAAATCCATTGCTTTTTTTTTTTTTTTTTTTTTGAGACAGGGTCCCTAGAACCATTAGACCAGGCCTGGAACTAAAATTCACCTGTCTGTCATGACATCAATCAAAGGAGTGAGCCACCATACCCAGCTCATTTCCATAATTTAAAACATGCTAATAGTCCATAAAAAGTAAATACTACATAATTTAGACTGTGTTCCTTTTATAAATCTTATAAAAATATATGTGAATTTTTGATTCAGGGCTGATTTCTAAGATATTAAATATGTACTTGTCTAAGCCAAATATTTTTAAGATAAGTTTAAGATTACTTTAGTAAACATTCTGTGTAAAACAGCATATTAGACAGTATTGATACATGTTCTGAAATAGTAAAGTAACTGAAAGTGAACGATTAAATTATTTCTATAATTAATATACTGTAATTTAGTAGTAGGGGCAACCATAATCCTTAATTTAAGGGACAATAACCTTTAGTGATAGGATTTCTAAATTTTAATTTGGTTTTCTTAAATTTGCTCTTATTTTTCAAAGGTATGCTAAACTGCTAACAATTTGGAACGAGCAAAGCCAGTTCTTAGAACTCCAGGGGAGTGCCACAGAATTAAACGGACGGCTCACTAACACCAACAGTAGAAGCACCATCACTTCTGCTTAAATCAGGAGCCTACACTCGTGCCAGAGCGTCTGCTCATCTTTATTTAAATCATGGTAGTTTTCCATAATTTCTAAGTGTTTAAGCTGGGACTATCATATGCCAAAAACTAATTTATAGCACTTGCAAGTTGTTCCTTTATTCTGACATATCCTAAACTTCAATTTTTTTTTTTTATGTTTATTTTGTGTACAAACTACTGCACATGTGTGGGAATCAGGACAACTTATAGGAGTTGGTTTTCTCCTTCCACTTTGTGAGTTCCAAGAAACGAATTCAGGACATCAAACTTACAATAAGAACCTTTACCTGCCGAGCCATCTTCCTGGCTCAAACTATGGGTTTTATGTGACTACTGTCTTTCATTTCTAGATCTAAGAAGCATGGACATCAGCAGCTGTCTCTTTCAGAATATAAAGCTGGAAGAGGAGGAAGCAGTTACACTGCTAACTTTAGCCTGGGGGTTGTAAAGATAATAGATCTGATATCAGTGGAAAACTAGTTAAATAAGAGAAAAAGTATCAATCCATATATAGATGGCTGTTATAGAAAGCAGTTTTTGTATGATTTCTCGGGATCTATCCACCCCAGAGATGGTATCTATGAACCAAAGTATTCAATCCAAGTTCATCAACAAGTTAATTTATTGGTTCTGTGTGTGGGAGCAATGGGGAACAGACATTAAGATACCCCAAAAGGAATTCCCACCCCAATGGTGAATCTTGTGACTTTTCTTTTCAGTTGGAAAATGTTACTAAGCCCTAAATTGAAACCCTGGCAAAACATAACACACACATGCACACCAAACAAACAAAAAACGGCCTTTTATGAGCATAGTGCTATAGTATGTTGTACTTTGTTTCCTTTGGAAACTCATTGTTTAATATAGTTACTAATTAAGTTGACAGGCACTCTAGCAAAGGGTTCTTGTAACCATAACTCCCTGGAGTTTACTATAAAACAGGCTGACCTAACTTGAAGCTGTCTTTCTGCCTCTACCTCCCAAATGTTGGAAGTTGCTTACATGCATCAAGGCTCTGATGTTTTTTAAAGTCATGGTAGGGGCTAATAAGATGGCTCAGCAGATAAAGGCACTTGCCACTAAGTCTTGACAGTCTAAGTTCAATCCCTAGGCCCATGTAATGGAAGGAAAGAACTGATTTCCCCCAAGTTGTCCTCTGACCTCATACATACTGTCAAGAGAGTGTAAACACACACAATGAATGTATAAAAAAAAAAAAAAAAAAAAAAGTTGGACCAGCAAAGCTGCTTCTGTGGGTAAAGAACAGCACTTGTTGTCAAGCCCAAGTTTGATCTGAGAGACCCAGATAGTACAAGGAGAGTATTAACTCACACAAGTCCTGACCTCTATGTCATGGCACATACATATGCATATACACATACTAAATAAATGACCATGTATTTTTATTATGGACATAACAGAGTTCAATCCCCAGAACACAAATTTAAAAATTCAAACATGGTATCCAAACAATACCGGAGAGAGATAGGTGGGACCTTGGGGCTCACCAGCCAAATTCCAAGCCAGTGAAGAGACCCTATTTTAAAATGAATGATACCTGAGGTTTAATTGTGGCCTCTGCACATTCACACAGAAAGTCATTTTATAGTGATAAGAGTTGATCATAGTGGCAGGCACCTACAATCCCCAAGCTCCTTAGGAGGCTAAAGCAGACCACCTAAACCACTTAGAAAAACAAGTAGGATTTACAAGTGAGCACATCAGAGGAAATAGCTGTCTTCTCCAAGAGTCAAAGCTGCTATGTGGAGAGCTCATTTCCACTTTTCTCAGCAAAAGCCATTACCTTTCCAGGCTTTGAAGAGCTAAGCCTGCAATGACTTTGTCCTATGCCTATAGTCTATGGTATTGTTAAATACCTGCTCCCAAAGAGTGCAAATCAATGAAATCTGTGAAGCCTCTTAACTGAACACTATGAAAATCTAATACCAGGTGTAATCTGACTTCCCAATACAACATTCTAGCTGGTTTTAGTTCCTTCGGTGTATAATCTTCCCAGCAGTCCCCACAGATTTAAACCTAGTTACCATGCTATCAAAGCTAGAAGAGAAAATCAGCAAGTAGTAAAGGACTTTCAAAGGAAAGAGTTTGCTTTTACAAGGATTTATGAGCTCCATCTACAAGGTCTGAGGGTCCAAAAGTCTATAATACCAAATCACTAAGAGGCTCTCAACCACATTTTAAGGCTTCAGGTTTTCCCAACAAGAGCCTTGGTCACATAGCCATGACTAGGCTGAGCATTCAGATATCTTTAGATAGAGCTCCATGAACCTCAATATACAGATATATAGAATCCTATATCTACTATTAAAACTGCAAAAAAATAACTTAAGCTCACAGTAGCATTAAATCAAGTGTACAAATATATAGGCCACACACTAAGGGACTGCTCCCACCTAACCTCACACACAGTGAGAGTGAGAGGGGTTCTAGTGGGGAGTGATGTAGTCACTGTCTTCTGGAGAAAAAGCTGAATAGCAGGAAGCAGGAGCTGAAGAGACTTACCTTGCATTGTAGTAGTTCTTTGCCCTTTTAATTTTTTACATATAAAGGTATTACTTATAAAGACCAAGGACATCAGGGACTCATTTGGGCTACAACCTTTTGGAGTTGTAGTTTCCTTGTAAAAGACTCTTTGGGGAAGGTGTAGCTATGGCACAGCGATGCTTCCAGACTACAGCATGAGCTTGACCCCGTGCTGTAGATCCCTGCTCTAGCCTTCTGCCCCTGCAACTACAGTCCATAGGATTAATGGAGCCAAAACACTATCTCTATAAGAGAATGCTCTGGGCACCTGAGATTTCTGTCCTAAAGGCTAAGTGGGCTTCCAAGGATCTGTCTGGTACTCTTGGCTAAAGTTCTTTTCTCCTTTGGAGTGGGCAATGAAAAGGATGCTTAGAAATAATCCTTGGGTGTCCTCTAACATTGGGCTAAAACATGGACTGTAGAAAGCTTTCGATAGCCTTTCCAAAACAAATTCTATTTTCCCCGGTTCAAAGTACATTTTTGTCCATATCAATCACAGAATATCAGGATCTTATGTATAGTGATTCAAGTCCTTTTATAATATGCAGAATCCTGTTACATACCATAGGCTGGCCTGGACCTCAAAGGGATGCTCCTGTGCTGTCGTTACAGGCAAATGGCAGCAGACCAGGCTAATTTTCTCGGTCCTTTATATACTTAAAGACAAGCAACGATAGACCAAATTTTGAAATCATTTTTAATCAAGCGACTATGTACATAAGACACCCCTTTAAATGTACTGGTGATGAGCCCACGCCTAACTAAGTCAAAACATAAGCACACTTTGACAAGTATAGTGATGACAACTCCCGAAATACACCGCGGGACCAACGTGTGCACCTGCCCCATGTTCACCTTTCAGGTGGCCAAGCAAGAGAACGGAGAAGCGGCTCAACTTCACTGGCAGCCGCGGCCTTCGGGCGAGAGTCACGCACTGAGCGACGCTAACTGAACGCCGGGAACACCTTCGTTCTTCCGGCCCAGGAGGCCAAGAGCTTCCACAGGAGTGTGAGGCTGCTTGCCTCATCGCTGCCGCCGGTCTCCCGCCGAGCCTTTTAATGGTCGGTGCTACGTGGCTAACGGAAGAACGCTTTGGCGGGAAACAGTGAAACGCGTTTGTGGGACACTGAGATCGCCCACTGCTCACCGTGGCCATAGCACACTTTCCCGGCAGAAGCCTCACAGATTTTATAACGGATTTTAGAGGGTGAAGGGGTTCGACCTTCCATCGTCTTCACGAAAGACTCCCCCACCCCGCCCCCAAGTCCTTTTCGGGCTGACAGAATGAGTCCCTACCCTTGGTTTCGCCCTAGTCCTGTCCACGCATTCGGACTTCTCAGCCTGGCTCTGTTCTGTCGAGATCAAGTCCAGAGGTGACAACCCACCGCATGCCCATAATCCGCCCTACAAATTCCGAAGAACAATCCAGCACCACCACCGCTCCAGCAACCTTCTCCAGACGCTTTCTCGCGGCACAGAAAAGAAGCCCGCGAGACTTCCCCGCCCAACTGAGATTCCCGAGCCAGGAGGCGGGGCCGAAAGAAGAGGAAGTCCCTCCTAGGCCGGCTCACCTCGGCGGCGCACTCCTCGCGAGATCGCCGAGGTCTGACTCTCCGGAAGCGTGTTCGGAGGTAAAGGTACTGTGCGTTGGACTCGTCGGCCGCCGTAGCCCCTGTTGGACTGCCCGTGCGAACCTGCTGGAAGAGGAAGAGAAAGGCAGAGAGAGTCGGGTTACAAGATGGCGGATCTGTAGTAGTAACCGCGGCGGGCGGCGGCAGCGGGAGAACGAGCGAGCTCTGGGGAGCAAAGGGAAGGGAGGGTGGTTGTGCGCCGGGGTGAAGGGAGGGGTAGCGAAGACCACGAGCAGAGGGCTCTCGGTGGCTCTGGTCACCCCTTCTTGCGGCTAAACCTTTGGAGCCATGGTAAACTCGGGCCTCTCCGAAGCCGCTGCCGCTGCCGCAGCCGCCGCCTCCACTACCGGCTCTCAAGAGTGAGGGGTACCGGCGAGGTGAGTGAGGAGGTGGCGGCTGGAGCGGTGGGGCCAGTAGCCACCATGTCGGATACGCGGCGGCGAGTGAAGGTCTATACCCTGAACGAAGACCGGCAATGGGACGACCGAGGCACCGGGCACGTCTCCTCCACTTACATAGAGGAGCTCAAAGGGATGTCGCTGCTGGTTCGTGCAGAGTCGGACGGTAAGGTTATTGGAACGGTGGGATAGGGGGACAGTGCATCGGTTGCGGCACAACCTGAGGTTTAAGCTCTGGGCTCCGGAACTGTACTCTGACTAGCACCACTAGGGACAGCGCATTGGTCTTGAGCCTGCCCTTCTTTACGATAAAAACAAACTACTGGGCCTGGATTTACTCTCCGTCAGACGTGACTCTCCGCCTCCCTCCCTATTAAGGATTTGACTCCTTCCCCTCCAATCCCTACCGGCTTGTTGAGGTTTAGAATGAGATGACTGGGAAGTCAGAAGACCTGATAGGAATCTCGCCCATGAGATCTGACACCCACCCCCGACCCGCTTTAGGTACAGTCTTGTCCGTTGTACGTGTCTAGTATAAAAGATTTAGTGAAACTTTTCTGAGTGCCTTAAAAACAAGTTTCAGGTGTTCCAATCGCCAGGTTCTGAGGAAAACTAAAACGGACCTTTTCTTGGAGTTAGTACAGACTGTTGCCACGAAACACACACATACATCTTTGTTTTTTGATTCCTCCAAGGCTGCCATTGTGGAAAGTGAAAAAGTGGGTTCCACAGTCTCAGCAAGTTAGTAAACTAAAGCAGACTGTAAAATTGTGTTTGTTGATTGCAGAATTGATAGAAACCGTTTTGATATTATTAAAAACTGACAGCCATAATAAAGCAGCTACTACCTGTACTCAAGAGCTGCCCAATAAAAGAATAGCAATGTTATGTTTATGTTTGGTAAATGTTGTGCTAGTGCAGAGTCCCTCTTAGTAGTTAGAGGCATTTATTTATACATTATGTGGAGGGTTTGTTCAATGTCAAAGGAAATGATAAATATAATTTGTATGGTAAGACTCTCCGAGGTCCTTGTAATTTGTTTTGTTAGACAGGAAATGCAGTGAAACAACTTTTGTTAAAGGTAGTCTTTAAATGGTCAATTAGACCTTAAAAGTTTTAGTTATCTCAGTCTGAGTATTGACTTCACATTTCTTTCCCACATATGGAGGTAGGATGAAATAGTCTTAACTATGTAGCCTATATTTGGGGAGAAATATGAATTAAAATACATTTGTAGCTTCATATGTTCAGCTGGTGAGGAGACATGAAACGTTATTAAATGTGTGCTATTAAAGGTTTTATAATTCAAGACTTTTTTCTATTTTTTAACTCTTTCAGGATCTCTACTCTTGGAGTCAAAGATAAATCCAAACACTGCATATCAGAAACAGCAGGCAAGTAGTTGTTTATCTTTAATTTGAAAGACTTCATCTGTGATCCAGGATGTATTTATATGACAAAGATGGGAATACTTTCCAGACAAGAAAAATGTTTGTTCACTAAAATTAGGCACCTTATGTATTTGCCTTCAGTTTGAGAGTTTCAAACTGAAAAGTAGTTTTTATATTGGTGATTTCATGTTTTTTAATTGAGCCACTGTTTGTATTGCAATGCAATGTATTCTTTGGTCTTTAAAGTAAGCCAGGTCTCCTGTACATGCTCTACACTAAACCTTTTGTTCTGGGTGGCATTTCAAAGAAATGGCTTAAAAGAAGACTCAGAGTGTTCAGATACCACCATTAAGAAAGAATTCAGAGATGCTTTTAAAGCAAGGAAAGACTGGTGTGAAGTTGGATCCTTTGAAGGATTTTTTTAAGTAGTGTTTAAGTTCTACTCTTAATTGTATGCATATTTTGAAATAATAAATGGGTACTTTATAAATACACATAATGGTAATTATGCAGCATTTTCTGTTAATATTTATTATCACTTTGGAAAAGGAAATCTGTTTTAGTGTTTCTAATAGTTAACATGAAGATATAGCATTGAGTCCTCTTATCTGTGAATGTTTTCATTTTTATTATGAAATACTATCAGTATTAGTATAGAGAATATAATGGACCAACATATTTAACAATATTAACATATTTTTTCAACCTTTTGTAATGTTTGACATGGCTAGAGGTAAATCTCCTTTGTACCTACTTCAGTTTGTCTGTTCTCTATTCTCCCTACCCTGAAACTGCTGTGTATTTTGCATACATGCTTTTTATACCTTTCCTGCATATGTATGTATTCATAAATACTGTGTAGTCTTTGTGTGTTTTTAAAATTTTACACTATTGATATCATACTTTACATGTATTCTGAAAATTGTGTTTTCACACTTCTTTGAAGATTTATTTATGTTAACATAGGGAGTTTTTTTTTAATGCTGTATTATATTCTCATGTATGAGATACAACTGTGAGTCATTTGGCTTATTTTGTGTGTGGGTGTGGTGTGATGTGTGTTATGTAAATAAAGTCACTATGACAGGCTTTGGAAGGGAAAGACATTATTTTAGGTTTGTATTTTATAGCATCAAGTCTACCTTTTTTCAAGGTCTATGAGAATTTGGATGCTATAAACACTTCACAGAAGAAATAAAATTACATCTTTTGTAAAGCTTATTAATAGTAAGAATATTAATGTAAATTGTTTATACATGCAGTACATTCTTAGTTCTTCAATTTTAGTATTCAACTGGTAGCTTTGTTTTTTCTTGGACAATTTTTATATGTGTCTATCTTTTTGGTGAAAAATTCAATTAAAACATTTGTCTTGAACATTTGAGTGTTTCTCTGTATCTTAGATAAATTTAAGGACATTTAAATAAATTTAATTTCTAATTCAACTGGGCAGATAGCTACTCTGTTTGCATTGACTTTTACAAGATAACTACTTGTGAGTCTTTGCTTGTTTGTGAAGATATATTTTGTCGGTTTTTTTCTCCTACCTGTATGAATATAAAATGATGATGCTCATAAGCGTGGACTCATGGTCATGAGCAATTCACTACATATTTAGTTAAAATAACTCTTCTTGATGTGTGCAAGTGATCTTTTAGCCACTATCCCTGCTGAAGAGACCATATGGTACAAACAGTACTCCAGCACTTTAAACGTGTACCGCGGTTCTTCAAATACTGCAGGCTTTGGAGCATGCTTTCATGTTTAATGCTACTCTCTAGGAAACTAGTTCCAAGCCAGGCAGTGCTTGTGCAGCCCTTTAATCCCAGGACTCAGGAGGCAGAGATTAGGTGGATCTCTGAGTTCCCGGATAGCCCAGGCTATACAGAGAAACCCTGTCTCAAAAAAAGAAAACTAGTTCCAGATAAATTAGATTTGATTTTATATATACTAAGTATGCAAAACATTTTAAAGATTTATGGCATCTGAAAATGTTTTCTGCAACTAGTCACATCTAAGTTAAAAGTTCAGGGCTACATATCTTTATGATGTTTCCATACATATATGATGTTTCCATACATAGATTACACATGCTTCAGAGGAAAATGGAAAAGAATGCTGTGAATACTGAATAGCGTCACCTGTTTTATTTACTTGAAGTTTACTTAAATTGAGAGGACCTTTCTAGTGGAAGTCAGAGCCATTTAAAGTTATGTTAAATTGAATTTCTTTGAAATATATAAGGTTTTTATTCCTATTTTAATCAAACTCATGCTCAGTTTGCATTTTTTACTAACATAAGTTGGAATTCTTGAATACACCATTATTTTTATGTTTGTTAGAATTATCACATTATCAGCATTTGTCAACATTTGAGATTTTAAATAGATTATGCTAGAAAGTTATTGCCAAAATTAAAAGAAATATATTATTAACAGATGGATTTTTAATTAAAATGTGAGTGAATGGCTTGTTTATAGAATACTTTGCTAAATTAAAATATGTTGAATAAATTCAGAGTATCTATTTAATATTCACAGTTTCAGTCCTAAAATGATTGCTCAGAATACATGGGTTTCTCTCTCCCAACATATATTAGAATAAGTACAATTAAGTATCAAATAACAGGACTGTAGAAGGTTATAAGTAATTTATGTACTTCCTACCATGTCTAGTACTGAAAAGGGGGCTAGGTGGGAAGGAAGTATACTTTCTCGGTACATTTAAGTATTTAAGGAAACACAGTGGGAAGAAAAGAAAATGAGTATCCAGTACAGCATGAAACAAAGTGTCTGATACGTGTTGCAGATTTTTAAGTAACTTAAAGTCAGTCCTACTGTTCCTGACTAGATCATAGGAATACAACTTAGCACATGTTAACATATTTAACATAGTTACGTTTTCCTGGGTTTAAAAGATAAGTTGTTGCCTCAGTGAAACAATAATAGAGTGAGAAGATCACAAATGAAAATTGTTTCCGGAAGCCTAGATCCTACTGGAAATGCATGAATGCGTTTCCTGTGGAGGCAGCTGAGGCACAGAAAGGTTATGAATGAGGATGCAGAGCGGAGCAGGGATATTTCAACCCAGAACGCTATAAACAGAGATCTTGTATTCCACAGTGTGAGCAGTAGGAAATTAGAGACAGGAGAAAAGTATTAGAAGCTGGGATTGGCAAAAGAATTTGGTTCTTGGTGGTGGTGGTGGTCGCGGAAGCCAACAGCAGCACACACCTGACTGAACGTCAGGAAGCCCGTTTGCAGAAGGCGTTGTTGTTGTTGTTGTTGTTGTTGGAGAGTTTGGTGTGCCCAACAAAAGTGTGCCATTATCAGTTCCTATTGGAGACCCCGAATGATGAAAGTGGTAGCCCAGTATGCCGGGGAAGCAGTTTGACTGTATCGTGAGTACTACATGAGAGGAGCTTGGGGCAGACGGCGTTGGGTGGGAAACTCCGGTGATAGAAGAAAGGAGGTCTGGTAAGGAGAGGTGAGGAAGCGTAACTCCGGTATGTTCTCGAGAAGTTGCTAGAGGACATGGTGAGTGATTAAACCAAAGGAAAAGTCAGAGGCTGCTGTCCTATTGATTGTTGTGTATCGTTGTTATTATTATTACTACTAGTAGTATTGTTACTATGACTGTAACTATTGCTATTAGGATCCAGTGGTTGGGGCCCAGAAAGTGTTAGTTCAGAAAGTGCACGAAGTTGAGCAGGCTTACATCAGCTTTTGGTTTGAGGCTTGGTTATCAAAATAAAGCTTATTTTTTTAATGTGTAATGTGTTGGCATGGTAATTCAAAAGTATTTATTGAAGTCTCTCCTACCTCTAGAACATGCGGTTTGCATTACTAACAGCCATCGTTATTACCATTTTCTTTGTTTGTTTGTATTATTTTTGGTTGGCTGGTTTTTTTGAAACAGGGTCTCACAATGTAGCTGTGATAGTCCTGGAACTCATTATTTAGACTAAGCTGTCCTCAAACTCACAAAGATGGGTCTGCCTCTGCCTCCTAAGTGCTAGGATTAAAAGGGTGGGCTACTGTGCACATCACCTTCCCATTTTCTTACAGATCATCATCTTACACTAATACATATGTAAACAAAAGTGTGTAGACTCACTCTCCTTTTCTTAAGCACACATAATAGCATTCTATATGCTATTCTGGACCTTCCCCCCCCCCTTTTTTTTTTAAACTTAAGCTTGAAAGTGGGTGAAATAAATGAAGTCTTAATATTAAACATCTAGAGCTAGTGGCAGGGTTTGAGTTAGTAAAGCAGATCCTCATTTAAGAAACATAAAATGAACTTTTAGCTCCAGCAAGAGACCACTCCCTTAGTAGACAGAGAACAAAACTTAAGACAGGATTCTAGAACTGTCCACATTTATTCACTTAGTAGGGTGTTGTTGATGGGCTGGTCCAAGTCTTCTTTAGGGTTGTTTGTTTTTTAAATTTAGTTTGAAGTTTTTTGAAGACATGGCTTATTCTGGGTTTTGTTTGTAGTACCACGGGGTTGGGGGGGTGGGAGGCATCAAATCCAGCACCTTGCACATGCGCTCTGCCACTGAGCTGCTTCCCAATCCTAAGGAGAGTTTCAGTTACCTGACAGGAGAGATACCATTATCACAAGTGAGGGACTTAGTTTACACTCTCCTCTGAAACAGACAAAAAAATGAAATGATCCAAAATACATCATCAGCGTGGGTGTTGGTGAATGCACTGAATGAAAGAGTGTTTGGAGCCGGGGTCACTCTGTAATTGGAACAGGCAGTCGAATTAGGGGTCATGGGGGTGTTGGAAGAGACAGATGGATTGAAGTGGGTTTTTTATTTATTTATTTATTTATTTATTTTATGTGTATGAGTGTTTTGGCTTTATGTATGTCTGGGTACCATGTGTGTACAGCATTCTCAGAGCCCAGGCGGTGGTGTCAGATCCCCTGGGTCTGGAGAAGGTGATTGTGAGCTGCCATATAGATATTGGGACTTGAACCCTGGTCCTCTGAAAGAGCAGCCAGGGTAACAACCCTCTAACCCCTAGAAGGATTTCTTTTTTTTTTAAGATCTTAAAGGATTTTTCTTTCTTGTACAAAGACTAGCATGATCAAAATAAAATTTTACTTTGTATCCAAAACAACCCTATTCATTTTGTTAGATTATTACATAGTGAATTTAATGTCTGATTGTGTATATGTGTTTTAACTAAAATATAAACCTTATTTTCTTATTACAGAGTTTGACAACCTATCCTTTTTTAAAGAGCAAAATTGAGGATACTCTGTGAAGAATAAACATTAGGTTATTCTTTCTGCAAATTGGTGATGGGCCACACTTCTGAGCCTTTTCATATAGCACCAATATTCAAACGCCAGAGACTGTCAGAAGATTACTACCACACTCTGCTCCCCAGCACCCGTAGTCGCTTGGCCATGCCATAATGCAAAATGTATTTAGTCCAACTTAAAAGTCCCTAGTCGTTCACAGTCTTAACACTGTTTAAAAGTTCAAAGTCTGTTCTGAAACTCAAAGCAGTTTCTTAACTACAACTTCCTATAAAATCAAAAAGCAAATTACATACTTTGAACATAAAATGGCATAGAATATATAATGTCATTCCAAACTAGAGGAATGAGAGCACAGTAAAAAAAAAATCCTGGGCCAAAACAAATTCAGCAAGACAACTCCAAAGTGCCATATAGCTTGTATCTGAGGTCAAAGGGATTGAGTGGCTTCGCCTCCCCAGCTTTGCTCCCTGCCCCTCTCTTGGGCTGTCTCCCTTCTCTGTGCACAGCTCTCCCTGGCAGTTATCCCATGTTTTTGGCCTTTGGCATCTTCAACATTTGGAAGTCAGGCTTCAGTTCCTCGGCTTCATGCAGTGACCTCTCAGGGGTTCCACTCTCCTCTGGATCTGCAAGCCCTCCATTATAAGTTGCCTTGGTTGTGGTGTCTCTTCACAGCAGTAGAGAAGCAGCTAAGACAGCAGCCTTCCCTTTATTCTAGTACAGACTAGGCCTCTCATTATGCTCATTGTTTGGTGGAAGTCTCGGGTATAACAAGATTCCTGTGCCTTTCTTGTCAGACACTACATTTTGTTTTCCCTTTTACCCACTTACTCTTCTTCATTCTATTCCTGCATAAGAGTTACTAATAACCATGCCACAGAATCGTGTTAGCGTTAGGCTTGAAATCTTAGGAAAATAATTAGTCCGTTACCTTTTAATTTAGCCTCAGGCACAGGACAGAAAGCAGCTATCCTCCTACCATATCACAAGACTGGTCTCTAACATTAATATTACTATTGTTCCCCTCTGAGACCTCTTGAACCAACCCTCCACCCCACCTCGCTCTCAGCATTCCTCTGTCAGGCTTCTACTATGACGGCCCATAAAGTTCTGCTTACAGTGTCAACTTATTTTTCTAGTCCATCCTCCGAAATTCTTCAGTATTCAGAAAAACATAGTCCCGTGACCAGGTTATTCACAGCAGGAGTCCATTCGCTTGATACCAGTATCTATTACTTTCCTATTTCTGCGATTAAACACCATGACCGAAGCAACTTACAGAAAGGTTTACTGGAGCTGACAGTTCCCAGAGTAATAAGAGCCCATCACTGTGACGGTGGGGAAGCATAGCAGCAGGAATGCATGGGAGGAAAAACAGCTGAGAGCTCAAGGCTCAGGCTTTGTACCCAAACAGAAAATAGAGAGCAAACTGGGAATGATGCAGGGGTCGGATCTCTGAAAACCCACCTCCAAAGCCAGAAAGGCGGGGCTTACTGAGCTTTCCACACACACACCACCATTAGGCACCATCCAAACACCACACATGCAAACATTCACACATACAGTAAAAATAAGCTTTCGTGTGTGTGTGTGTGTGTGTGTGTGTGTGTGTGTGTGCGCGCGCGCGCGCGCGCACGCGCGCGCTAAAATAGGGTAAAACCTAGATTTGTCTGGAGTATTTATATGCTTTTAATCAGCTGACAACCAGTTAAAAGGAAAAGGTAGGAATGTAGGTTGTTGATGAAAGGAATGGCTGACTTTCCAGAGATCAGAAAGTAGATGGTTGGAGTAGCTGCAGTCTTGGCTCAAGAAGGATTTCCTAGAGCCTGCTAAGCTATTTTAGCTTATTTAGAAAATTGCTCAGTGTCATCTTTAATATCAAGGTTTCTCTTACATTGAAAGTATATTACAAAACTTTAAAGGCACAGCAGAATACTTTATAGATGTGTATCAGGTGAATGTACTTTAACTGCCGGTTCTCTTAACTTTTTGTTTATATTTTATAGATATATTTTTTCTAGTGTGGTAATGAGAATTTTTTTTTTTTTTTTTTTTAAAAAAACAGGATACATTAATTGTTTGGTCAGAAGCTGAAAACTATGATCTGGCTCTAAGTTTTCAAGAAAAAGCTGGCTGTGATGAAATTTGGGAAAAAATTTGTCAAGTAAGGTTTTTATATATATATATCTTTATGAGTGTGTACATTATTTGCTTTTTTTTTTTATTCTTTTCACTTCAGAACGATGTATTAAAGTGTGGAAAGGTAATAGTGTGAGATTTTAATACTTGAACATGGATATTTATGTGTATATTTCTGGGGATCTGACCCAGCACTGATTAAGCCTAGCTTGGTGGCAAACACCTATAATCCCAACAGTCAGGAGGCAAAGTCAAGAGGGTCAGAAGCAGAAGTAACCTTCCTCAGCTCTTCAGCTCCGCAGGAAACTTGGTCAGCCTAAGCAATGTAACCTTACCTCAGAAGGAGAATGGGGCTAGGGAAACGTGCTAATAGTGTAGAGCTCCCACTCAGACAACGCTGCTCTCGCTGCACCTCACGTTTATATGGAACATTACTTGGAATTGTTACGGTAAGAGTGCACAGACCATTAGCTAAAACCCATGATGCTGTTTACAGCCAAGCTCTGCCTTAGCACCCGTTTACTTTTCTCATGCTGCCACATTGCACCACTCACACTGCCTTGTCTTCATAGACCGTTTATCCCTGGGGTCCTCGGTAACTGGAATTTTATTTTATGTTTTAAATGACAGATCAGTTTCAATGACTGTCTAGTCCAATTCTTTATTTCTAATGGGCTAATTTTATTGTTGTTTGGCTATTACCATTCTCACTTGAGCCTTTCTCTGTGGTTCTATTTGTGATCAAATTTCACTGCACTCTCAGGCTAGCTTCAGACTTTCTGTGATCCTCACCCTTAGCCTCCCAAGGACTGAGGTTACATAAGCTACTACACCAGGCTCTTCTAGTGATGCTTAATTGAGATCTAATTTTTGTTTGGCTGTTTTAAATTTGTGACACATACTTCTACTGTAGCCAGGGATACTGATAAAAACCAGAGGATCAAAGAGTTTGTGGTCATCCCAGTTCTTTGGCTTTAGTGTGTATATGTGTGTGTGAGAGAGAGAGAGACAGAGACAGAAAGACAGAGAGAGACAGAAAGAGAGAGAGAATAAATTTGAGACCACCCTAGACTATGTGAGGAGCGATCTCAAAAAAAAAAAAAAAAAAAATTCAGAGTAAATGCTCCTATTCCCAGTGATGTGTGGCCCTTGATCAGTAAAATTTTAGCGGGATGGTTTCTTTTATAAATTCTTACTACATATTATTACTGAACATTAATATATATTATTAAATAACAGAACTCTGATATACAAAAATCCAATATAGAGTGTTTTGTATATTCATGCAAAATATACATGGAATAAAATTGAAATTGTTACTTGTCTTTAAACCTGTGAATAATTTTTATTTTGTTTCTTTCATGTGTTCCTCTAAAAAGCAGCTGTATTTTTACCATATGAAATTCTCTATAAATTACAATTTTAGACCTAAAAAATGATATAAATTGTTTACCATATTTTCAGCAAACATTTGATATTCTGGTCTTAGTTTACACTTTATTTAATCCATGAAGTGACATTTATCTACGTAAAAACACACTTGAAATATAAAACTGTTAAAATCACTAAATTAATAAAAATGGAAACAATTATAAAGATGTTTGGAATATAGATAATAGCATATAAAAGTAACTTTTTAAAACAGTAAACTTGTTGGCTTATCTGTATGCTACAACCTAGATGTGCATGGCAGATATTTTTTTAGTAATCAGCATATTAGATTATACCTTTCCCACCTCAGCCCTTGCTACTTAATACATGGTTTGGAAAAAAATACATATGTAAGAATATGCCTGAGACGTCATATATTTGTACTAACTTTTTAAGTATTTTGTTTTTTACTTGTGTTTATATGTATTGTATGGGCACACATGTGCCATAGAATATGTATGAGGGTTAGAATACATCTTGGCAGGGGTCTGTTCTCTCCTGTAGGTAACACAGATCCAACTGACGTCATTGGACTTGGAAGCAAGTGCCTTTCCCTGCTAAGCTATTTTGCTGTCCCTGTCATAGAAATTTTTACTAAAATTGTGTTTTAATGGTTTTACGGAGATCGTTCTGAAGGTTCACAAGACCACTTTAGGTACAATAGTTGACTGAAAAGATTGAAAAGAACTCAGCTGTTGCAGAAACTGTTATTCACCCAATGCAGTTGTTGTCTCTGCCTCCGTCTGCCGACCTAGGCCTGGTCCTGGAAACCTCTAGCCTCCATTCAATCTTATCTGGGCCTACAGTGTTTTCAGGCTCGAGACTTACAGCCAAATAAGCTCACTGTTTCTTTTGCCTTCTGAACTCTGTCTGGCCAGCTCTGCTGTTTTGGCTCTTCTGTTTTCTCTCCAAGCTGAGGGATTCAGTTTGGCCTCTGACTTTTTGCTCTGCTTGGCCTCAATCCAACTCTAGCAATCTGTTCTAATCTTGTAGTTCTTTCTCATTCTCTGACTTGTTCTGTGTTCTTCTGTGTCTAGCTTGTTGTCTTTCTGCAACCTGTCTCTGTAAAAATCTCCTAGTAAAACTACCTCCTCTCTCTTTTTCTCTTTTCCTCTTTTCTGTTGCGCTCTCTTAAGTAGCCTTGTTTCTTGTCTATTATGGTGAGAGTTGAGTATATCCTATCCTGTCAAGTCTTTCTCAAGTAGACATCACTTTCAAACATGGGTGTATCCTGTATTCCAGCCAGAGGGATTAAAGCTGTGTGCTAAGGGCTGGACTATACCACAACTAGAAACAGAATTTTTGGGGGGAGGGGGTTGTTTGTTTTTGTTTTTTCAGTAAATAAGTCTTGGGGTTCACGGTGTGATCAAATATCCTGCAACACTCAGTAAAGCTATTTTGTTTCTAATTACAGTTTACTACTATAACACATACAGATTTAAATCACCAAATGGGAAGAAGCACATAGGGTAAAAGATCAAAAGAGTTCTATATTTGAGGTTCCAAGTCTCTCTTCTGGATGTCATACAGACAGCACTTAGATCTCTCAGTCATGTGCAGCAGCACAGTGAGCTTTGTCAGCCAGAGCAGTTTATCCATGCATTTGTGTCCAGGGTTGTCACTAGAGATAAGTCACATAAGGTTGGTTGACCTTAGACTTCAGCTCCTTCAGAGGTCAGGATCCTCATAATCCATGGAAACCAACATAAGCCACATTGTTAGCATCAGTCGTCTCTTTAAGATAGGACATTGCAAGTACATAGTAGTTGCCCATCAGGAACTGGACAGTGGACAAACTTTCCTTTGGGTAACATCATTCCCTTGGCCAGAGTGGTCTTCCACCTAAGTGATCACAGATGAGGGCTGTGAGATGTCTCAGGGTAAAGGTGCTTGCCACCACGTCTGACAACCTTAGTTTCATTCTCCCGAACACATGTAGAAGGAAAGAGTCAGCTTGCACAAGTTAATCCTCTGACCTCCACAATGTCTCCCCACGGGGAAACAGTAAAACAGTTCTTTTTATGATTTATATGTGTATCAGTGTTTATCCTACATGTATGAATGTGCACTATGGGCCTTCAGTGCCTAAGGCCAGAAAGTGTTAGATCCCTTGACCTGGAGTTGGAGATGGTTGTGAGACATGTGGATGGAACTGAAACCAGGGTCCCCTAGAAGAGTAGCCAGTGCACTGAGCCCTCTCTTCAGCCTGTAAAAAGCAAATTTTAAATGGCTGTATTGACTAAAATCTACATTTAGAAACAGTAGAAGTAGTATGAATATGCCTGTCTTTTGAAGGAGCCAGGTAGGGTGGAGATAGTAAAACATGGGCCAGTGAGATGGCGTTTATCTGCGAGCCGGATGACTCAAGTTTGATCCCAAGAACCCACGGTGGAAACGGGGAATCACTTCGATCTCTCACAGATACGCCATGGCACTGGGGTGCCCACTTCCCATTTAATTATCCATATATATACTTAAAAAAAAAATCGTTCCATTACTATTTTCCCTTTGATTTACTGCAGTTTGTACCTTACAGTACCTGTTCAGAACTGTTCCCAATGGCCTACTTGATTTCAGTTCCTGGAACTCCACGTGATGGAAGAATAGAACTGACTCCTTTGCATTGTCATCTGACCTCCATGTGTGCACTGTGACATAGACATACACACACAAAATGATATTTTTAAAATCAGCACTGTTTAACTTATTACCCAAGGTAGACTTGGTGGTGCATGCTTTCAATCCCAGGACTCAGGAGAGAGACAGGTGGATCTCTGTGAGTTCAAGGTCAGCCTAGTCTACAGAGTGGGTTATAGGACAGCCACAGCTATTCAGTGAGATTTTGTCTTAAGAAAGGCAGGAAAAGAAAAAAGGAAGGAAAGGAAAGGGAAAAATGCTTTTAAAAAAAAGGTCAGAAATCATAGCACACATTTTTATTCAGTGCTAAGGAGACAGGCAAGTGGATCTCTGTGAATTCAAGGCTAGCCTGGTCTACATTGAAGTTCCAGGCCAGCCAGGACTTCAAAGAGAGGCTCTATCTCAAAACTGAAAGAAGTTAAGCCACTGACTGGCAAATGTGTCTTTCCCCAGGCCAGTTATATTCTGTTAGCATACATCCTCAGGAAGCCTAATTTTAAATTTCCAACATATTTGATCATCAGTATGACACAGTTTATGTACATAAAAGTTGAGACAAGAATATCAACGTTGTACAATAATATTATAGTGTGGTGGTAAATGGACCTAAAGTGTAAGAGTCAGTAGATTTGTTCCAGTTCATCATTGCTTTGTATGATGAGATGTCTCAGAGCAATGTCACTCAGTTTATAAGGCTTCCTTTTGCCGGGTTCTAGGAGCCCTGATAAATAAGGTTTTGTCCCTTCAGGCATCTGGTATAATTGAGCCAGTGTTATTTCTTGCTCTTAGCCTTAGAGATGCAGCATTGGGTTTCTTACTACATCATCATCTACCCATTCCTTTCCCCTCTCTTGTTATTTCTCCTCTGCATTTTCTTCTTGCCACAGTGGAATTATAAACACATGCCCACTGCTGTGTGCTGAATTGTTGGTTTCTGGGGCTCCACTTTAGGAGTTAAGGGTCCTCAGGCTTGCTTGGCAAGGATTTTACCAACTGAGTCATTGCCCCAGTCCTGAGAATGTCATTTTCTTAACTAGACTGGCCTTAAATTCCTGATTCTACTGCCTCAGTCTCTCAAGAACTGAGATTACAGGTGAACAACTGTGCTCAGTTTCCCAGGTATTTTTACTTAAATTCGGTGGTCACTGATTTGTGGTTTGATTTCCAGTGTTAATTTACTTTGTATTTTAAGATAACCAACTTTACTTGGGTGTTTTTAGGTTCAAGGTAAGGACCCATCAGTAGAAGTCACACAAGACCTCATTGATGAATCAGAAGAAGAACGATTTGAAGAAATGCCAGAAACAAGTCATCTAATTGACCTGCCCACATGTGAACTCAGTAAACTTGAAGAGATTGCTGATTTAGTTACCTCAGTTCTCTCCTCACCTATCCGTAGGGAAAAGCTGGCTCTGGCCTTGGAAAATGAAGGCTATATCAAAAAACTACTACAGCTGTTCCAAGCTTGTGAAACCCTAGAAAACACTGAAGGCTTACACCATCTGTATGAAATTATTAGAGGGATCTTATTCCTAAATAAGGCAACTCTTTTTGAGGTAATGTTTTCTGATGAGTGTATCATGGATGTCGTGGGATGCCTTGAATATGATCCTGCTTTGGCCCAGCCAAAAAGACATAGAGAATTCTTGACTAAAACTGCAAAGTTTAAGGAAGTTATACCAATAACAGACTCAGAACTAAGGCAAAAAATACATCAGACTTACAGGGTACAGTACATTCAGGACATCATTTTGCCTACACCATCTGTTTTTGAAGAGAATTTCCTTTCTACTCTTACATCTTTTATTTTCTTCAACAAAGTTGAAATAGTCAGCATGCTGCAGGTAAGTAAATTATTTTTCACAACTATTTTCAAGTGTTTTGTTCTTAATAATTTAGTCAGGTGAAAAAGATTTATTATATTTAGATGTTCTACCAAATGTAGAAAGCATAACTGACATGATATGATGTGTGTGCGCGTGCGCGCGCGCGCGTGTGTGTGTGTGTGTGTGTGTGTGTGTGTGTGTGAGAGAGAGAGTGTGCGTGTTTTAGTATAAGGTACTTTTCTATTTTTTAATTACATTTATTATGTATGTGCATATATGTTACACTTTGTGGGTGGGCATATCAGGACAGCTTTTAGGAGTTGGTTCTATCCTTCCAACATGTGGCTCCCAAGGATTGTATTTATTTAGGTCATTAGGCCTCGCAGCAAGTAACTTTACCCACTGAGCCATCTCACTGGCCCTGGGTCTCATGAAACCTAGGCTGACCTCACAATGTATCTGAAAATAACTCCTAATTACTGGGATTACACACATGTACTATCGCTCCTGGGCCCTACTTACCAATTTTTCATTATTCAGTAATAGGTGTATGGAAAGTTAAATACATGTATTAGGTTATTTTTATGGTAAATGGAATCTGGTATTTTGTGGTTTCCCTGTTGGTGTTTGGCCTCTAAATTTTCCTCTCTTAGCTTCCTGAGCACAGTGACTTCAGTCATGTGACCTACTGTACATTTCAGGATGCTAGTTTACTTGCAGACAAAAGTCTCAGGAAATTGGATACTGTGGAATTAATATAAAGGACATCAGATTCTCAAATATAGCTTTCAGCTGACTGACTTAAGAAGGGTTTCCAAATCCACAAGAGTAAATCACAACTTTTTTTATATATTTGAAAACTAAGGTCTAGAGATGTAGCTGAATGGTAGAGTACATGCATGTCATGTATAACGCCCTGATTCAGTTCCCAGGGCTGCCAAAAATACTTTAAATAAGTTATATAAACTACTCTATAAATATTTGTAAAATTTTGCATGTCACTTTACATATTTAAAAATTTTTATTTGTGAAATCTATGATAAAGAGCAAAACCTTAAAGGAATTTTGTTTATTTTTGTTTGGGGTTTTTTTGTTTTTGTTTTGTTTTGTTTTTGTGAAGGCTGGGCAGGTCTAGCTAGTAGCTTTGACTGGCCTGAAATTCACTATGTAGACCTTGAACTCTTAGTGATCCACCTACATCTCTGCCTTCAGAGTGCTGGGATTAAAGGCTTGTGCTTCCATACCTAGCCAAGAAATTTGTATTTATTTATGATCCATGAAATTGTTATTAATTATAAAATATATGCTATTTTTCTAGGCTTTACCACTTAATTATCTTTTACATGCCTACAGTGACACTGAAATCTAGTTCCAATAGTGTAGGAGGAAGAAAAACTTAAGACTGTAGCCAGTTGTCTTCAAATGCTCTTCCCCCCAACCCCCACCCCTTCTAAAATTGATTTCTGTTTTTAATTGTACCTGTGTACACACATGTATGTATGTATGTGCTGGCACATACATGTGACTGCTGATTGTTTATTTTCTAAAGCCCACTTCCAAGACTTTTGTGAAGAAATGTTTAATTAGATACTAAATGTTTCCAGATATCATTATAGCTATGTTGTTTGTATACTTGTATCTTTTAAGTGAGTTTTAATATGTTGCATGAGTTAAATAAGGTGAGATTGAACACATTGTATCTCATTGAACCAAAATGAGGTAGAACAAAAGTACGTATAAGTAATAGCTTGTTAGGTTAGTTATCTGAAAAGTAGTTTAACTAAGTTATGTAAGCTGTGTGTGTACACACATACATACGTATGTATTATATATATGTATGTGTGTATAATGAAAATACATTAATGAAATGAAAGTGCCTACAGAGCTGATACAGGATAGGATCACTTTCAGAACAAGAAGGTTAAGTTTCTCTTCCTCCCAGGAGTGACAGAGGACAGCAGTCTCAAGTGTTTCATATGTACATATGTGAAAGCACTAGTGCCGTGGTCTCAACCTTCCTGATCCTGTAATAACCCTCTAAGACTGGTTCTCACCTATAAAATTATTTTTGTTGCTGCTTCATAACTAATTTTGCTACTGTTATGAATCATATATTAGATATCTCATAGGCAGCATATCTGATATGTAAAAGGGTCATTGACCCCCCCAGGTTGAGAACCACTGCCCTCGTTGATTATGAGCTCCTGGTATGGTCTCTAATACCCGTTGAGCTTCTCTCCGCTGATAAGAGGAGTATAAGAATTTTCTCTTTTTTCTTTTCAGTATTTCAAGACAGGGTTTCTCAGTGTGATCCTGGTTATCCTGAAACTCACTCTGTTGACCTTAGACAGAGATCTGCCTGTCACTGCCTGTCCTTAAGTGCTCAGATTGAAGGCATATGCCACCAGTGCCCAGCAGATAAGAATTTCCTTAATGTGAAATATTTGGCTACAAATGAAGAAAACCCCTGGGCCCACATCTGAAAAATATACTTCAAACATATTTTATAAATTAATTTACTAACAGCCAGTAAAATAAGGTTATTTTGTACAAAGCAGCTACATGATAAGATCACTTTCAGAACAGGAAGTTTAAATTTCTCCTTCCAGAAATGATAGAGGACAGCAGTCTCAAATGTGACATTTTAACAAATGTCACATATATTCCCAGTGTCCACAGGTAAGAGGTGAACTTAGTGCCAACCCATCAGAATCTCTGGCCTGCGCTTACAGAAAATGAGATTTCAGCCCTGAGAAATTTCCAACTTTTTTGCTTTCTAATTAAATATGTAAGGTTTTTCAAGTGCCTTTTTAAAAATTGATGCATGGGGCTTTGTCCTTGCATCCAGGGAGTGCTTTAGACCCATTTCATTACGATTTGCTCATTCCCAGATTGACTGTTCTGCTTCTCTCCAGCTCTTATCCTTCAATTTAAGAACTTACATGGGGAACTTTTTATTTTTAAGAGGTTACTGTTTTTATAATCAGGTGTCTGTATATGGGTTTGTGCGCATGAGGGTCGTGCTCATAGAGGCCAGAGTAAGGTGTAGGCTTCCCTACAATAAGTCATCGAGAGTCGCCTGGGGTGGTGGGGGCTACGCTCCTGTCCTTGGCAATTGCTGTGTGTGTGCCTTCCCACTCCAGTTCTGCCACTCACTGGCAACTATCTCCTGGCATTAAAATTGGATTAGGCAGTCTCAAAGTAGTGCTGTAAAAACCTGACCACATTTAAAGATAGTCGTTTGTTTTACCTGCTTTTACTATTTTACTGTTTTACTGCATTACTATGAAGAAAAGAATTTGGTTTAGACTTCTGCTTTTTCTTAGGTTTTGTTTGTGGTGCTAAGAATCAATCTCACAGCTAGACAAACACTCTGGGCTACATCCTAGCCCTGATTTAGAACCATCTCCCCACAGGTTTTGTTATCTAGAAAAAGTACCCACGTATACTGTGACACATATGTCTTACAGAAACAAGAGCTTTTAAGACTTACAGAAAAGAAATACTTAAATGATCTAAAGTGATAATGTTAAAGGCTTAGAGGACTTAGGAGAAAGCATTCAAACTATAACCTTTGTTAGTTATGTGCTTCCTACTAATGTACCCGAGAACATAATGCTTTATAGCTTAATGAAATCAGAAAAATGATGCTATAAACTGGAAAAATAGACCTAGGACTCAGCTTTCTCCTAGTGAACATATTTGAGATTGCATTTATGAATAGTTCTTGCACTTTTGTCTGTCACCTCGTAAGTGCTGAGTTGTTTACAGAGAATTTAGAAAGAAGATTGCATGTATTAAGACATTGGAACTTTCTCCTTTGAAAATATTCTGAAAAGTTAAAAAACCCTTAGGAGGAAGGAATGAAAATTTAGTGTAGGAGATACGTGGGAAGAAAACAGGTTACAGAGGATGTGACTGGGGATGCACACTTAACAGATACTACAATTATATTTTTAGAACAAACCACTTGAAATAATAGAAATTACATTTCTTAGAAGTGGCTTTTAAGTTATGCTTTTTCTCTAAATGTATCAAGCCATAATATATAATGTCTAAAAGGATTCAGTGAAATATATAAAGAAGTACCATTCTGAGTCAGACTGATTTAACTCTATTTATCTCTTTATACTTTGTCTTTGAGTACTTCCCATCGATGCTTTCTGTGGTACTTGCAAACTTGTGTAGAAAATCAATATGGCTGCTGTGTTTCTTTATCCTAGATAGTTCCCTATAACAAAGCAGAGACCAAGATTTATTTTCAAGCTTCACCTTACTACCTGGGCAGTTAAATGATCTGTCTTATGTCTTAAATCCCCTAAGATAATCTGGTTACTGCCCAGCCAGCATGCCCACAGATTTCCATTTAGGGTCTCCTGTTCTCAAGCTGAACTCTCATGAGCTCCTCCCTTCCTCCTCCTGACCAATCTGAATCTCTATCCCCTCCCCCACCCCCACCCAGCCATTGGGTGATCAGTTTGTATTGACAAGGCAGAGAACAAATGGTAAGAATTATTTACACAAACTTGAGACAGGAGATTCGTGACGTGAGCATTGCAGTGCCTTGTCCAATTGAAAAAAGTTTCGAGGGCAGAGACATGAGTATTGGAACAGATACGTCCTCTACCTTATTTCAGAAACAGTTTGAGAGATCCTTAGTTAATGGATGATCCATATTTTTAAAGGATAGATTCTTGAAATATATCTTTTACATATGGTGATTTGATTTTACTATCTGTCAGAAATATTACTGTTAGAAGTATTTTAGAACATGTTAATTTAACTTAAATTAATAGAAACTACATGTCACAGAGAAGGGTTTTGAGAATAGAGCAAAAGCTTAAGGGCTCCGTAATCTCAGTAGTTGTGCTTTAGCAAATATCTAAAGTGAATTCCAGCAGTGTATGAGTTGACTTAGTATTTTTTTTATTGTGAAAAATATAGGTGAACTGAAGAAAATTACTTGCCTAACTAAAACAGGCACAATGTAAATATCACTCCTACATTTTAGACATACAAATTTATATTAAAAAGTCATCAAAATTAATTTTATAATGAAAATAAAAAGTGTGTGTGCGTGTGTGTGCACGCACACTTGGTCTGGAGCTGTTGCTCAGTGGTAGATGACTTGCCTGGCATGTGCGAGGCCATGGGTTTGAGCCCATGCTTTATATATTCTTTTAATGAGCACTTACAGAAATTAACACCTGTCATTAAAAGACAGAGATAGACAGATCCCAGTCATCGGAATGCAGTTACCTAGTGATTTGTCTTTTTAGTTTACCCTTGGCCATGGATTGGAGTGCTCCGTAAACTCTCACATGTTAAGACTTTGCATGTGCTGCCGTAATCCAGCTCCCTTCACTGCTCTACTTGTGCCCCTTCATGTTCTTTTTTTCTGGTACTATACAAACTGACAGTGAGATCCTCGGATTTATTTGAGTTATGTTCAAATTAAGAGTAAATAAAAATTGAGTTAGAAAAGCTCTCCAAAGGAAAAGTAAATGAACCCACTCTCTATCTCTAGCACGCCTGTTGGTCCGGCCTAGTCCTGTGGTATATTTATTTCTAGCTAAGTTTATGGATTAACAGGTAGCTGAAGTAGCAGCTCTCAGTTTCAGAAAACTGCATATATTCTCACACTTCACATTTCGTACTAAAAATGCCTTTGAATTTTGGTTTCTGTTTGCTATACTTTGTGTAAGGCATATGCATGATGTAACTATACTTCTGTTGATATTTCATAGCAATTATTTCTTCTCATGCAGGAAGATGAGAAGTTTTTATCTGAAGTTTTTGCACAATTAACAGATGAGGCTACAGATGATGATAAACGGCGCGAGTTGGTAAGTTCCTTGTTCAAACTTTCTAAACTTGTTTTTACATGTTGCAGAAAACTCTTTGAGATAGTGTGTGTTTCATTGTCCCTCCTCAAAGAAATTTGAATACCTTAATCATGACAGAACAGATATTTTTTACAGTGGTAGGCATTTACATAATGGAGAGGGAAAATACTTCTAAAATAAGTGAATGGTAAATCATTAGGTTCCTTGGAATGTTTAGGCTTTTTAATATATTTATAAAGAGGTTTGAGGAGGCAACGAGAATGTCTTGCTTTTCTTTCAAGAGGTAACTGCACTTTAGAGGAGAAGGTGATAGTTACGGTTATCCAGATGTTGCCTTCTTTGAAATGTAATCAAATTGCAGATTTTACAAAATAATACAAGATAATTAAAATTGGTGTTGGCCGGGCATGATGGTGCACACCTTCAATCCCAGCACTTGAGAGGCAGAGGCAGTCAGATCTCTGAGTTCAAGGCCAGCTTGATCTACAGAGTTTCAGGACAGGGCTACACAGAGAAATCAAAAATAAATAAAAAATTTTTTAAATTATCTTTGGTAGTTATTGAGTGGACTACTAAGTTTTCTGGTTGTAAAATTAGTATTTTGAAGTAGAGAACCATCTGTTCTTGTCAGTGCGTGAAACACTGCGGGCTTGGTAGCTCCTTGGTGCCACAACAGGCACTGTTTTTTGTAGGATGGTTTTTATGCAAATGCCTCACATGACATTCTTATGTTATGTTTAAAACAGATCAGTGTTTGACAGATAAAGCTTAGTTTACTTTTAATGTGATGCTAGAGTTTTGTTGGTTTGTGCGTGTGTGTGTATACACACATGCATATGTGTGTATATATATATATTACATATCATATTTTACAGTTGGAGGAGTACAGTAGTGTACACGTGCATGAGTGGAAGTCAGAGGACAACTTGTGGGAGTTGACCTCTCTTTCTATCATGTGAATTCTAGGAATTGACAGCAAATGACTACTCTACCCTCTGAGCCATCTGGTCTACCCTGTGCTTTGTTTTTAAAGAGACACAGTTTATCAGCTGTTGTCCAGGTCAGTCTCAGATTACTGATCTTCCATCTCAGTGCTGGGAATATATTTAGTATAAGACACTATGCTCAGATTTGCCTTTAATATATTTTTTTGATGTAGATTTTGAGGAACCAGGATACATGAAAAGATAAGATCCTCCAGAATGATGAATTCTGTACTCTGGTAACTAAGCTTATAGTGTGCTTGATTTTACTTTCATGTTTATTGACTTCTCACTTTATTTTACTTTATAGGTTAATTTCTTCAAAGAATTTTGTGCATTTTCTCAGACACTGCAGCCTCAGAACAGGGATGCTTTTTTCAAAACCTTAGCAAAATTGGGAATTCTTCCAGCTCTTGAAATTGTAATGGTAATTATGGTTTATTCTGTGCTTTTGAAACTGTAAATTTGTCATGGATTCATATTTTGGATGGTAAAATACTTACATAGTGCTAACTTGTCATCATTGATCTGATACTGAGTCACCACAAGAATGATTTTGGTTATCAGGTTTGTACCATCAGTGTTTGTGTTGCTTTTTCAAAGACTATTGTCTTTCCTTCAGTGACACTTTCATAGCATTGGATAAGTTGTCCTCCCTTTTCAGGCCACTTAATAGAGTGAGAAAGTACTGAACCAAGGGCCTAAGCTTCCATTTGAGAGCAGGCTATAGTGCTCTGATTTCAGATACATTTGCTTTATAGATGTCCATATGAAAATTTAAATAATAACCTTAGGTACTCATTTTACAATAAGTGTTTTGTTTCTTCATATATGTGTGTATTTACGTGAACATATGCTGCATGTGTGCCTGTGCCAGTGGATTACAGGTAACACCACTATAGTCCGCTCCGTGCTGACTTAAGTGTAAGCTCTATTTCTTTTGAATGGCAAAGCTCTTTAAAATTAGTACTGAGATGCTCCCAAATGAGAACATTTATAGAAAGAAAGGAAGAAAGGGATATTTTGATTCAGTTTAGTGTCTGAATCGAAAAATTGGGAGATGATAATTCTGTTTAGAGAAGGAAGACGAATTGTAAATTGAAGTTCATTTTTAACCTAAAAATCTGAGCGTATTCATGGATTTGAGAGAGAAGAGGGGAATGCAGGAAGAACCTTTGTTACCAGTCTCTAATCTGGTTTTCCTTTTCCCAGGGCATGGATGACTTGCAAGTCAGATCAGCTGCTACAGATATATTTTCTTATCTGGTTGAGTTTAGTCCATCAATGGTCCGAGAATTTGTGATGCAAGAAGCCCAGCAGAGTGATGATGTGAGTAACAGCGCTGCAGTTTTACGTGTGTTACCATGGAGAAGTGCTTACTGTTGCAAAATAATCTTAACCATAATCTTAAATTTCTTAATACAGAACTGATGACTGACTTTTTGCTTTGTTTTGTTTTGTTTGTTTTTGCTGTTGTTGTTGGCTGTTTTTGTTTGGTTTTGGTTTGGTTTTTTGAGAGGGTTTCTCTGTATAGTCCTGGCTGTCCTGGAACTCACTCTGTAGACCAGGCTGGCCTCGAACTCAGAAATCCGTCTGCCTCTGCCTCCCAAGTGCTGGGATTAAAGGCGTGTGCCACCACTGCCCGGCTGATGACTGACATTTTAATCCCTAAGGAAATGTGCAGACTTTCTATAACTAAGAGTTTGTTTTTACTTATTCCCTTTTTAAAAATGACTAAAAGTTGAATAATAAGAAAAATGTTATATCTTCCCACTATAAAAATATTTTAAAATTTGCCCTTAAACTATAGCAGAAACAAAGTGAACATTTAGCTGAAGGTATAGATCTACCTGCCTCTCCCTCCAGAGTGCTGGGATTAAAGGCATGTGCACAGTGACCAGCTGTGTACATTACAGTTTTATCTTAATATCCGTTTACATTTTTACTTTCTCTCTTTCTTTGTTGTTTCCTGTGTTTCTTGGTTGGGGGTGTTTGTTTGTTTTGTTGTTTTTCTGATATTTGTTTTAAGGTTGTCTGTATATGTCAGGCAGGTACCACTGTGGGGCCAAGAGAAGTCATTAGATTCCTTGAATTACAAACAATTGTCAGCCACCCAGCCTTGGTGCTGGGAAGCGAACTTGAGCCCTCTGCTTTTGCTTTGAGCCATTTAGCATGTGCACCAGATTGACTGAATTCCCAGCCCTGCCTGCCTCAGCCTCTCAAGTGCTGTGATGCAGACAGGTGTCACCATTACTGCTTCTATCTTTACAGAGTTTGGAGTAGTGCTATAATTTAGACAATAAAGAAGTCCTATTTTGGGCATTGTATCTCATACTTCAACATTTCTTGGGACTGGTTTGCCACAAGTTCAAGGCCATCCTATGCTTTCTAACATGATCTGTAAAGTAAAGCCCTGTGTGAACCCACCCCCAAAAAATCTTTTTAGAAGTATGTTCCTGTGGTGGTTTTTTTTGTTTGGCTTGGGGATATTTGTTTGAAGGTGGAAAGCAGACATTACCCTTTGACCTCCGTGGTGTGTACACACACACACTCACACACACACATACACACACACGCACGCACACACACGCGCACACACACACATACACACACACACTCACACACGCGCACACACACACGCACACACACACAAAGGCTTTCATACTCACAGAACAGTACATACAAATATGCTAAGAATACACACTTGTGTTACAATAAACCTTAAAATTAAGTCACTTTATGGTACTGTCCTCATCGTGTGCAAAGTTGGGTGCTGAGTTGCTGCTAAGTCCTTTTTCTAGGAAGAGTTTTCTGTTTAAAGATTGAAATGAAAGGTCATGGGGTCACATACTCTGTGATCATATGTTTGATCAACTTCTTGATTTATACTGGAGCTAAGACCTAGAAGGTTAACAGTAAACAGCCTCCACCCCCCCCCCACCACTGTGTGTGGGTGTGTGTGTGTGTGTGTGTGTTCACTCTAAATATTTTCAGAACATTGGAAAAAAGGGAAAGCTTTTAAAAAGCTATTCTATGCTTTGTTTTTTCAGTGCTCTGATTTTATTCTTTCAGTTGGTGTGTTTATCTTTTATCAAGGTCTTATGGAAACTTATTTTCTTTCAGGATATCCTTCTTATTAATGTGGTGATTGAACAAATGATTTGTGATAGTGACCCTGAGCTCGGAGGTGCTGTTCAGTTAATGGGACTTCTTCGTACTCTAATTGATCCAGAGAACATGTTGGCAACAACTAATGTAAGAACTCATAATGAGATTAAAAATGTTTGGCCTAATCAGTCGTAAATAGTTTTAAAATAAGAATTTTAGAAACAGCAAATACTTCGGTAAGTATTTGTATTAAAAACGCAACGGTATCTTTATAACAATTAATCTCTAGTAAATACAACATTGTTACCTGTTTCATTCCTTTTTTCTTACTAATTTTTTTCCTGTATTTACTGGAGGTAGAGAGTATGCTGTGAGATATGCATGTGGGTCCAAGGATAACTTGCAGGCATTAGCTCTGTACTTCTACCAAACTCTTGACCGTGCTTGGCAGCAGGTGTTTTTGTTCTGTTTTGTTTTACCTGCTGAGCCACCTCACTGGCCCAGGAATAGTAATTGGATTTAGCTTTTGTTCCTTGGCTTCTGTATACTAACTAGTTTTTAAAAATTGTGCATAGCAGTCTGAATATACTAATACTGAATTGTATTTTAAGACAGCAGATAAGGTGACAGCTTTATGCTGTTATCACAATATAAAGCAAGAAAATTGATGTAAACCAAAGGTGGTTAATTATATAAATCATGAAAGGTTCAAGGATTTTAGAATATTGATAGTATGGTTATTTCAATATAAAAGACCATTTTTCCTTAGTAAAATTTCCTCATAATTAAAAAATATATACATTATTTTTAAATTGTTATAAATTATGAGGCCCAATTATTTAATAAAACAGTGATAGAAATTAGGAATTGTTTTCTAAATTACACTTTTTAGTCTTTAAGGAACAGATTTGAATTTCGTCTTTCCAAAGATGATAAATTCCTTCCGTAGTTTTTCAGATTCAGATAGCTAGGGCAATAGTGCCCCTTCCCCACCTAACACATACACACCCACACGCTCTTGGGGAATGATCCCTCAAGACCTTGCGCATTCTAGTCAAATGCTTAAGCACCGAAGCACATCCACTAGTTGTCATGCTCCAATTTTTAATCCCTCAAAATTTTAAAAATCTTAATTCCCAGTTCTAGAAGGGTGGCTCGGCAGATTTGAGCATTTGGTGCTCTTGCTGAAAAGGAGTACAGTTCGGTTCCCTGCACCCACGTTAGGCAGTTTACAACCACCAGAGAAACCAGTTCCCCTTCCGGCCTTTATAAGGCATCCACATACACGTGTACACACACAACAACAACCTGAATGAATGTAAAATTTTAAAATCATGACCCTCACAGCTTCCAAGTCCCCGGTGCATTGCTATTAGTTGTGATCACCATGCTGTTCAGGAGGTTGGTCTCTTCTTCATTATACTTCAGATCTCCAGGTTCTTTGAGAGAGAAAAAAAAAGTTGTTCTCAATTTCCTTGGAAAAACTTTGTACTGTTCTGGGGTTTTTCCCTTTAATGTCTATCTAATTCGAGTTATTCCACTTCATATCTGTGGAATTGAGATTGAAGCCCGTCTTTCACTCTAGGTAGTCTGGGGTCCTTTCACTTTATCTTAAAGTACTGTTGCTAGAGTGTGGCCTTCACTGCTGACTCTTGAAGATGTCCTTTAAACATTTATTTCAGAAAACTGAGAAGAGTGAGTTCTTAAATTTCTTCTACAACCATTGTATGCATGTTCTCACAGCTCCACTTTTGACCAATACGTCAGAAGACAAATGTGAGAAAGGTAAGTTCTGCTTATTTCCTTGTAATGACCATGAAGTAGTACTTGGTGCTTTGTTACAGGGAGAGTCGTACCGACCGATGTAAAGTGCATTGTGAAGCATGGTTGTCCATGTTTCTGGGTATCTTTGGTAAGAACCGTCTGCGTAATATGTGAGACAAGGTTTTCTTAGGGATTTTTTGTTGCTTCTCCATATTCGTCGCATAAGTTCTACTCATAGCTTATGAATGCCAATTTCTAGTTTAGGACTCAAAGTGGAATGGAGACAAGGATAGTTTTGAAATAATCTGAATATAGAACTCATTAGACATTTGTAGCTATATGGATCTAATTAGGCAGCAATTATGTTTTATTAGAATAAACAGTGAAGGAAGCCATGGCCAGATATGGTGGCAGCAGGCCTACAATCTCAGTACTGAAAGGTGGAGGCAAGATCAGGAATTCCCAGCCATCTTAGCTCTCTAGTAGCTAAGGCCAGTCTGGACTTTGAGTCACTGTCTTAAAGGGGGTTAGGGGAGTCAGTCAAGACAATGTTCGTGAGATTAGTAACAGTTGTAACTTAGGCGTACCTTATTTAGTAGTAGAT